>CM055199.1:8631782-9109749 GCA_029224185.1 Karalla daura | reverse complement strand
GAGGCGAGAGAGAAGAGGTGTGGGAAATGGAGAGCGAACAAGAGCGAGGCGGGTTTGGGAAAATCGGATCGAGGAGGGAAGAGGAGAGGACACATGGGATGGAGGGGAGCGGCGCGTGTGGAGAGGGGGACAGGTGATCGGATAAGGGAGGGAAGAGGAGGAGGAGGGGGGAGGGGGAGGAGGAGGAGGGGGGAAGAAAAAAAGATGTTAGTACCCTTGTTAGAATTCAGAGGCGCACAAAGAGCCCACACCAGCCCATTTCAGTCCATCCACCCAGTGAAAACAGAACCGGGGTCAGTACAAAGAGTTGGGAAAACAACAAAGCTATTAAGTCTCTGCCTCGTGGCCTATTGATCTCCACTGCCTTGCTTTATAGTGGAAATTACGTCCCAAACTGGAGCAGAGGAACTGGGTTAGGAGCCATCAATAGCATATATTAGCTACGGGGAGATTAGTTTGAACCCTCGTCCGCCCTTTGTTACCACCAAGGAATCACGTGTACAGTGCTGGAGAGCCATCGCAGGTCAAAGTTCACCAGCTGCACAGAGGTGATGGGACTGGAGACGCCACAGAGAGAGAGAGAGAGAGAGAGAGAGAGGGGGGAGAGAGAGAGAGAGAGAGAGAGGAGAGAAGTGCTTTGGTGCCTTCAGCTCCACTCTCCCAAGGTCTGACTGACGCGTGCAGGGGTGAGTCCCGGACTTCTCACCTTTCGGCCTCAATCTCACTGACCTAAAAAGAGCAGATGGCAGATGTGATTTGATCCGTCGAGCCACCTTTGACAGCACAGGAGACGCTGATAGCGGCGCCCCGTCAGGGCCCCTTATCAGCCGCCATCGCCTTTACGACGGCCGCCCTCCGGCCTCCATCCGGCTACGAGCGCTGGCCGAGGGCGGGACGAGAGGGAGGGCGGCGCTTTGGCCTCTGTCTCTCTACGTCCAGGCCACACTCGTGTTTCATGAACAGTGTGACATAGTGAGACTGACTCAGCACTGTCCATCCCCCACGGCGGGCACGCACACACACACACACAGCGAGTGAAGGAGCACAGCTCATAATATCATTCTCATTTTAAGTACAAATCCCACACTCGTATATGAAGTTACATAGGGACAGACAGGAGGGGATTCTCCGTTTCAGGTGAAACAGTAAGTTATGGGGTCTGATTTGAAGGAGACAACCGCCAGGTTCTGCATTGTTAAAAAGACAAATTTCCCCATTTTCACAGGCGTCATGGTCCAGTAATCGAGCTGAGGCCGCGACCTTGTGCAGACCACACACAGCCTACGGCCCTGAGCCGACGCCGTGGTGCGTCGTCCCCAAACCAGGCTCCGGAGGAGACGCTGGAGCCCGGCTAGGAGCGGGGAGGTCCCGGCCTGGAGGAGGTGTTACTCCTGACAGCGCGCCTCTCCACGCAGCGCCCGGGTCCCACCTCAGAGGGACCGAGGGGCAAAAGGAAGCTCCGGCCCGGCCTGAAACCCTATCGCTGAAGCTGCAAACGAGGCCGGGGGGGTGGGGGAGGGGGGGGGGGGGGGGGGGGGGGGGGGCACATCTGACTGTCAGTCAGATCACCAGCCGGGAAACGGCGTCAGGATGTGCACCGCGCGGAAATAGGCCGCGGCTGGCGACAGGGAACGAGACAAAGGGGGAGGGACGGGAAGGAAGGGAGACGGCCAGAAATAGAAAGATTCGCTCGGAGAAATGCAGACGGGCGCGCCGCCGGGTCCACGTATCCGCCCCGAAAACGCCGTTCCCCCGACTTGAGTTGGAGAGCGATTGCCGCCGGAGAATGGAAACGGAGAACGGCCGGGCCCGAACAACGATCAGCACCTGACCCCAAACCTCAGCAACAGATCACTGCCTGTCCGTTTGGAGGGAGTGGACCCTCCGACCGTGACCCGGGGTGACCCGTCGTCCATCAGGTGACCCCCCCCCCCCCCCCCCCCCAACACCTCTCCCAAGCCTCGGAGGTTATGTGGCGGGGAGTTGTAGTGCGACGTTATTCCATACTGCGTTACCATGGCAACAGCCGTCGTTTTAAGCTGCATGGCGGGGCGAGAGAGAGAGAGCGGAGCCGAGCCGAGAAAACGGGGCTTTGGTTGCAGAAATGCAAATGCGGCCCACATGAATTAACCAAAACACGGTGACACAGACGTACGGGTTAGGCTGTTGTTCCTCGGAGATGCATGCAATCTGCTTCCAGAGGGCTGAGCTGAGCTCTCTGACATATCTGGGCCTCAAGGGACGAGCCGAGGGGATTCACGAGCACCGAGGAGGGCGCTTCCTCCCGAGGCGTTTTCGGGTAAAACCAGCCGACTCGGTCGGCGTCAAACGCGCTCAAATGACGAGACGCGTCGATCGAGATTTCCCGTTGCGTAAGCCCCTAAGCCGCCCATTCGTCAAGGCTCGCTCCCTCCGTCTCCGGCACGTGGAGACGTACAAACAAACGTGTCAACCACCGGGCTCCTCCAAATAGCAGCCGCCACCCACACTCCTCCGCGGTGGGCCAACGGGAGGCGCGCTCCTCCTGCAGACCGCTCGACTGACGTCGAACAAAGATGGGCAGAAACGATCGGAGAAACAGCTGGGCACGTGTGTGTGTGTGTGTGTGTGTGTATGTGTATGTGTGTGTGTGTGTGTGTGTGTGGGAGATGATCGGCCAGCAGTCGGCACAATAGGACAACTCTGGCTGCTGCGGAAGAACAGATGGCGCCGAGTCTGTGAGTGTGCCGACGCGAGGGAATGTTTCCGTGGCTCCCGGCCCGTGACGGGTCGGGACGTGGAGACAGATGAGAGTCATGTACGGCATCTCAGCTGGGGGGGGGGGGGTGGAGGGTGGAGGGGGGGGGGGGGGGGTGAGGACAATGGTGGAGGCTGAGGGTGGCACCGCGGAGAGACAGTGGAGTGGCTGCGTGAGAACGGACCTTAAATCCAGCAGCAGCGGACCTGAACAACAGACGACTTGTTGCTGCTGTTCAGGCATCGAGGTGGGGTGGGGGGGGGGGGGGGGGGGGGGGGGGGGCGGCCGGTGAGGTCAGGCCTCCTCACAGCTCCAGCCATTGTCTCTGGGACAGATTAACAGCAGATACTCTAGGCCGAGGCCAGACTGCGACGTTCCAGCGAGACGCTCCGATTCCCTATGCACTATCTCCTCCTTTTCCCCCCGTCTTTGTTTTCCTGTGCAGCTTATCAGATGGATGAGGCAACTCTTGATCTTAGACGGCGTTCTGGGGGGGGGGGGGGGGGCATTGCTAGTGCTAGCTCACACTGGGGAGGGGGGGGGCCCTCCCTACGCCTGCTGACCTCGTTTACAAACATGGAGCGACACGCGCGCGTGGATCGAAAACATCTGTGCGCGTCGCTGGCAAAGCGAGGCGAGAGGCTCGGCGACGGGACGAGACGGACTAACTGGATTTTCTCTCCCCGGAGAGAGAGAGAGAGAGAGAGAGAGAGAGAAAGATGCAGTGTTTGTGATTGCGCGACGTGTTGTGTCAGTGAATTAAGCGAGGCTGCTGATTGAATTAGTCTGACCCTCGGCAGGCCGACTCCGCGAAGGCGCTCTCTGTTCTCGGAGCTGACGAGCGGAGCCGAGTCGGGGACGACAGCGGGAGTTGCACGCAGTCGGAGATGCTGACGATAAAACCCCGCCTGAGCCTCTGAGGTGACGGGTTTAAACCTCAAACTTTCGAGGTTGGTGTACACCTGAAACGGAATCGGCGACGTTTCCCCGGCCCGTCGAAGCCGAGGAGGCCTCTTGGGACGAGAGACGAGTCACCCGCAAGAATCTATGAGCAACCGCGACTCCACGACAGCTCCTCTGGCTTTTATGGCTGGTACTGATCCAGAATTAACACGGGCCAGGAAGTGTGACTGTAACCTGGGCCGGCGAGCCAGATTGAAACTCGACGCTCCCTCCGAGCCCGTGAATCTGCCCTCCCGGGGCTCTCCCCCTCCAGATCGACCGGGGTCCGGTCCGATCCGCTCTCAGAGCTCCTTTCACTGTCCGGGCACCGCGGCGAATAGAGTCTGCATTCTTCCGGCCTGCGACACGGGGCGACCTGATGTCAGGGTCTTACCATGTGGCTCTGCTGAGACTGCGTGGCTCCGTACATGGTGATCCCATTGGTCGGCGGTGCCAGCTGCGGGGCGTCGGACTGGACAAAGCCCCGTCTGTCGATGAGGCTGGGGGGAGGGAGGGAGGCCGTGGTTACGTCACGTCACGTCACGACACAGTCTCACCACGCATGGCGTTTCGGGTCCCATCACGCCCTCACACCCACTCACGCCTGGCGATTGATGGCGGAGCTTCTGTCCCGCCTGGATGACGGCCCGCCGAACCCTGGCTCTGTGCGTGTGCGCTCGTGGTCATGGGACGGATGTGTGCGATAGCGGCCGTTTATTAGCCAGATAAAGAGCGTTTTCAACGGGGACACACACACACACACACACACACACACACACACACACAGGCAGGCACGTATGCATGCCCCACACACACACACACACACGCTCACTGGAGGTGTTAAACAGCAGAGGCAGGTTAATCATTGAGTGCAGCGTGCTGACGGCACCTCCCCTCCCGGGGTGTGTGTGTGTGTGTGTGTGTGTGTGTGGAGGGGGGGGGGGGGGGCATAAGATATGTCTCTTGCATAAGTCTGTGCAGCTATCTTCCCCTGGCTGCTGGAGCCAGCTGTGCAGGCGAGCCACCAGGTCCAGATGGCGGCCACCTGTGCACCGAGGCTGCTCCTCTTCCTCACCCGCAGGTCTCATTGCCGACCACTTATGGCCCGCACACCCGGACACAGTCGCGTCATCACAGCGGCCTCCCCGGGGCCGCTCCCTCCTCCACGGGCTGCACGTTCGGCCACTCGAGGCCTCTGCGGCACGTGCGTGGCCACACACAGACCACAGGTTTCTTGTGACGGGGGAGGGGAGGGGGAGGGGGGGTGATTTAAAGACCGGGCTGAGAGATGCGTGTGACGTGGCGGGAGGGAAAGGAGTAGTGCGAAGCTCTCGCGGAGCATCGCTGGTGCGGGGCGCTGAAGTGAGTCGGGCCGGGGGGGGAGGAATGTGCCGTGCGGACCGACATGGACGGTCACATGGACACGAGAATGTAGCTGTGACGGTCGGCCTGTAGTCTTGCTAATCACATGAACAGTGCGACTGTGAAATCCGATACGTCGGGCCGACTTTGATCAGGGATTGGGCTTGAAATCCTCTCCTCTCTCGCTAGCGTCGCAGCGGCTATGTATAGGGAAGAGGCCGCGGGCCGGCTCCTTTCAAAGCGGCACCTCGCATCAAAAACAGTCTCGACTGACGCCATCTTTGCCTTGGGACGCGCCGGAAAATTACAGCGAGGCGGAGGCAGAAACAGGTGTCGACCTGTTACCGTGAGGCCGAGGCTTTACGGAACGGGCTCCCTCAGTTATGGCAATGATAGGGCATCCCGTGTGTGTCATCATCTAGGCATCTGCTAAACACCACATCGAAACACACACACACACACACACATTCAGACACGTCATACCTCGGTGGCAGGGGTCCACACAGGGCTGCACAGCAGTTGGTGAATATATTGCCATGGCTGTACGGGTTGTAGTTGTCCTTCCCTCTTTTAGAAGACCAAGAACCTTTAATCTGGAGGAGACCACACAACATTCAGGTCTCAGATAAATATTGATATGTTGCCTGTCAAGTAAGTGCAACATGCAAAGACTGTTGAGTCTATAGTACTTAGGCATGCACACTTGGTAACAGTAAGTGGACAGTATGTGTGGTTTACTTGATTACTCTGATTTGTTTGTGTGCGTACTCACGTCCTCATTGGTGGTCTGGTTGGAGCTGATTAGGTAGGTATGGAAGCCTGAGAGGCCCACTATGGACCAGACAGAGAAGAAACACACCACCACCTCCAGCACGGTGGAGCACAGTCGGGTCAAGGAAGAGACATCCGCACAGGTTTTCTTCAGTCCTCCTTACATTCACAATACACGCACACTATGGATGCGTTCGCAGCCGGTATGGACAAAACACAGTTTTAGCGGCTAGCACATTGACCTAGAGCCCCGGGCTGTCCCCCCTCTTGCCAATAGTTCCTAGTAACCAGTTCAGCTGGGCCGCACTGCTGAGCGCCGCTCATTTTCTCTGCTCCACATAAAGCACAAACACACACAGACGCTATCTAAGATCAATCCTTCACCCTTTGGGGAAAATGAACTGCAGTGACCCTAAATTAGATTGCAGGATACAAAAGAATATCTTGTCCGTAAAACGGGCGCTATAAATACCCACTACAAGCGCACTGTTTAGCACAGAGACGTCCTTGTGGGCATATTCTAAAATATTAACTACTTGTTCGGTCAGTGCCATAGCGCACACTCAAAGGGCCACGAGTCAGGCTGCTAAACTGCGCTCTAAAAGCCATCTGAATGCCCTCTCTCGCTCCCCCTTTCCCTCCCTTATTATCCCCCGCTCCTCCTTCTTCCTCCTCAGCAAGGACAAAAACATGTCATCATTCACCCACTACAAAGGACTGCTACGATACTATCGAGTGCAATTCGCCTTTATTAAAGTCCTGTAGGACACAGGCCCGCTATCAGCCCGGCTTGGCACACTTTTCTCAGCCAGAGAAAAGTTATCTCACTCAGCCGAAGAGAGAAGGGCACAGAGAGAGAGAGAGGGGAGGGGGAGGGGGGGATAGAGAGAGAGAGAGAGAAAGAGAAAGAGAGAGAGACAGAGGGAGAGAGAGAGAGAGAGAGAGAGAGAGAGAGAGAGAGAGAGAGAGAGAGAGAGATAGAGGGAGGGAGGGAGAGAGAGGCCAAGGGAGAGGGACAGAGGTAATGGCCCTGAACTAATGTAACTTGATTTCTGGATTGGCAGCAGCCTAGGGAATCAATCGGATTCGATCAATTCAGATTCTGTAAATTTGGTCATTGATAGTACTCGTTGTAAGATTCTAGCTTCATTTTTTTGTTGTAAACGGGCAACAGGCATGTAAAAAGTCAGTAAAAGAAGGGAGCTTTCTGTTTGGAGACGACAGCCAAAACACAACGACACCATCGGCATTGAGCCTCGCAGCCTCGCAGCCTCGCAGCCTCGCAGCCTCGCAGCCTCTGAGCCTCTGAGCCTCTGAGCCTCTGAGCCTCTGGTTGCGTAACGCGGCCGGCCCGCCGGGTTCAACCTGCCGCGAGCGCGGCGGCCCGCTTCACTGGAATGAGGAACTGAGACGGCCGCCGCTGTGCTGGAAAACTGAAGACAGAAGGAGAAATGTCGTCGCCTCGTGCATCACGCACGCTCTCCTTACAGTGCGACGAGCGCGAACCCAGTCGGCCTTCCTCACGGCCACTGGGGACCGTCCGCTGGCTCTGAATGGCTCGACTGCACGCCTGCGGCTCAGCCCGCTCTGCCCACTCAGCCTCGACTGTGGGAGGCAGGCCGCGCTCCCGCCCCGCTATTAATTCATATGGAATCAATGGCATCGATGTGTGCGGAGGGCGGACTTGGCCCGTTGACGACGTGCCGATGCGCTCTCCTGTGTACCAGCGCCGGGATTCACGGCTGGAAACGGCGAGGTAGAGCCATAGAGCCCGGGAGGATGAGCTGGGCCCGGGAGGGATCAGAAGGATGGTGGGGGTGGGGTCGATCAGCTGAGGCGCAGAGAGGAGCTGCCTTGCGTGCCGTGCTGCGCTGATGGGACAGGACTAATCAGGAGTGTGGCGCTTACGCAACCGCCACGACCGGCAGGAGCTGGCCAGACGAGTCGCTCCGCGGCCAGTCCACACGACCCGGGTCAGACATCAGATATTCACAAGTAAAGGAAAGGCAGATGTCAGAGAAAGGATATCTGGCAGGACTTTCTTTGAGTGCGTTGAGGAACCCGCTCTGATGGGAGCCTGCGAACAGAGAGAGAGAGACAGAGAGACAGAGAGACAGAGAGAGAGAGAGAGAGAGAGAGAGAGAGAGAGAGAGAGAGAGAGAGAGAGAGAGAGAGAGAGAGAGACGGGTCTCTATTGGACACGGCACCATCAGGTACGTCCCTGCGCTACGCTCTGCAGAATGGAGAGCACGCCGCAGACAGAGGTGTGGACGAGACCGAGCAGGCAGGGCTGAGGGGGGCCAATTAAACTGCTATTCCAATCCAGCCTGCCCGGTGTGGGCGATTGGAGGACGGAGCCAAGCAAAGCAATACCAAAACAAAACAAAGCGGGGCTTTGGCCGGCTGCGCGCAGCCACGGAGAAACCCACTCCCATTTCCGCCATCCGTCTGAGTGACGAGCAGTGAGCATCTCGGCTAGGACACAGTTTGGCCAAACCTGAGCGTTTACGCCCGGCACTGCGTAATTAAAGGGATGAGAAATGCTCAAAAGACTATTAATCAGCGCTGCAATTTTCCAGCAGTTAATCCTGGCCCATATTTCTTTCCCCGAGCGACGCCGACCCACTATCTGTCAGATACGCTTACACAAACAAACACACACACGCGCACGCACGCGCACACACGCAGTGATGGGCTGCCCAACAGTCCGCTGCCTGCGCCCAGCTGGATAAATGGTAACAAGCCAGAACGCTGCAGCTTTTCACGACGCCCACTTACAACCTGCTGGCTCCAAACACACTGAGAACACAGCCGGGAGGAGCGTGTGTGTGTGTGCGCGCGTGTGTGTGCGCGTGCACCATGCCTGAGCGCGCGCCCCCCCGCCCCCCCACCCTCTCCTCGCAGCGCGGCCACTTACTTAAAATAATGTGCGTGATGACAAAGGCGAAGATGAAGATGGTGAGGAAGGAGAGCGAGAGGATGAACATGTAGAAGAAACGGTAGTTCCTCCTGCCCACGCAGTTCCCCACCCAGGGACAGTGGTGGTCGAAGCGCTCTGCAGGGGGGGGAGGGACAGGGAGAGAGACACAGAGAGAGAGAGAGAGAGAGAGGGAGAGAGGGAGAGAGAGAGCGCAGGTTCATTTGGCGAACAAGTCTCTCCACCAAACTGCTACCACGGCGGGGCTTTTTTTCTCCCAGTTTGCGGGTTTCACTTGTAAAAACATCACCAGGAACAAGGTCGTGCCCACACATTCTCCCTCTCTACTTTGCTTGTTCTAGCCGCTATATAATGCTGCCTCGTATAGATTATACACCTTCTGCGCGGCGCTAAATGCAAACTGCGGTCGTATACTTATTAGAACATCATTTACATTTCTTATCTTAGCCGACCCGTCCCGAGTCAGTGATTAACAGGAGCTGAAGGTTGTCAGCCTCGTTTCTTCAGGTGTTGAAACGTCAAACGCAGCCATACACACTTTGCTGAGACCGGTGAACTACGACGTTGGTTTGGTGTTGATGTTTTGGTTCATGCCTGACCGCTTTAGCTAAACCTCACGTCCCTGTTGCGCAACCAGCTTTGGACTCAAAACAGTCGATCAGATGGTCTCAGATAGTGTGGACCGCGTCTGGACGGGGTGGGAGGAGACTGGTCCGGTCTGATTCCCGCAGCCCGCTACCGCATGTTACACAGACGGGGCAGCAAAGATGCTGTCCTGTCGCATTCAACTCCATCCCAGCTTCTCCGAGAGCTGCGTCCGACATCCATCAAGGGAGCACATTTCGGTTTAATTCCAGCTCTACGGCTGGGGTAAAAGCACGGGGATTGAGCCTCTCCACGCTGTGTCTGCGCTGAGGAGGGGCGGGGTGAGAGGAAGCACGGGGAAGAGGCGCGCTCCCATCGTCCCCGGGAGGGTCGGCCCGTCGACGAGGACGAGTCTGCGCTATCGCCATGCTCCGCCAGCGCCGGGGAGGATCTATTAACTCTGCCTGCTGACTTATTCAAGAGCCGGCCGACCTCCTGGCGATCAGCGCACCAGGGGAGGAGCAGGCGTTTGTTACCGGGGCCGAGCAGCCGGGATGCTGAGATCGCTTAGGAACCGTCCTCGACGCCACTCCCTTACATTCACATCCTTTGCGTAAGACAACACCGCTAAAAGTGGAGAAACTGAGCTTTAACAACGTATAATATGCAAATCTTTACGGCTGAAACTGGTCTTTGTCACATTTTCAATTAAATGGACGTGAAAAGGGAGTCAAAACAGAGTACGGTCTCCTTGTTCTCCGCAGCCTTTTCCCCAGCGCAGGTCCAAACATTCTCCATCATCATTCATAGCTCATCTTGAACGCTTTATAGGAAGCGCCTGACTCTGGATGTGGCTTTAGGGATTCGCAGCCATACCGGGCGGAGACCTGGACTTGTCCTGGGGCTCTTACGAAAGAGACACCAGTTACGACTCGCATTCATCAGCCGAGTCAAAGAACGCCCCCACCCACCTGCAGTTTGTACGGTCCAACTATGTGTCTGTTTCTCATTTGTCACTTCCCTCCCATCTGTGGCTCGCAGCTATAACCTTAACATGGTTTCAGAGAGCCGTTTCATCTGAAAGCCTGCCCTCGCGGGCCGTGCGTCTAAAACACGCAAAGCCTCGTGTACGACGAGCTCTCCATCGCGCTGCTCAGCTGCCAGTCAGCCCGTCTTCCTTCCTGCCAGCGTGCATCTGCAGCAGCTGATTACCCACGCCTCATCTCTCTCTCTGTTTACTACTTCCTCATCTTATGTCTCCCGGGGTTTCAAGCCAGCCCCGCGTCTGAAGAGGTAAAAGGCATCCAGAGTCGGGGTCTCTGATGAGCGAGAGGCACCAAAAAAAGAGAAACCCTGACGTAAAAGACGCAGAGACACAGGTCTGGGTCTACCTTTAAAGTGATGGGCGAGCTGCGCTCCTCACTCTCTCCCTGGGGACGGAGCGCGTGGCTCGAGCCATTATGCTGCGTTTTCCCCTCTCTCTGGAGTGGCCGTCTGACTCAACCTCACGCTCGTTCTAAATAAAGAGAGCTGCGTATTGACCTTCTATCGAACGGCTCCCGGGCACATAATAAGTGGTTCTCGCTGAGCGGTTTGCGATGATGTGCCGGACTGTTGTTGTTTTAAAAGAAACTGAAAACAAAACAAAAAAAAAAAAGGGAGCGAGAAAACACCGGGCGAACATGCAATCGGGCGTCCGGGGTATTTCATTTTCACTCACCCACGCAGTTGTCACAGAGGCTGCAGTGGGAGGCACGTGGCGGTCTGAAGATCTTGCAGGTGAAGCAGTACTTCAGCTTGACTGTCTGGCCGTTGATGAGCACCTCCTTGGTCCGGGGGGGCGGCCTGTAGCCTGTGCTGCCGTTGGCCACATCTGGGGGAAATCGAGGAGAGGAAATCCGTCCATTCCTGATCTTACAGTACTTGCCTCATACAGTCATGTGCGGTACATAGGGTGACGCTGGGGAGTGCACCCCACATATTGCTGCCAGTCCACCGTAGGCTAATAATACTACTGCACATATCTCATTTACTGGTGAAAAAAAAAAAAAGTTGTGTCCCGCTGTGTAGGCTGCTGAGTACTGTTGGAGCGCCACTTAAAAACGACAATACTGTGCTTGGTAGTATGATCCCTGGCCCTGTTGCTTTCTATGGCTCGGAAATTAAAATCATTTCCAGTCATAGTGCAAGCGCACAAGCTTTCTAAACCCCAAACCGCAGAACAAAGTTTTCCGTGGAGAATTTCATGCTCCGATCGTTATTCTCCTCGGAGCAATACAATGACACCTGTAAAATCAACACCTGAGATGCTGTGAAAAGGTGCAGTTAAATCTGTCCTTATTTGCAAGACGAGCCAATGGTCAGAGCCAGACAGATGCTACAGTCCGGACAAACGTGTCCGGCTTGTCTAATGTCATGCACCTCGAGACGGATGAATCGTAACAAAGGAAACCTGAACTATCCTGGCGCCATCTTGCTTATACCTTCATCTTCATGAGCAACCCACGCAGGTCATTACTCTAATTGGCCCTCCCATTCTGGCTCCTTTCACTAGCTCCTCCGAGGTGAGGCACGGACTAAAAACGCCATTGTACTGGAGATAATGCGAACCGCCGCCTGGGTCTCAGGGCGCACTTAATGGCGCCGCCCTCGTAACACAAAGAGGGAAACGGTGGCAAACTGCTCTGAGCGGCCTCCAGTGCGGCGGGGCCGCGCCGATGACAGGCTAAACGCTATGGATGAAAAGCGACGGCAGCGATTTCCCAGCCATGAAAGGCAGGGGCTTGGGCGCCATTGTCGCGCGGCCCGCTTCGAGCACGCTCGCGCGTCCCAAGAGTGGGAGACGGTGCGTGCGTGTAGGAAGATCATTTTGGGCCCATTTACACAGACGCTCGCGGCGTCTCCAACGGATCGGGGGAGGGGGTGGGGGTGGGGGTGGGGGTGCACAGGGAACGCGACTCTTGTGTGGGCGCTTGACATTTCTGAGGGAAAGCGGCGAGATCTGCGCGACTGAATCCATCCGCGTTGGGATGGATGCCGACGGGGCTCGCTCCCCGTCCATTCACGCTCCCTCCGTTGGCTTCCCGAGGCCACTGCGCCCAGGGAGGCGACAAATGAGGGGAGCTCAGAGCTCCAGCGCCCGTCCAGGCGAGACAGAGACCTGCGACGGCCAAGCGTTTCCCCCACGTGAGGCGGGGAGACGGATGAAGACAGACTCCGCTTTACAGTAATGATGATTTGGAGATGCTGGGAATCGACTCGCGCAATTACGAACTTGGCAAAGACGGCGGCGGTCGTTTGGTTAATCGAGTTGGATTGACTCTATTTCACATATTTCACTTCCCGCTGCCGCGGCAACGGCGTCGGTTGGGGTTGCAGCAGACATCTGGCACGCGTCTCGTTTTCGCACACCGCACTCAAACCGGTGTCACTACCACGAACTTTCCAGAAAAGGGTCTTAATTGGACCGGTGCGGCACAGGCAGAGAGTGAAAGCAATGCAGGCGCTAAGAATGCAGTTATTCTCTATCCACAAACCCTCTACGTGCCTGCAAAGGGAACGCGCACTGGAACGACAACATGGAGACGTGAGGTGAAGGTTTTACAAACCACTTAAATGGAGCGCGTGCCCACGCCGTGTCACTGTAGAAAGCCGCAGCGGAAAGTCGACACCCAGTTTCTCTGAGGTGTCGACACGGGCCGTCCAACCTCGTTCTGCTCTTCACAGCAGCCGCGACACGCAGACAGGGGCTCGGAGATGCCGTACTGATGTGTCAGCACCACTGGATGCCACACATACCTTGCAGTTCATACATGCTTTTAATTATACTCGCAGAACGACGGGAAGATCAAATATTTTCAGCCGGCGTGTAGATCTAGTGGGACCAATTACTGCGCGGCGGCGGAGCTATATGTGCGCGCGAGATGCCACAACATGTTATGGTGCTCTCGTTTTCCCAACATCTGAGACGAGCCTCAGACGAAAATGTGGAACAGAAAGTAAACAAAGCGACGCAAAGTCAATCCGGGCCCAATTCAGAAGCTCACTTAATCTGTGGATACACCCCCCCGGGCTCGAGTCTGCGCGACTTGGTTTGGAAACAGATGAGTGCACGTGACTCTGGGAAAAGAAGACATCCCTCCTGGGATAGATGTTTTGGACTTTGTCGCTTCGAGCCGAGATCTGACAGAAAGGTTTCTGGCCGAGAAGATGAGAGGCAAATTGGATGAAAAAAAGAAAAATCTGGAAGCAGGAGAGCGATACCAGTCGGGGTGGATTACATGACGGAGGCAGGATGGATGGGGCAGAGCCGCAGCAGAGATGCAGCTCCTGCTCCAGCTGGGACCCCGAGGCCAACGAAGCCTGATGAGACCCGCAGGGAGACGGCACGGATGCGGCATCCCTCCATCCTCCTCGAGATGGGAGCGGCCGTGTGCCTGCGCCTTCGCCACCGCCTCATCCGATCCACCAACGGCAGCGCGCGCCGTTAAGAAGGCTGCGTCATGTGAAGGAACGGCACCGGGACAGACGTGTGTTATCTGCGGCGCTGCAGAGCACGTGATCTGCGTGCGGGGTCGATCCGGGCTGGCGCGATCGCTCGACGGGAGGTTGGCGCTGGCGCCGTCTGCGCGTCGTCTGCTCTGTCGTGCATTCCCATGAAACGGCGCCGGAGTGACAGTTCTATTCCTGCACGCTCCCATTCGTCTATTCCTGTCCCCCGCGGCTCCATCGCCGACTATCGCTCCTTCATCTCGGCCTCCTTCATGTTTATGTCACTGCGAGCACCCGGGACGGACGGGCGAACAAAGCGGGACTTGTGAGAGGGACGAGGGAGGAATCGAATGTAGTTTTTCCTACATCGCGGGTGTGAAATGGCTCTTCGAAGCAGCTGAGGTTGTGACGGTGTGTGTGAACAGATACGAGATCAGGTTACGCAACGCCGGCCCGGACGGCGAAGCGAAGGCTCGGCGAGCAGACACCGATGCGACATGCAGATTCATATCATCGAGGAAATGATTTCACACTGCAGTGCGCCATTTATGTTAACCGCAGTCACTTTGATAAAAAACGGCGTTTAATTAGTATTTGATTGTGTGGCCGGCAGAGTGTTATTGACGAGAGCGCCATGAGTGCATGGGGCGAAAACTCAACAATGCCCCCGTTGTTGTCACGGTCTGAACAGGAGAGGGAATGGCGTTGTTGCACTGTGGGGCCAACGTGACCCACATCCGATTTTCACCCACCACAGTCCAAACGGCCCAAAACGGCTTTTCCAGCCCCCCTCCCGAACCCTTCCTCACATCCACCCTCTGCACACAGATGGTACCACCCATCGGATGTACGGTCAGTGCAGGTGTGTGCGTGTGCAGGCCGCATCAGGGCCAGTGTAAACTGTGGAAATGGTCACCTCCGAAAAAAAGAAAGTGGATCTGGGAAAAAGAAAAGAAAATTGAGAACTAAAGCTTACAGTGTAGATGAAGTAGTGTATGAACAGCAGGAAAAGTGTATGAAGGCGCAGGAAAAATGTTATTTTGCCATTTGAAAACTAGCATTTCGCCTCCAAATATCGATTTTGAGAAAGTTTTGAGAGCAGCCACTTAAAGCAAGCGTGACCCATGACCAGGTCGAGAGTGTCTGATTGCATCATTAACAGCTTTTGTCGCCTGAGCGAGGCTCAAGCGAGGCAGCACGCTTGCACAATTTCCCAAAGAGCGGGAACACCCAACCGATGGTGGTGGTGGTGGTGGTGGTGGGCTGCCAACGAGGCACAGACAGAAAACAAAGAGAATGATGGGCAGCACTCCTGGCAGCCAGGCACAAACGAGTTCATTAATCAAACATTTTCACACAGGGCCTTTTGTGAGGGCTTCATGGGCTGCATGAGCCTCTAGTCCCTCACATCCCTAACACAGCGATCACACGCAGATAGAAAAGAAAAGAAAAAAAGAAAAGATGATGCTCCGCACAGCGGCATCCATATTGACTGCTTCTGCAGCCATGAAAAGCCCTAAATGTCATCGCATCCTCCAGTGATGTGCCCATCTTTCCTCCAGCGGCGCAGGCTCTAAGCCGTCCAAAAGCCATTTCCTCTCCTGGCCTTGAGTCTGGCTGGCAGCTTTGGAAAGGGAGGAAGAAAAAAAAAAACGCGGCTGCCCTGACATTCACCAGTCAGCTTGGACCGTATTAGGTGGAGGGAAGGAGGGACGGACGGAAGGATGGAAGGAAGGAAGGAAGGAAGGAAGGAAGGAGGCCGCTCTGATCATCTCTCACTCTGATTAATACTTCAGAGAGTCCTTTGGATTTGGCGTGTGCAGGCTGAGGCGATGCCAGCCTGTCTAGTCCTGACATATTGGGCAGGCGGGCAGACATGCACTGACATCAAACGCACCGCGCCGAGGAGAGATCAACTCTTGTCTCCGCTTCAAGCGGGGACCGAGCGGCACGCCACGCTTCCTTTACTGACACCCCCCCCCCCCCTCCAAATCCTTCAAAGATGGACACGCCACTAAATAAGAAGTGGCTAGCTGAGTGTTTCATTCTGTTCGATCGTCGTGTTTCAATTTGTTTGTCGGGGGTACTTCCTCTCTCACTCTCTCCAATCGCCCTAACAAGCATGTTTGTGGAGTGGGAGCCAGAGTACCCGGGCGATCGAGCAGACTCCACACAGAGAGGTCCTCAGTCTGCCTGAGAGTCAAACCCTCCGTGCAGTGAGGCGATACTTGGCCGACGCTCGTAATATTTTGGCTATCGGCTTTCCCTCCTTTCGCTGGCGCGACACGAGGGACCGACACCAGGCCCTCTGGTGTTTCCTCAACAGATCGATAAGAGCGGTGTCGCACCCGAGCCGTCATCATCTATTCATGAGGCTGCCGTCCAACTGCTAGACTATGGCGAGCGGGCCGGACGCATACAAAACTGAATGTGGGGACAGCCGAGGACGCCCAGCGGGTGATCCTCAAATTTCCGACAGGCAAAAAAAAAAAAAAACTGGACGTACGGCAAACAGTCAGAAGTGTTCGCGGGCCGCGAAATCATGACAGCACTGACGTGGACTAGTAACAGCTGACACTGGAACCGTGTCAGCTGCTTTCTTATCATCAGCGTCACGCTTACATAAGGCCATACGGTGGAGAAGGGGAAGTTGTGGACAGAGGGCCGTCCCGGGCTGATGACAAGAGAAATGCAAGGAATGAGTGAGGGCTGAAGAGCGAGGGTTGCAGGGGGCCAGAAGAGTCAATAGAGAGGAATGAGGATCGCTTCACATGCTGTCAGACGCACACTGTTTACGTTGAGGACTTTTCCACAACTGCAGGATACGTTTTAATCACCGATTCGAGACGAGCGAGGACGAGAGACATGCCAAAGTCATTCCAGTGTGGGCCTGGAACCGGGGATGGCGCGGCCTGATCGTCTTAAGAGCTAACAGATGTGCTACAAGCGTCCTGCATGTGGAGCGGCCTCGCCGCGGATAGAGAGGAACAAACAACGCAGTGAGTCACAGGTCTGGACGGAAAAGAAAAAAACGAGGCGGATGAAAGGTGTGCGAGTGGAAAGACGAAGCGAAGGCAGGCGCGCGCAGAGGCTCTTCTGCACTTCTGAGGCCGACAGCAAAAAGAAAGAGGAAGCGAGAAGGAAGTGGAAAGAACGAGCAGTTATAGAATTAAGACTGACTCATGTCGTTGGCCGGCTATGAGGGAGGAGACCTTTATCTCTCCATAGCTCGAATCTGACATTCCTAGCTGAAGGACAAAAGCACCTGGAGTATTTTTCTGAGGAAGAGTCTGAAAAGTCAGCTTCTCTCAAATGGAATACAACGGGCACCAAAGCAGCCCGTTAGTTCACTGGGCGGCTGTTGTTTCAAGGCGAGGCTACACAAGAAAAGAAGGCCACCGCAGTTAGGAGCTATTTTACAATGAAAAGCGATCCGGACTAAATTTACCCAACAAAATATTCTGGCAGCGGTTTAGTTTTAGTTGAATTCTTTTTGAAATCTTTCCGGGTGCATCTCCCGGGGATGCCTCGTCGAGTCGCGGCAAACTCTGTGCAATTAGCATAGCGAGTGAGAGGATGGAAGCAGTAGGAACGAGTACAAAGCTGCAGAAACTGTGCAAAAAAAAAAAAAAAAAAACGTGCACGGAGCCAGATTCATCTACACACGACAAACAAGCAAATCACGGTCAATTGTCTGTGAAATAATGATTCCGGTCCCAGAAACGGCCGATTGCCTTTTAGAGTTGGGATGGAATGATGGTAGCGGGCCGGGGGGTTGGGGGTGGGCAGTGCGGTATTTGGGTCAACATTGTTCATATCTACAGCTTTTCATTTGTTTATCCTCGGAAGAAAGGGGGAAAAAGGAAAAAAAAGAAGAAGAAGCTTGCCAACATAGCGTGGTGCTTTTTGCACGGTGCCGCCTCGGCCCACTGCTCCGAGCTCAGTGTGCTTTTACCTTCCCTGCAAAGCTTCTTCTAATGAGATTAATTACGCCGGTCCAGAGTTTGTTTAATGAGGCCCCAGTGGCCTGAAGCGCAGAGCGCGGCATCGCTGGGAAGCGGAGTCTTCACGGCCTAAATAAAGAGGACCCAAACTCTAGGAAGGGTGGTGGGGGAGTGTTTTAAAGCGTGTGTGTGAGGAAGTTAAACCTTTAGGGTAAAAGTGGTGATAATCTGTTTAGCCAGAGGGCAGCAGAATGTTTTAGACAATGGCAATTCAGACCCGACACTTTCTAGCACATAACTAAACTGACTGAGTGAATTTCAGCGTGAAGTGCCTCAACTGTTGCAAGCTACACTCTTGTTATGTTTATGTTATGTCTACGTCTCTCAGGTTAATGGCGTGTTATATACATGTTATAATGCCTTATAACAGGTATATTTAATAATATGTTATAATGGAAAGACTGAGCGACCAAGAAACGCACTAGCATCACCGAGATGAGGGCGGGCGTGTGTAAATGATGTCGTAAATGACTCGATGCGTTTCTCAGTTTTGTGTCGTAGTGCAGTATCAACAGTGACACGGGTCACGTAGCAAACTGCAGTCGGGCCCATTTCAGAATCATGGCGGGCGCTCGTCAGCGCCGTCATGCTGATAATCCAGTTAGAGCATATCAAGTGAATCTAATGCACCAACAGGTCCGACTCCAACATCACCAAATTAGATTCAGGAGTTGCCTGTCTGAAATTTAGCAGCCAATACGTCAGATGGGGGGCCCGTGGAGAAGCTGGGACTGGATAGAGCGGCAACTGTAAGAGGCCGTTTGGCCAAAGGAGCGCCGGTACTCTAGCACTCTAAAAGGCACTGTGAGTGCACTGGAAGTCAATAGAAACTTGAGCCCCATTTCTCTGGCTGCAGAGAGGAATGCCAGATACATCAGCCAGATAATCTGACACTTTGCGCGTGTGGGTGTAAATGCAGACACCAGCTTTCCCTGGATCGGTGTCAGGCGGACGAGCCGCGTCTGCGGTAAGGAGGAGGTAACCAAGCAAGAAGCGGGAGCTCGGCGATACAAAACGCATCCGATAAAAGAGAGATAAGAGATGGATACATGGAACGAGTGCCGGCGTGACATGGGAAACAGTCTTACCTATTTGCCTCTCCAGGTCCGCCGCCTCGTCCGGGGTGGCCCTGGGCAACACTCCCGGGTCACTGAAGCTGGTTCGCAGCAGCGTCCCCAACACAAACATAAACAGCACGCCTCCTATCACTGGGATGACTGGCGTCAACTGCAGTGCCAGGAAGGGACAACTGGTGGGACGAGAACACAAGAGACAGGGGGAGACGAGTCAGAAAATGAGCGATCCGGTTGACTTGTGATGTCTAGGTATGTTAAAGACATGCTGCAGCAAACAGAGGTGTGACACGCGACTCCTAATGTACACATGTCTACGCAACGGCCCTTTGAGCGGCGGAGACGAGCCGCGAAGCTTAAGTGGTGGTAATACCTGCGCCTTGTTAAGAGTGCAAGTGGATATAACCTCTGAACAGATAGACGTATAAGGTCCCCTTTGTCATAATCCCCGCTAATGAGACAATTGAGCGTAATCCCATTAAAAGTCCAACAGTGCAGGTGCTTATTACAGTAATCACATTTAGTCCCACAGGGGCAGGACGCTGCAGGCTGCAGCCTTCCCGGCTCGTCTGGGAGTCTGCCGGCTTCCCTACGATTGGGTCCAGGGTCAGCGACACAGGGTTAATTAAAAGAAAAAACAGTGTTTGCGGAACTATATGTTAACAGGAATGCAGTTGAGGAATGCAAAAAAAATACTGTGAGCTGAGCCTAATTGAACGGGAATATGTAGCATTTATATCGGGCTTCTTTAGGGCAGACTTCCGAGTGAGTTCTTGGGAGAAAACTTAGAGCAGACCATTTTAAAAAATCACTCCATTTAGTGCAGATATACTAAAGAGATGTTAGGGAGACCCTCCAATGGGCCACGGATGAAACACTCCTGTAGATCGATTCAGAAATAACTGCACTCACTCCAGACATGTTTCCTCACAAGCAGTTCATCATCATTCCAGACACTCTACTACCATGTGTAAATAATGGTTGATCTCGGCTAACGGCTGATTCTTTGTTAGGTCTGGCCAATCAGCAAACACTTACGGCACACTTCATTTCTGCTACAAAGAGCCTACTGCCAGAGCAGCAGTTGAAAAGGAAAAGTCCTGGAAGTTGAGGAGTGCTCAAAACGGCTATCTCCACCACGGCTACAGCTACAGTCTTGCTAGAAGCTTTGCATTGAGACGCACGGGAGTGAGAGAAACGTCCATCAGCGACCTATGGCAGCATCTCTCCGGCCCTCAGATGGCAGCTCCTTGGGAGGGCACTCACATCCGCTGGTGTGTGCCAACACCAGTTACTCTGTTAAACCCGGCCAGGCTATATTTAGACTGGCCGTGTTGGCTTCCATCAATTACAGCAGGTGGGAAAGGACCTGAGGCAATCGCTTGAATTTCCTTATCTGAGCTAATTGGGGCTCACACACACACGCACACACACTCTGTGTGTCTTCACCTGAACTGCCTTTCAGCCAAGGGTGCGAGTGAGCTGAGTGCAGCAGTTTGGCACGAGTGCAGCTGAAAACACGATCAAACTGCTATAAAATGCTGAATTGCTGTGGCAAACACAGAGCCTCCTCCTGCCGTAACCCCGTCCGAGTGGACCCTGACCGGTCCTGCTGTTTCTCCACATCTGACGCGATCTGTGAGCGGACAAAAACCCTGGGTTGCCTGGGACATCGGCAGGGGGCCGCAGGCGGGACAACACGGAGGAGCAGCACAAACATTTCTCCGTTTATAAACTCGCCTGGGGTTGGTCAAGGTCACTGTACGAGACGCCGCCTGTGTCAACATCTCCTGTCGGGCGTGTGCTGGCGGGGCGGCGATTCTGGCCCGGCCTGTGTCTCCTCCACCGAGCTGGGCGGAGACCTCCTCCAGCACTATGTCCTAAGACTGCACGGGGCCTGTCCTCATCTCCGGGCTGTGGACAGGTTGTGCAGACAGGTTTTCCACCTGTAATCACCCAGATCTGGCTGCCATTGTTCAAACACAAAGCGGCCCTCTCGCTCCTACCTGCAAAACGTGCCGTGCCAAGCGGTTTCACATACTGTACTGATTTGTCTCCAAAGTGGTATCGCACTCCATACCGGAGAGCAGAAACGATGGCTTGACAACCGCATCATGTCTCGGCCCTGTGACCTATCAGCAGTCACAACGGTGACCTACACTCACAACTGTGACCTACCTTCGAGGCACATTGTAGAAAAACGGGGCAAACCCAACCGTCTTGTTCCACAGCCAAAGGAGACACAAAACATATGTTTGCAGAGAGACCAGTTTGCCAGAAAGGAAACAAATAACAAAAGAATGCCAGTGGATTTGGGACTGGTCAGGCAGTGCTGAGGGGACCATTCCTTGAGGAACGCTGAGGACGTGACTCCTCCATTCAGCCACGGACAGGGGGGTTTTCAGTTCTTTGTTTCCTCGTCTGCGGGGCGATATGCATGAAACACACATCAGCATCACGGGGCCAACAACCGCCGCCCTGTTGTTCGGCCGTCACCGGGACAAAGCAGCCATTTCTTTAACGAAACATTCATTGTGACTTGCTTGGTCACCTGTGTGCACCGGCGTGAGGAAAGTTGCAAACCTTAAAGAGCGACTCCTGTTCTAGTCGCTCCGGAAAACACAAAAGCACAGAGAGAGGAGCGCTGGTGCAGAGGAGCCACGTGAAGAACTTCTGTAAGTGTTTCAGATAGTGTGACGGTAACGCCGGCGCGATAACACAGCTCTGCCCCAAAAAAAATGTTATCTGACGTTCCCCAACAGCTCCAAACAAGCGCTGTGTGCAACACCGGTATTAAGAGCCGAGGAAGGCACAGTCTGCACTCCCTGCCTCTACCTTGTGTCCCCGAGGACACTGTTAAGGTGTGGAACAGGTAAGATGACGGACGGATGGATGGATGGATGGATGGATGGAAGGTGAGGCCGACAGCTTGCGGCGACAGGAAAATCGTTATTTCCCTGTAACCGTGCGGTCCATCCTCTCTTTTGTCTCCATCGACCGCGTGAGACGAAACTGCCACAAACGAACGGCGTTAATGTGAAATCACTACGGGTGTAGAAGTTATCGCGGCTTAGAGCAAGGAGACCGCATCCGAGAGATATCACGGCCGTGATTTACGTTTTTGAAAAGTTGCGTGCGAGAAGCTCCTGGCTGACACATCAAATGTTAACAAAAGGTAGCCGAGAGCGACAAAACATTCCGAGCGCGTTCCCCCTTTCTGCGCGGAGAGGGAAGAGCGCCGGTTTTGTTCCCGCTGCCACGGCGGCGGCGCCGCTTCATTCAAAGTCTGTCATCTGCCCGTCAGTGCCGGCGACGGCCCGAGAGACGCCTCTCCGGTTGTGTCTCAATATGTCAGACATCGGCAGCATAATGGAGAGGCAGCCGTGTGCGATGGAAAGTGACGGGTCGGAAGAAAGCGACAGAGATTAAACGCTGGGAGCCATTAGAGAGACGCAGCATCGGCCACCGCGATCGATAAGAGGCACGCGCGCACGCTGCTGCAGGTAGGGAACATCGCGCTCTGTTTAAGATGCCCCTAAAGACACTATCTCCTTTTATCAATTGAAAGCAGTGACTGAGCCTGAACAGTCAAAACAAAGAGCTATCTCGACACCCCCCCCCCCCTTTTTTTTTTTTGGCCGTTCGGGACTAGGGAATCTCGGTATGGACGGGGAAACTGACACCTCCAAAGTTAGCGCACGTCTTCATTCCTCATTTAGTTTGATACAAAATCTTATATCTAACTGGGTCTTGAGGGTCGTTGTTGCCATGGAAACGGACAGTATCCAATGTCAGACATGGTAAATTTCGAAAGGGAATGTGGTTACCTTGGAAACAGCCACATGAGTGAGATGGAGCCTCCAAGCCGCGCATATAGGCACAGGCAGGGAGCACACCTTGGACAGGTCACCAGCCCATCATCGGGCACACGCAGACCCAGAGCCAGCTGACCTAAACATGCACATTTCTGGACTGTGGGGGGAAACCGGGAGTACCCAGAGAAAACCCACGCTTACACAGGAGAGCATGCAAACCGCTCTCGTTTCCATTCCTGAAAGACACCTACAACAACAAATGAGTCTACGTGAGATTGCCATTCTAGACTGGCACACAGTAGCCTCAGCAGCCAATGTACACATTGCTATATGGGACACATCAGACTCTCACATCCTGTACTATTTCCATACAGAGAAGCCTTGGCAGTTCTATCGCCGGCACCGTGGGATCACCTAAAATAAAGCTGCCCAAACAGTCTGAGCAGAAAGCATCAAAAATAAGCTTATCTTGGAATGATTGTCAAAACTCTTTTGAAATTCCCAGAGGCTGGCAAAAATAGCTTTGTTGCTCAATGGACGCCAAAATTCCCATTTCACTTTGCATTTCAGTGTATCTGGTGCAAGCCGGATACTGATAATAATTACTCATCAAAAAGGTGCCCTCGCACAAAGTGTTCATCGCTCCTCAAGTCTGTGTGAATTACTGACTGCTGGGGGTGGCAACAATAAAATGATGATGGCTAAAAGTCCTCGGGCGGACGGCTTAATGATACGGAGGCAACGCATCTGCAAGACATATTAGCGCATGAGTGCACGGGCATAAGGCAGAGTGAGTAATGATGCTAATCAGAGAGCGGTTATAAGCATTCAGACAGCAATAAACAGCAGCAGGACGCATTTCCTCCATAAAGGGGAGAACCTGCAGTCGGTTTTGAGCTTAAGATAAAAAGGTGCTCGCTGCATAGTCCTTTCAGAGGGGGACGCAAACGCACCAGAGACTCCAGCCAACGTTAACATGCTTAACATGCATGCATGTTATCACAGCATCCTAAAGACAGCTCCAGTCAGGTGAACGGCACCTGCTGGGAGAGATCGTCAGGGTCCTCTGACCTCAGGGCTTAGTGGGACGCGCGCATAACAGTTAGGACATCACCCAGCTGTTTGAAGTCGAGCAGGTAGGCCCACATTTCCTATTACACGCCTTACCGCTTCCTGTTGCTGGGTCTGATGTAACTAAAGCTCTGAACTCATAAAAGTTCAGAGCTCGTTTTAATTGCAACATCAAATGATTGAAACAGCCTCGACAGTGTCTCCCAGCACACACAGGACAAAGGCGGGGGGGGGGGGGGGGGCACACCCGGGACTGGTCCTCAGTTCATCATTTTAGAGGCTATTTTAGAAAGCTCCGGTTCACAAAAGACGGCGAGACGGTCTGCTGTCGTTTTCAACTCAGACGCAACTTAAACGACTTGAAAATAAAACAAAGTTCAGATCTCAAGTGGACGGGCCAGAGCGAAAGTCACTTAGCGCCGGGGGAAAATGACATAAGAGCGATTTGCGCGAGTGTCCACGCGACCAGCCCTCTTATGTTCAGGTCACTGGCTCGCGGCCCCTTCACGGGAAATCGATCCTGTGAAATACTATTGGGAATCACTGGCAATCACATTTTCCTCTTTCTGCTGCATGCGCGGCAAAGCCACTGCAGAGCGGAGCCTGGATCCGTCCTCCTGGTGCACTCGTGCACCGTCATTGTTCGGCAGCAACTTGGTCCCGTGCGACCGGGGCTACGCCGCCATTGTTTCCATAGAATAGCGAGAGGTAATCCCACCACCCCGACGGGGTCTTCCCGGGATTTCCGACTCATTTGCGTCCCGGCGGGTGCGCTTATCTCCGCGGTAATCCAATCCAGATTACCGTTATCACATTTCTCAATAAATCCTCTTATAGCGCCAAACAGTTTCTCAAAACTTAGCCCCCCCCGAGTTAAGCCCGGAGGACTTTGATCTGGGCTCGACGTGACCGCGCGGAGCCCCCCCCGCACCGCACCGCTCGCCCCGCTGTTCTCACGCCGTCACCCGAGACAGGCCCGCGTTTCGTCTGCCGCCGTACGCCTTTGAAGGCAGTCAATACCCTGTGATGTACGGGGAGGGGGGGGGTCCGTCTCAACCGAAATCGGCCATCCTCCAGCACACGTCTTTGGCTGCATCTCCTGTGGCGCTCTCGTGAGGAAGGAAACGGTTTGAAGGGGTGAGGCTTTAGCGGATCGAGAGGGGGTTTTGTTTTAAAAAGTGCTTAATGTGTCAAAAATGCGTTGAGAGCGCGTGGTTTTACGGCCCCGCGCTCCAGAGTCTGGTTACTCATCTGCGCTGCGTGGATGCGAGGCTTTGTCGGCGCGCTTTTTTACTACGTTTTGATTGCTTTCGATGGCAGGCAAGGACAGAACGCGAACCTCCACTCAGCTGAGGGCCAAGTCGTTTGTCACTGGGCCGACCGAACATGACACGCTTCTGCAAATGTTTTTTTTTTTCGTCTTTTCGCCCGGGCCGCCCGGCGGAGCCGCGGCTTCACGCCGCCTCTCAGACAGATCTGGCCGCCGGCGCTCGCACACCTGGCCTGGACCGGTCGAGCGGCGTGACGACACAGAGGGTCGACTGAGGGCCCGCAGCGGGCCGGGGGGAGAGGATTTGCACTTCAAAAAGCAAACGGCTGGACGCGACTCTCGGTCTCCACAAACCCGGGACTCAGTTCTGCAAAAACACACGAGGAGTGACAGGACTCCTGCTACTTTTGTAACAGTCGACTGTGGCCATCACCCTGGGTTAACTAACCTGAAAAAGGGGCACACGTACTGAAGAGAAAAAAAAACATCACGTTCGCTCTATCCAACCTAAACGTGAGCCAGTGAACCTAAATCAGGAATCCAACAATGCTTTTGGTTCTTCTTTGACGCGCTGGCCAGACAGGAATGCTGTTCCGGCCTTGTGAAACTATGTATACCAAGGGCGTGACCGTTCAAATCTGTTCTCCCAATAGTTCGTCTTGTGACACTTCAAAAGCTGGATAATTATTCCGGCCAAGCATAAAGCAAACACGTTTACTGTTCCTTTGGAATGCCGGGCAGAACTAACACACGGGAAAGGCGGTCGCCGTCTCGCCGATTTCACCTCAATCAATTTACAATAGCAGGACGGCCAAGACATGACGCGTTTGCCGAGGGCTTCGAGAGCTACTGCCTTCTCTGGGTGAAGCAGAAATACAAACACATTTCTTTCTATGAACAGAGAGGAACGGCCGGAGACGACGCCTGAGGTGCTTGACCTCGACCTACATGTCCATCGCAGTGTTGGCAACGGGCCACTTTACTCAACCTGTGGATGGGCGTGCTTATGCAGGCATGAAATCGTATCAGAGCGTTATGACACAACAGCAGGTTTCTTTTCAGCCGCCAGCGCGTCTGAACCACCGGATCCGGGGCGCTTCCAGTGTCCAACGCTGGAATTTCAGAACGCCACAAGCATGCCGATATGTCCAACGCGTCAGCAATAGGCTGAAAGGGAGCAAGGTGATATCATGCGATATCTGTGAAGCAGGTACACAGAAATGTAGACGACCCACATTTTAAGGACATCTTTCCAGCGTCACACGTTCTATATCTTCACGTAGGAGATGACACATGTTTGTGTGTTGATCTGCAAGGGCTTGGTAAAAATCCATCAGACCATACCGAGTTTTACCGTGCCCTTTTTTGCAACCGAGCGCTTGGACAATACAGCTCAATTCCCTCTGTTTGCAACTGCGCTCCGTGACAAATATAATGATCTTTTTGTGGGGCCTAATCACACATTGTTAAGGGCTGTACGTAGGACTGATAATGAGCGGAACAAAAGGCACAAAATCAGGCAGCCTCTCTCGGTCAACACCGTGACTGCGTCAAACTAAGGTTTAGGCTGCGGAAAGGAGCGCAACTAACCACTTCTTCATAAAGGAGCAGCACCTGTAACGAGAACTGCGGCGCCATTCAAAGCAAAGTCCTCTCTGAGACAGGACCGCATCTGCCACGCTTACGCGCCACACAAGCTATAAGATGAACCATGGCCGATCGGTGTGTAGCTAACCACCTGCCAAAGAGTTTTTCTGAATCACAACGGGAGTTCTGCCAACAACAACAACAACAACGACGACGAAGACACCCTAAATCCTGTGACAACCAAAAAAAAGCTGGTCGGGCGGCTAACCTCGTCTCGCAACCTTCTTGCCATTTCAAAACAAACCGCGTGCGGCTCTTGAGCGCTCTTTGTGCAGAAGACGAGCAGGACGCTGGATCGGGCCGGTCGGGCAGCAACACGCTCCCGAGCAGTGTGGCGCCTGCATCGAGCGCCATAAATAAGGCGGTCGGAGGATTTACTGAAGGACGTAAATTAGCCCAGTCCAAATGTGCAGAACACTTCAATCCGAGCCTCAACCACTGCGGAGTTAACTGAAATGGACCGCGGCCCTCATGACTGTGACAAGCAAGGCTGAGGGCCTCCAAAACCGCGCCGGTCCGAATCGCAGGGCACGAGCATCTCCAGGACGGGGAGCGCGGATGTCACGTTTCATTTGACCGTGGCCAGATGAAATATTTGGAGTCTGGTTTCACAAGAAACATCAAGTATAAAAGATTGATCTTTTCTAAGTTCGGCTATTAACAGCGCGGCTGCTGTTGTATGAAAGGCACTGCGCTCACAGTTGAGGAAAAAAAGCTGGTGAAAGTGCTGTGTAGTGGATTCTGAAGTACTAAAAAGTGCTAGAAACAGCAGATGGAGCCGCGTCATTCCGACACTATATAAATGGCTATTGACAGTCATTTCATATAAACTCCCACACAGATGTAGCCACTATTCCCTCTTCTTTTTTTTTTTTTTAGCTCATTCTGGACAACTATTGCATTAGATCCTTGCGGTTGCGTTCACCTCAAACGTGACCAAATTGGTCGGCCTCTCCGTCCAAGGCCGCGGCTCTCGACATCAATTTTCACATCAAACGAGAACGGTCCCACAAAACACCACTTCAAACATCTGCCCGAGTGAACTTTTATGAGGCATCGGGGAGACGAGGCAACATGTGCAACAACAGAACACATGGAGGTCCGGGTTGGAGGGGTGGGGGGGCGGCAACAGAATAATAAACAGGCCCGAGTCTGCCGGTCACTAACAGGGTTTATTGTGCATGGCTGAGCACCCCTCAGACAGACAAAGAAAACAAGCAATGGGAAATATGGAGACGCAGGACGACTCCCCTGTAAACGCTCTGAGCATGTCTCTGTCCACAAACAGTCGCCATCTGTGGCCCGCTCGAGACGCCACGGAGGAGGACATCACCTCTAAACAGACACGGACAAAGTGTATTCATTAAAAACACCACGACAGGTCACAGCGGATGCTCCAAAGACTGATAAAAAAAAATTAAGGCCATCGCAGACTGTATTAGCGCTGTGCCCAGAGAGCCTGCGCACCCCGGTCAAGGTTACAGTACCTTCACCGGGATTAAGACCTGCTCCAAAATGTAATGGTTCCTGCCTTGGCTCGAGCTTTTCGGAATAATTCTCCTAACAAACGGACCGACGTGAGGGTTAGGAACCTCTGTTGGAGGTAATGAGTAATAAGGAGCACTTCTCTTCTCTGCTGACAAGTCGGGAGTGGGGTCTAAAAAACGCATCTAATCGAAACGCATTACAGCTAATGACAACAGAACTGTGCAGGTCTGCTGACTATCACCCTGACCGATAAATGACTCTATTCATCTGCAGGGAGTGGAGGTGGGGGTGGGGGGGCAGGAGGACCTGTCAGCCTGAGGGGTAGGGTGGTGGTATGGACTGGAGAACAAGGACAGTGTTAGGCTGAAGAGTGGCTTTGTGGTCACATATTGTTAGTGAGAAATTTCCCCTGTAGTCACAACAAACACAGAGCAGTGCCCTGGGTCCAGGCCCAGGCCCAATGCCTGACAACGGTGTAGGAAATAAAGCCATCTGAGAGGGGAAGAGGTATCATCAGGAAGCATCTGGCATCCTCCAAGAGGGTGCTGGGGAACATCCACATTTAAATGGACACTGCCGTGCACTCGCCTCCCATTTCGACTATTTTGCAGACTGCTCCCTACTAAAGAGGAGTTTTAGCCTCTCTCTATCAATGTGCCCTTTGGTCATAGGTTAAGTCTGTATCTCTGCTGAATTGACAGTGCATTGAAAGATGAAGTGGTCCAGAGGTCACTGCTGATAGACGTGTGACATAGCAAAGGCGCAAAACTACCAGTGAAAGTGGATCTGAAAGTTTGCTCACACTATGACAAATGTTTTGTCAGGCTGAATTTTAAAGTGACGAGCTCAAAGTCCTCAAACCAGAGAGAGAGACTGGTGTTTCTTTTATTTGCTCAATTAGAGTGAATACTTGTGTTGTTTATTTACAATCACTGACAGATTTATCTACCCATTGTCTGAACTCTACCACACATTTCACTGCAACATAAAAATGCATGATAGCCAGAGTGTTCCTGAATTACACAAGACCACTGTGCATGGAGCATAAACATATAAATCAACTATTTTGCTTATGAGAGTGGTTGCGAGCCATACAAGTCACACTGACTTTTGATTTACTCCTAGATGACAGTCTTTACTGTCCAGATAGTGAATGGAAGCCATAAACCACGGCACAGATTTTGCCTATTAAGCTTTCTCCGGCTCTGGAGCACTCTCCCCTGATAAAGACTGCGTGATTGAGCGACAAATCTCACGACAGAGCAGGATTTTAATCTCAAAGCGACAGAGTTCTGAAATGATAAATAGCGGACTGTTCACTGTGGAGAAAGACAATGTGCAGTCTTTTGAGGGACACCCCAACGCTCAGATCTGCGTGTGTGTGAATCTACTTGCACTCTGGTACATCTGGGATGAGGTCAGGCTGGTGTCCTGGGTGAGACTGGGAGAAATTAATTCTAGCTCTTGATTACAGGTTGATGCCCCAGTGGGAGAAAGACATAAGGCGCCTTCAAGGATTACGTGAGTAACAGCTGGAGGTGTCACATAAAGGTTTAGACTGACGCAGTGGTCTACCCCTGAAGTCAGTGGCCACACACCGCAAACTAATTTCGTTGGATGAGCTTAGCGTTGTCGCCTCGCAGCAAGAAGATCCACTGTTTGAATTCTGGTCAGACCGGTGGATTTCTGTGTGGAGTTCACACGTTTCCAGTGTCTGCACACGTCTAGACACCAGGTTTCCTCACACATTACAAAATCATTAATGTTTAGGTAACTTGGGAGGCTAAATTACCCATAGTTGTGAGCATGGGACTTGTGCCATGGACTGGTGAGGTGTCCAGGGTGTACACCAGACCCCTGCCACACTGTTGGGCGAAATATTTCTTCTGGTAAATGAAAATCAGACAGTTTATGTGATGTGATGAGCTCTTGCCATTACGCAGATAAAATTACCAAGACAATCTGAAGATCTTTTCCCACGTCAGCTGCATCCCTACTCCATGATTCAGTATTTAAACTAATGAGGCTTTAATTACATTAATGTCTGCCAACAACATGTTGAAGACCAGCCCCTAGCTGGAGGATGCTCTCTGAAGCAAACAACCCGCATACCATACATCGTACATCTGCAACAGAAGACTGTCTGCTCACTTATTATGATACGCACACCATGCAAGGGCATGTATTAGCCATACACACAGTCAGAGGAAATCCATGCTTAGTCAACAGCCCCTGTCAAAACATGCCATCCCCGCTAAAGACACTTTATGGATTGTATATCCTCTTCATTTCCTTAGAGAGACACAGACCCTGCCTAATGTCCAAACAGCTTGTACCAATCCCTGTGACTAGAGGAGATCATGGAAATAAGCCCAGTGACATAACTGACCTATATGTAAAACTTTTTTTTCCAGGCAGCTGAGCCTGTGACATGAAATCCCAATCCACAATAACAACCTGATACGATCGCAAAGGGAGACTGAACATACCCACAACAAATACTTACTCGAAGGTGAAGAAAAGTCCACAAGTCACTAGAATGAGGACCAGGGTGAGGTAGAAAACCCCTGTCTGCTTGGCCATCATAATCCTGCCATCGCAGTAAAACTTATTCCGACCTGGGAAGGACTCCCATTTCCTCTTCTTGGGGGTCCTCTTCTTGTAAGGGGTCTCCATTGGTGTGGAGCTGCGAGTGCTTATCTGGCTGTACTCGCAATCTCTCACAGTCTCAGACACCCCGAGATGCATCGACTGCTGATTATAAATCACCCACAGCTGGACAAATCCCGGGGGGCAGATGTGCCTCTGTGGAGGGAACAGAAAGCAAAAAAAAGCAAAATTACAACTCTGAACACCTGGGAGAGTGCAAGTGAGAAGAAAAGTTGGAAAAGCTGCAACACAATCATCTCACTTCCTGTTATTAATATTAACAAGCTAACACTCACGGTGCCTATGATTAGCGTCAGAAAAAAAACATGTCTAACTTTGGGCGAGACTCCTGTGACTCCACCACAGACGCAAACAAGGTGTATTTATCTGAACTGACGTTAGCTGAGCTCATACATTACTGCATTAGGTAACTGTCGCCTTTGTTAGCGGCGTTAGCATCTCATAGCTTTACTCAATGTAAAGAGGCTAACGCTGCTAGCGAGGCTGGAACGAGTGTTGTATGTGTGTGTGGGGGGTTGAATTCTTACCAAAATAAAACCTGCCAACTTGCACCCACTAACTACTTAACCCACTGTTACCTCGCCAACAACTCCCCCTGCAACATTTCTTTCGACTCCGGCTGCGCTGTCAGCCTCCATAAGCTTACGGGCACCGGGGCTCAGCATCTCGGCGGTGTGTGGTGAGCTGTGCCCGTTGGAGCGTCGCCTTACCGGGGCTGCTGCTCTCGTCGTGTCGGGGTGTTGTCACGTAGCTTCTCCTCCTGCTTTCGCTATCCAGGTTTGTTCCGAGCCGACGACAACGCGAAGAACAACACCATTTTCAGAACTTTGAGGTGAAAAAAAGGAGGAGGGGGGGGGGGCGAGTTTGGAAGGAAAACGTGGTTTGAGGAACAATCGTTAAAATAACGAAGGGAGAAGAGGGGGTGGGGGGTTATCCTGGGGGTGCTCTCAGACGTGCTCCAGCATCATCCCGGCTGTCTGTCCGCGGCTCACACAGCGACTACGAGGCTCCCCGCACCACGCCGAGCAAACAGGACCTGTGCAGCCATATGTCCGTGCGGTTTTCACAGCGAAAATCGACGCCTGGTCGTCACAGGGCTTCAGGGTAAATCCGCGTTTTCAGGTGGAAAAAAAAGAGAAGAAGTTGCAGCGATCCACAGGAAGCATGCAGGTAGGTCGGAGGGTGGGCACGCAGGCCACGTCGTGTCCGTCTCTCTCCACGCAAACAACAAACATCAACATGGGAGCAGAGTAGAGCCTCCCCAGCCTGCTCCTCCCAGCCCGCTCCTCCCCCTCCAGCCCAGGCACTGAAGTCACAGCCGAGGAGGTGAAGGGGGTTCCCAAACCCTGGTCCGGGGACCCAGAGGCGAGGCGTCCGAGTGGGGGGCGGGCTCCCTCCAAAAAGGGGCGTGTCCAACTGTAACCCTCAGCTACCTGCCAAGCTTGGTCCTCCTTGGCAGTTATGATTTTTAAAAATCAAACTAATGGCAGTTAAAAAAATAGGATTTATAATATATCACATTCAATGAATCATTTACTTTATTCATCCATCTATCATCTTACGCACCTCATATCCACATGGTGTTGAGAATAAAGCAGGGAATACACCCTGGACAGGTAGGCAGTCCATTGGGCACTCACACACCAACAACTCTTACACATGGGTCAATTCAGAGTCTCCAAGTGGTCTTAACATGAATGTTAAGGAGAAAAATGAAGGAGAAACTGATCCAAAAAGATGGAAAAAACCTACTGTAGACATGATATCTCCACACAGAAAGGCCCTTGGTCCAATCTGGTGCCTTCTTGATTGGTTCCCATCCATGAAGACACTGTGCCACCATCACGTAATGTTTTCATCCATTATCTTACCCACTTTGTACCCAACACTAATGACGGGAGCTGCTGAAGGCTGTCTCCAGCATATATAGGTTTAAGGCTAGGAATGCACACTTTAGGCCTCATTTACATCTAATTTACATTGAAAATGGGTCTTTTTACCTCTTGGGTCCGGAAGAGAGAATACTCACCAAAATATATGACCAAAATGGAGTATCTGATTACATTTAGAGAAATCAGTAGAATGTCAAAGCATTCACTAATTTTAATCTGTCCTTCTGTACTCACCCACTTTGTGGCCAGCGGTATCCACAGACACATGTAAGATAGATCATATTTAAACAGGAGTAAAGACATCTCCAAAAATCCAGGCTCATGTACGGGTGGAAATTTGTTTGTATAGTGCTCTGATATCATCAGCAATTACCCTCACTGGTGTAAATATTCCCTGGAGGCTTCAGCAGGAAGCACAGTTATTGAGTTATGATTCAACATGATTCAGGAGTAATTAAATGAACGACAAAACAAACATCATTATTGACAGTAAATCATTCAATAAATAGGGGCGCCATCAGTCATCATATTAACTTTGTTTCTACTGACAACAGATACGTCACAACCTGTGCTCATGCCATGCACAATTCCCTGATGATGCAATTTCCTGTTCAGAGAGCATTAGTGGAGATGATTGCGTCACCAGCCTACAGTTCTTCTGTCATCTGTCCTCCTCTCAACACCTACACAAGCACATGCACGCACACATGCACACACCTCCTCGCCCCTCAGCTCTGAAGGCCCCCTGGCGGTTTAGCTTGTTTGCTCCCACAGCCAAAGAGTTATCTTCTGAAAAGAAGTCTGGCGGCTTTTCATGTGATGTGAGAGGACTTACTTGTTCAGAGACAAACACACTGCAGAGTGGAGGGCTTTTATTTTTAACTGTGCTTTTATGTTCTGCCAATGCATTTGTCGAATGAAAGAAGACTTGTCAACTCTGAAATGAAACCTCATTGGCCCCAGGACAAACACAAACCCTTAAAGTTGTGTCAATTCATAGACAGAGATAACTGGCACTCAACAGAATTTTCAAAGAGCTGGTTGCAATGGTCCTGGCTGCTTGTACCATGTATTGCCAAACCACTGGCTGGTTTGTGGAACGATCAAGTGTCATGTGTCACTAAATCTGTTGAAAGCTAGGATGTTTTCAATGCTTGCTAATGATTTGTAAGCCCTGTCAAGACTAATTCCTTAAGTCTGGGGCTTGTTAGTAAATGCACCGACATATGGCTGTGTTTGTGTTGGGAAGCGGGTGGACATGATAGGCCCTTTGAGCCCAAATCCAAGAACAACACAGGCTTGAAACACATCCTGCCAAGTACTCATCCAGGCAATATTGTTTCTTTTAGAAAGCCGGACAGGATGAAAGAAAGTAGTGACATCATAGTCACATCAATGGTCTAATGAACTCTCCACAGCTACATCTATTGGATTCTCCCTGACTCAACTCACACCAGCACTAAATTTCTGTATCACAGCCCCGCAAAGGTCAGAGCGGTCCATTGTGTTTTCACCCAATACTCATTCATCTACCTACGCTCGCGTTGAGAGGCATCAGGACAGGGTACCCAGGCCAGCAGTAGCCAATGACAAGCCTGGCTTCTGCTCAGCCACCACATCCATCCTGTCAGAGCGAGATGACTCAGCTTCTCAGAGACACAGGAGTGTGGGAGGTTTTCTCCTGCGGTTGGCTGCCTACGTGAAACGCATCCTCCATCACCATAAAAAGTACGGCAATCCACTTTCTATTCAAACTCTAAATGACAGGCTGAAATTGAAAACACTCAGAGGTATCTAGGCTAAGTCACTGTTTATATTGAGCAGGTGCATGCATGTAAGCGCAATTCAGCTTTAGTTAAGATGCCAAGACAAATCTAAAAGCATATGAATGGTTATCTCTACATGAACACATGCTTTGGGTAGAAATCAGTGAAGCTGTTAGGCACCTCTCAGGAATGCTGTAATTAGTTTAAAGGTGTCAGAGAGATTTTTAACGAGATGAAGATGAGTGATTGTGCCTCTCTGCAGCCAAGCATTCAGGCAACAGTCATTCTTTGAAACCCGACTTGTTTATCGCCTGTGCTGTCAACTTCAGGAATGTAATTATTGAAAATGGCCTAAAATAGGACTTGGTATTGTGACCACATTTCCCCTGGTAACGAAAAGAGAGAAGACACCAAATTCCATCTAGAGAGGAAGTAGCAATTCTGGGAAAAACACAAACAAACAAACAGAAGACAGAAAGCAGGATAATAAAGAGTAACTGACGTTATCAGAGGCAGTGTGCACCCGCTGATGTGTTACATTAGACGATAATGAAATGGGTTGCTGGCAAGTTTTATACAGCACTTATTTCTTAGAAAACTCTAATTAGTTGGAGTGCAGCAAACAAATCACAGACAAGCGACTGTCTTAACACTTTCTTTCAAACGCTACTCCGACCTGATGTGTGTTTATGGTAACAGTTAATTAAAACAGAGACCTGTGGGTATGTGAGGAATGCCACTGATAATGTACACTATGCAGGCTTTAGTTTGATTGTCTTTCTTAATGAATCCATTCAGTGGTTTGAGAACTGGTACAGTCCTTTGTGGCAAAAATTCCTGGGACCTCCTCTCTTCCCATTACTCACTCAGGCAGCTATGTTGATAACCTTCATTTAAAAACATTATAGTTCACATAACCACTCTTCAAGTCTCAATGTCAAGACCTTGAAAATCAAATAATAAGACGATGCGTGTATGTAATATTACACGGCTGACCTGTTACTGCCCTTTTTACCCCGAAGAAAAAAAAATTTAACCAAATCAAACCGTTGTATAAAACACATCTTATCACATCTTCTTTATGATCTCAGTGATTGTGTTATTTCATTCAACTGCAACTGTTACATTTGTGAATGAAATCAAATGAAAGGCAGTCCATGTAAGCAGTTGATGTTTGTTTTATTGACCTAAGATTGTCTGGACATAATGCAACGTCTCCGGTGCTTAACGATGTTCATCGTACATTTATTTGTGACATGTGCAGCACAGAGTATAAATGTGTATACTGAATAAAAGAGAGACATGGAGGCATACGAAAAAAAAGGCAAATTTTACAATGAGCTCTCAGGACATTTTGAAGGTTATTTTCACACATTTCTTTTAGAGCATCGTCTAGATTCAAAAATATGCCCATTGACATGAATGGAGGACAGTAACGAACAGAAATGTGTTCAGATTTCTTATGTAACCTCACCTAAATATCCTCTCACCCTTGCACTTCCACGTTTGATTACCAAAGCGATTGTTTTCTCAGCTATAATACAATGCATACAGGTATTTTTTACATTGAAACATCAGTTACATCTGCCATGTTCAAATATTCGACCCCTTTAACAAAATATGTATAATAACAATAACAAATTTTACCAACAATAAAAGCATTTGTTATAATAGTCAGAAAGTCCCATCTCTTGCTATGCTCGATAGAGACCGAAAGAATCATGTGCGTCAATTGTACAACGGTTTATATACACAGTGATGAAAAATACAGACATAACACAAGTGCTTAGGAAACACAAAGTTCATCTGTGAAAGTCGTTGAGGCTATGATTGATAAATTAGACACTTGTTTTGACAGACGCGTTTCTCTAGTGTTGATTGGCTGGTGCAATGCTGCCTTCCCATGGCCTAAAGCACACACTGCAGGTATCTTTAAAGATGTACATCTTGTTCTCAAAAAGGGACAACTTGCTTTAGTCCTATTGCACAATTTATCTTCCAGCGATGGAGACATATACATTTCAATTTAAAAAGTCAGTGTTTTTTTTTCCCCCCATGAGCATTGGCAAAAAAGTTCAAACTACTGTACAGTGTCACATTTTAAATAAATACTCTCCATTAACAAAATGTTGATGAGTATATTAGCTTTTATAAAACTGAAAAACATCTCAACGACTCATCGACTCAAAAGGAACCACGTAATTCAGCACCAACATCTGGTGGCAGCTTTGGCTGAAAAAGTAAACAAACAAAAACAAATGCAGAACAAAATATCAAACGTAGCAATCCAACACCAGCAGGTATTAAATATTTGTATTAAAATGAGCTTTCAAATCCCGAGCCCACTTTTTTAACAGGGCCTGAAAGCTATACATATATAGAGAGATATTTCGTTTATGTGGATACTTCTTTTAAAAAAAAAACCAAACAAACATTTTCTGTCATTTTGATAAATAAAAATAGAAAACCACGGAAATATCTTGTCCGCCTCAGCGTCTACTGTGCGAGTCCTGCCTCTCTTCGTGTCATGACTTCCCTAAGTGAAAGAGAACTTGGCAAATGATAGCCACCACTCCTGCGTTGAGCACCGAGGAAATGGAGATGTCTAATAACCTGCTCTCGTACAGAACAAACTCCGTCTTGTTCTCCTCCACTTTCGCCATGGCCAGCAGGCCTTTAGCTGCTCGGCACATCATGTTGATGCTGGGCGGGTCCATGGGCGGGTGCCCCATGTGCAGCAGGCTGTGGGGATTCTGCTGGTACTGCGCCATGCTGACGCCATCCTCCAAGAAGCCCACCAAATTACCCACGCTGCCCTTCTGCATGGCTATGGCACGTGCCGCCGTGGGGTCTCCCTGTGCCAGGTGGGAGAGGACGGCCACCGCCATCTCCCTGTACACCTGCGCCTTCCTCTGCCCCACGTAGCGGACCAGGACAGTGAAGAGCTTCTCCTGGCGGCTGAAGGGCGGCGTGGCCAGCAGCAGGTCCACGTTGTCTCCCAGGATGCTCAGCTTGCAGAGGCACTCCAGCACCAGTCTCTGGGGAGTGAGCAGGGAGTGGGGCGCAGCCGATGGGAAGGGGTCCTGGGCCTCGGCCGAGGGGCACACCATCCAGTGGAGGAGGCCGTCCAGGATAGGGAGACAGATGGTGTCTGGGTAGGTGGAGAGATCCAGCTGACCCGAGATGTTAGCTAGAGTGACCATGGCGTTCTCCCTGAGCAGGCTCAGACACTCCCACCACCACTCCTCCTTGCTGCTGGACAGCCCCCGCTCCTGCTGCTCCTCCCTCTGGCAGCCGGGCGGCGACCTGTTCCTCTCCGGGTGCTGGTGGTGCAGCAGGAGCAGCCGGCCTAGCAGGAGGACCAGGGCGGGGTGGCGCGACATGTCCAGGTCATTCCCCGGGATGAAGGACAGGCTACGGACGATGTTGGAGATGCAGAGGCAGCGCTTGGCCAGCGAGTCCTGCCAGGCAGAGGAGGTGGAGAGCGGGGCCTCGTCCAGGCAGCGCGGCTCGTCCTCCAGCAGGGTGATGTGGTCCCGCTCCCCGTCTGAGTGCACCCTGAAGGGGTAGGAGGGCAAGGAGCGAGCAGGGTGGGCGTAGGAGAGGGCGTCGACCCTGGCGCACAGGACGTCGTCGATGGTGGCCGTGATATGTTTCGCTGGCTGGTTCTTGCCATCGTCTGTCTGGGATTCCTCTTTGTTTTCCTTTGTCTCCTCTCTGCTCTTGTCGTCCGCCCTGGCAGCCGGCTCACTCCGGGGCTCGAACTGTGTCTGGATGTGCGCAGTGGAATCGCCTCCACCCGCCTGCCAGTGGAGCAACCCGCTGGTGAACTCAGTGACGTAGCCCATGTGCTCCGTCATGTCCTCCATCAGGTCCTCTTTGTGGACGATCTTGATGGGGAGCTTATCGTACTTACTGGCTTGTTTGGGTTTGGGTTCCTGCTCAGTGACGGGCTGCTCCGTGCTCTCCTTTTTGCTCTCTGTGCCCTTTTCACTCTCCTCCTTCTCTTTTCCCTCTTTCTCCACCTCCTCTTCTTTCTCCTCCTGCTTCACGCTCACCTCAGACTGCTCCCGCTCGCCGTTCATCACAGCTGGCTCTGGCTCTGCGGCGACAGACGGAGCTTCCTCTGTGACGCCTCCTGTCTGCTCCACCTGTGCCTCCGCTGCCGGAGCTGACTCAGGTTCACTTTGGAGAGTGGCATCTGTTCCCTGCTCAGGGATGGCTTCTTCTCTGTCATTCGAAGCAGGATCCAAAAGGTTTTTGTGAGCCACGGTCCCCATCTCAAATTCCTCCAGGATGCCAAAGATCTCGATCAGAAAACGGCGGTAGTACTCCACAATCAGCTCCAGGAACCCGGGCAACTGGTCAGGCAGAAGAGTATACAAATTTTCACAAATCAAGCAGAAATAAACTAGACGTGTTCTCAAGCAGTCCCAGATGGTGAATTTGAGTCTAGACTTAATAAAGGACTAGCTCTGATACACTGAGCCCTCAGAGGTTTTCTCAATATTTGCCCTTGACTGAATCCTCACCACAATAATAAAAAGCTTAATCTGGAAAATCAGGCTCAGAGACATGCTGCCTGTCATGCTGTCACAGCATGCCTTTGTGGACTAAATGAGCATGTTGTGTCAGAGCGCAGTCATGAAATTGGTTTTACCTGGGAGAGGTTAAAGGAGGCCACGGTGCTGTCATCGTACAGCAGGATGTTGATGGTGTCTAGAGCCCAGGTGCTCTCCGCCAGGAGGCCAGACTTCAGAGACATCATCACGCGCCAGGCCTCAGGCGTTCCTGGGATTGGAACAGTGGGATTTTTGGAATCAGAAACGGAAAAAGAAATGATGATCATACATTGTCCAAATGATAAAAGGGACAGTGAATGGAGAAGATAATTCCTTCCATAAATTTCACCCCATGTTGCGCAAGCTCTACCTGAAAATGAGCTTTAGCAGTACATCTAAGGCAGAGATAAAGTGCTGTTTTATAGAGCATGACGACAGTGTAAATCTATAACTTTATAAGATAAAAGCACGAATAGAATTACATACTCAGCAGTGCATTCATCAAAGAGCCCCAGCAACACATCCATCTCACAGATTTATACAAAATAATAAGTAAAGCCATAATGGAAATCAATCTCACCGGTGTCCTTGGAGTTGAGCTTCCTTCTGGGTTTGAGAAGGGGCATGGTGGCCTCCACTGATCCCGGTGGGTAGTTCAGGTCCCTCCTCAGGTTGGGAGGGAACTGACCGAGAGGTCCACCCCCCTGTGAGCCCATCATGCCCATCCCGGGCTTGGGCATCTTCATGGGCGACATGAACGGCCCTTTGCTGGGCGACATCCGCGAGTCCATGGAGCGCTGGAAGGCCCCCGGACTGGGAGCTCTGGGCAGGTGGTTGGCCATGGACGGAGAACTGGAGTAAGAGGACGGCTGGCGCGAGGACAGGGCAGAGATGCCCCCTGAGGACGACATGTAGGGAGACTGACGGTGCCACTGCTCCTGGCCGGGCCGCCCGTCCATGTCGTCTCTACCCATCGAGCCGTAGGGAGGCATCTGTGTGGGTGGTCCCTGCCTGTTGGGGTAGGGGTAGCTGAGGTCTGTCCTGGACGGCCACATGTTGGGGCCGTCGGCGGCGTGGTTGGGGGTGGGCCCCCCGCCCATCATACTGTGCTGGCTCTGGGCAGAGGGGCCCATGCGGTCACGGGGGTAGGGGAAGGGGAACTGTCCCTGGATGGGTCTGTGTTCGGGGCCGGAGTACCCGCCGCTGTAGTGGTTGTACATGTCCTGCTGCTGGTTGCTGAACTGCATGGCGTACATGTCGCTCTCGTGCCTCTTGGGCGGTGGGCCGTACATGCCGTCCATGGGCCGCTTGTAGCCCTGCAGACGGAGGGGGGAGAAGATAATTAGTTACCAATAAGTATTTCAGTTCTTCTGTTATGAAGAGACAAAGCCACAGTGGACTCATCCTCATCATTCAACGGCCTCAGTTCTGCTAATGACAATGAATGCTAATACTGCAACTAATTATAACTGCATAGTTTGGGTAGCCCCTTTTATTCAGACCTAGCCCAAGAAAAGGGGTGAAAATAAACCTAATTAGATTAAAGTATGATAGCACATAGGAACATAGAATATATCTATGTGTAAATTAAACTGCCTCTAAATACAAAGAAAATCCATAAAAATAAAGGCCATTAAAGTAACAGGATCTCTGTTATTGTATGACTACCTTAGCAGCAAGAAGAGTGTAAAATAGCCAATAAGCAAATAAAACACACCACGAAGACTTACAAATGAATGCACAGAGATGAGAAATTTTCAGTCTTTTGTGAAAACATACGCCGCCTGTCTCTGATGTAAGTATATTTATCGATCTGACTGAGAAGTGGTGGAGCAGGTGAACCACTGCAACTGTAGCCAGGTCTGAGTCAAATCAGGCTGAACTGAGGTGAACTGAGGTGAACAGATCAGCAAAAGCAGGTGAGCGGGAAGGATCACTGAGAGAGGCCGAAAAATGTCAATACTTCGCAAAGTACACCGAGGGCAATCGGACCCAGACATCCAACATCTGTGGTAGGCTCTCGTGTGTTTTCGACCTCAGGTATGACATGTTATTTATGGCTTTAACGCAGTTCTTGATGTTTCCAAAGTGGTGTGATCAATTCAAGAAGTGCTCTTAAATGTCACCGCACACCAGTATCGGTCTGATTACGCTCGCTGACACCGCGAGCAGGAAATTAGGCATTGATTAAGCACCTCCATGGACACAGCTGTCTCATTAGAGGAAATACAGTCAGTATCATTCATGATAATTAATTTATACACCGCATTATCTGTAGGTTGAGCCGAGACGTTATTTAGAACGTTTATGTTGTTTTGCTCTGCTTTCTTTAGTGATCGCTGTGGTGAAACTGTGGTGCTGAATGAGGAAACGCTGAATGCTGCAGAGGCACACCCAGCCGAGCTCCCTCACCTGCTGCTGCGGGTACATTCCAGATGGATGCATCCCGTATGGCATGCCAGGATACTGCTGACCGTAGCCGTCGTGTCTGAAACACAGCAGAGTGGGCAGGAGGAGCGTGTCACTCAAGGAAAGGGAAATCATCCTGCCACTCTATGGACTCTAAACACACTCTCTCTACTCCAGTGCGCTCGCACACACAGTGTCGCTGACCTTTGCTGCGAGGGGTATCTGCTGGGAGAGTACATGCTCCCTTCACTGTTGGAAGGTCCCATGTTGTTCTGGCTCCCAGGGGGACCCATGCTCCCCTCCATCCCCATCACATGGTCTGGTCTGAGGATGAAACAACAGCAGGGGCAAAATGAGTCTAGACATACATCAAAAATTGTTTCTATTGTGAGCAGATTGAATAATCCTGACATCACTTTCCCAGATTTTTTTGGTACATGCAGCAATTAAGAGGGGAGCCTTGGGGCTGATGCAAAGCCTTTCTGGTCAACAGTGCCCTTACCTCCTGTCGTAGCCTGGCCCGTATGGATACTGTGACCTTTGACTCATGCTCAGAGCTGAAGGGGGTCGACCGTACATGTCCTGCATGCCTCCACCAGGAATCTGGCCCGGCATGTAGGGATCAGCTCCGGCCACTGTGAGGGAGGACAACAAATATTCTGAATGCCTCTTAAATAATAGTGAAACAGTCTTGAAAGCAGGAAAATAGAAACAGACAAGCAACAAAATAGTGGATTACAACTATGAATGTCAGGCCTCTGCACATTATCTGGACTATGCGCCTGTGTTTCCTCCTCGCCACCAGGTGGCAGCCTTCCTCTATGAATATTCACCACTCCCCTTGATTAAACCTATTGTTCTGGGGCTGCAACTGTTGTTATGCAGCTGCCATCCACCATATTATTCATTCAGACTCCATTCTCTTCAGCCTTCAGAGGAGCCGCCATCCTTTCTAAAACTAGTGTTTGTTCTGAAAAATGAACCACACGAGTTGGTCAAAACAGGTGCTTCTCAGCAGGATGGGGGGGATGAAAGGTTGCAGACGAAGAGGATGAAAAGAATGAACAAAGTGAGGATGAGATGAAGGCTAGGCTACGAGAACATCAGACGAGCTAGTGTGTTTTTCGACAAAGGCATGCGTGGCGTAACGAACACGTCTCATCTCTCTTCAGAGTTTCTCGTCTGTCCTGATCTAAGATGACACAGTGACGAGACAACAAATTAGACCAAGGAGACAGACGAAAGAACTGTGGCTTTGGGACACATGAGTCATTTTCGCTCAAGAGACAATTAAGTTCATCTAAAGTTTGAGGATAAAGTTTTACATTTAAATATCTTAATTCACAAGCAATGTGTGAGTTTGCCAGATGACCCAGAAGAGGTGGTTCAAAGAACTATTTCTGTTTGTAGGAACACCGCAAAAAAGTTTATTCGCTTTGGTCTAATTTTTGGTGAGACTGGTGGAACGGGTCTGGGCCTTAGCGTTTGTCTGTCACAGCGTGTGCCTCACTTACTCTTCCTCATCCCGGCAAAGGGGTCCTTGGTGTCGTACTGCATCCTCATCATCATGTCAGGCATGCTGAGGCCCTGCTGGTAGGGAGCGGAGGGCGGGAGGGAGGTGGCACGCTTCTGGAAGGCCGGGTCGCTCACCTCTGAGAAGGGGTCCAGCACGCTCACACTGCTCCTGGACAGGGTGAGGAGGGACGGAGAGCAGAGAGAGCTGAGAGGGAGAGGCAGACTGCACACACACACACACACAGTGAAGACGTGTGCACAACATTGGGTGCGAAGGAGCTCTAAATTTGTAAAAAGAAATAAAAAAATAAAGGAACTGTAAATTTGACCTCAGCAAAGCTAGTTAATAAAGGTAAGAGTACCCTCAGCAATTGATGCTGTAGGAACATTATTTTTGTTGCAGCCATTTTAACTAAAGCTCCATTTTAATGGTTTTACACTGATAGGCAGCAGAATTCATGATAATGCGTTATATGTAAAATACTTGGTAAAAGTAACTTGTAGCATATGCACGATCTAATAAAAAGTGTGAAATGCACTTCATTTTCTGTTAGTGTTACTGTTGTTATTCTTTAATACTCATTATAGACATGACCATTAAAGAGCACTGCCGACATGGTATTAAATGCTGCTGGTGCTGAGGTAAAAACAGAGCAATACGACTTCTGATAACATAATATGAGCAAACAAAGAAGACTTTCTGCTCTCCTGGGCCGCGAATAAAACCTGCCACACTTTATAATCTCCGCAACAAGAAATCAGCAGAGAAACGTAGGAGCTTTAATCACCACATAAACAGAAAGAAAATACCATACAGATTTTATTTCTTACTTACTAATGTAAATCTGTCTCCAGAGGGGTTGAGAGTATAAATCCTGCATCACTTAAAATGCCTAATGAAGCAATATTCATAATTTAGGCAGACAATCTTTATTTTAACATATGGAACAACGTAAGCGGATGGACTGCACGCGCTGTAATTAGTTGGGTCAATTATTGTGGGTAATAAATGAGCAGAGGTGCAGACGTTTTCAGCGTTTACGTTAGTGCTAGTGCTAGTAAAAGCAGCGGGACCTCTCAGAGTGCTCGTCTGCTACTGTCGTAGCGTGGCGGCGTGCTGCTGCAGCGTGTGTGGTACCTGTTGGGGGGCAGTGGTGTGACCTGTCCCAGCGGGGTGGTGGCAGGCGTGGGGGGCTTCAGATCTCCTGCTGCCTCTGCCGTGGAGCTGCTGCCAGAGGACTGGGGCGTCTGCGGGCCTTGCAGGGAGCCGCCTGAATTAGCTGGAAGACACAAATATGCTTATCGTGACCGTTGTTACTGCGGGAGTCGAGAAATTCCTGCTAAAAACTGCAATGCATTCATACCGCAGGGCCCACCCACCCGCCCCCACTCCCACCGCCACCACCACCACCACGTCTTCAGATAGGATCTTGGTGCTCGGTTCGAGCTAGAGCGGCACAGCGGGCTTTTGCCACAGCGAGGTGCTGTGTTGGAGAGATAACTGTGGACTTTAGGCCAAAGCACTGACAGGGACGCCCCGCGTGAGAGGTGAGCCGGAGCAGGCGGCCTGCACGAGTACGCGGGGGCCGCTTAGGGAGGAGGGGAAAGGAGGCGAGTGAGAGGGGAAGGATTCCTCCGAGGGAATCGCCCGCTTGGGGGTCGCAGCGCAGTTCTTTATTTGGAAGGCGTTTGAAGATGGTTTAACAGGCTTTTTTAGGTGTGCCGTGGACTGGATGAGAGGGTTCATGCGGAGGGCTGAGCTTGGGGGCATGCACGTCTCGGAATAAAATAAAAAAAACGGTGTGTATATCCACCATTAGTGTCTTGGGTCCAATCAAATTATGTGCGAGCTAATATTTCGGGAAACATAGCCTGGAATATGTAAGTGGAGCATGTGACCTCCTAGAAAAAAGACCCCCTCTCATACAGAGACTCAAAGTGGGGTTAAAACAAGGCTACCGTGCACTTCACCGCGTATCTGTGGGTTTCTCAGTTCAGATGACTAGAATATTATAAATGCCCAAACTACAAGAGCCTGTGAGCAGATAAAACCAAGGGATACAAATTCCCACAAGCAGGTTTAATGGAAAATGTGGGCCGTTCCAGCTAAAAGATGACAAAGACAGAGACAGAGAGAATTTGAAAGTATCCTAATGAGCATTTAGCGTAAGAAGACTTTCTGCCGAGCAGCCTCATTGGCCTTTCCCTGCACCGCACGTTTCCACGGGACAAAAAAAAAAGAAAAAAGATTTAAGCTTTAAAAATTCATGCTAATTCTGAATTATTCAACGATACCCCCTGCCTCTACATCACAGGAGCCGAGGAGAGAGAGAGAGAGAGAGAGAGAGGGAAGAATGGTTATCTCATGATGACGAGCAGAGGTAGGAGAGAGGGCAAAGCAGGGGCTGGGGAGCATTAGGGATTGTAGGCTTCCTGGGATATCCTCGCCTCAGATAAACATGGATGTGCACGCGCGCACACGCACACACACACACACACACACACACACGCATGTTGCTAAGCGCAAACAATGGTGCGGGGTGAGGCGAGGTGAGGACGCTCGCCATTCCTCAAGAGCAGGCGGGCAGACGCATTCATAACACGGAGCGTCGGGGTTATGGAGGCACAGAGGCACACAGCGTGAACTCAAGTGACCTCCGAGACAAGAGTGACAGAGGAGACGAGGAGGAGGAAAAAAATATGCCTGTGTGTGTGTGTGTATGAGGCATGTGGCTGACGTTTGATGTGTGTGCTCATGAGAGCCTGCATGTGTGTGTGTGTGTGTGTGTGTGTGTATGTGTGTCAGTGGGTGACATAATCCAGAGGGGTGGTAGTGGTTAAGAGGGGGGAGCAGAGAGGGGGGTGGGGGAGAGAGGGGGGGGGGGGGGGGGGGGAGCAAGTCAGCCGAGCCAGTTTTGTGAATGAAAGGTGATGGCGAGGTCGACTCTGTTTACGTTCTACATTCCTGTCCTCATTAATCACCCTCCACACCCCACCACCATCACCACCACCACCGCTACACACACACACACACACACACACAATGTCCACCAGCCCGCCGGACACACTGCCTGTGTGACATCACCGTGCTGTCAGTCTATATATAGGCTGGCAGGGTGTCAGGAGGGCAGTTCACACTAAAGCAAGGGAGCATGGATAACAGATCCAGACAAGAGTGAAGTGTGAAAATGAATGGGATTCTTTAGCCTGGGAAATAAGAATAATATTTTAGAAGCAGGCTGCAACAACAACAACAACAACAACAACAAAAAAATGCATCTAAACTCACAGAGTCCTGCCTTGGTCCACAGCGTGTGGAGGCACGTATTGATGTCACCTGATTGTTAAGTCATTGTTTTAATGACACAATTATTTAGACAGGGGTAGCGAGACTGGCGGACTGCGTGTGTTGATTCCTCGGTGGAAGGTTAAATGTAGTATTTAGGAGAAACTTAGAATTACGGAGAGTATTTCTGTAGCTTTGGCTGACATTTCTATTGGTTAACATTGTGATTAAAAGAGAAAAAAGCTCATACCCGAGTCACGAGTGCAGCAAGAAATGGGCGTGACACAGGTTGTAAACAGAAGCCAGGCCATCTTTACCTCTTGATTTTGGAGGTAAAACGAAATGTTGCTAACAATGTGTGATCTAAAAGGTTATTACTTCACAGGAATACATCCCTCTCTTTGCCCGGCTTCACAGGTTATCTCACCATGAATTAAGTTTGACTTTCCAAACGCTGCAACAGATAATTTGGCATAAAATGAAATTCCTGCTTTTTTCTTTTCTTTTAATGACGCCATTCTTTCATATTCATTAAATGATGCAGCGGAGCAACAATTCTCCCGTCTCTGTTCATTGTTTGAGGTGGAGAAATCACAATGCTGAAAGCGCAGGTTAATAATAGTAATGATAATAATAACAGTAATAATCCCCCGTTGTGCGGGTCATGGCTGACTCTTTTGCAGTGACGGGCTCAAAGTTGACCCGGGACTGCAAATTGCGATGGATATTTAATTTTTTTTTTTACAGCAGGGTAATAATTTTAGAGTTTGCTTTTGTTTTGTTGTTCAGCTAGCCTGGCACTTTATTAAAAGGCCGTCTGATCATCTCGTGCTCCCCTTCTTTCTGGCATTGCTTCAGCTGTTCCCAGCACGCTGGGAAAGAACGACTGCGGCCCGAACTGGAAAAACACGCCCAGGTAACATCGAATCTGGATTACACTCCCAACTAGTTCTGCTTTAATGCACTATTGCACTCGCAGAATACTTTGTGGAGGAAGCTTTTCGGGGTCTTGTCTAATGCGGCATCAGTATTTCAACACTAGCTCTCACGGAGGCCACCGGGCTGTTATATATGCGGGTGACACAAAAAAAAGTACGCAGGTGATATTGCTTCAATCAAGTGTTCCAGCATAAGTACTTCATAGTTTAGTGCTGCATATGCAAAAGCCGGTCCAAACAGCACAAGTATCGACCTTTTCATATTTCACAATAGAAGCTATCTCTGATTATGTGTACCATCAGCTGATGTGGGCAAAATGAGATTCTGCGAAATTGATGTGGTTAGATCCCCTTGAACAGATGAGAGGGGCCTGCGTTATGAATTATAAAGTGTCACGAGCGGGAGGGAACATGAATTCATTCATATGTGTTTATATATGTGTGCGTGTGTGGCTGATCTGAACTGTGTGTGTGTGTCTGTGTGTGTGTATTCAAATGAAGGCAGGTGCTCTTTTCCACCCACACCAGGAAAAGCAATCTGCAGTGTCTCAGGCAGGTGAAGTGCTCTGATGTTCTATTTAAAAGCCAGGGTCACTTTTCTCATCTCCGCTGCAAATTAGAGACGTGACCTTACCGCTCCGTATCGCTCCCACTCTCTCCTGTCTCTCTCTCTCTCTCCGCTCGCCTCATCCGCGCGTCATAATTGTGCACGGGGACGCGTGGCAGGCGATGCAGACGATGTACACAAACAAAAAAATAAATAAAGGACGCCCCTCCGCAGCAAGACAATGGTTCTTAAACCTCTGAGGCGCCGTCTGAAGGCGCAGGCTCACCTCAGCCGAACCTCAGATCAGCCTGGCGGAAATGGCGCCAATGTCCGCGGGACCCTTTATCTTGACATCAGCACAATGTGTCAATTATGTGTGATAGAGGGACATGAAACATGACTGGTTGTGTCTGGAATCACCCACTCATTCCCTCCCTACTCACTATCTATGAAATCTTCCATAGGAAATTCAGAGAGTTCCAACTCACTGTTCTGCAGTTAATTATGACTATATGGTCCACTATATAGTCTGTTCCCTAGCCATGATTAATATCTGATGTTTCAGGCCTGTGACGAGGCCCTTCACCATGATATAATCTATGATTTCCTGCTAGACAGTGTAACTCTATTGACTCTGGTAAATTTGGCTAATTCACCTAATTCGCGCTGCTAACATGACGGCAGCCCGACTAATATTAACTTTCCTTTCTTCGGCGAATTAACCGCGCGCTTTGTATGCCAACCTACGGCGGGGAACAAATTGACACAACCTGCTAATGAATCATTCCCCATGCCGCTGACGTCCCTGCCTGTCCTCCAGGACGCCAGCCTCTGAAGGAGGAGGCGTCCCGGCGCCGCCTATCCGGCGAGCGCACGTCTCTCAGCTTCTCCGACGATTCGTGACACCTGCGGTTTGATCAGCAGCACCTGTTGTTTGCCTGCCGACAGATGGGAGAGTAGAGGCGCGGAGGGGGAAGGGAAAAAAACAAAAAAAAACAAAACAGAGGAAAGAAAAAAAAAAAAAGAAAGAGTTGGGGTTGCGTTATCGGGCCTCACCAGGCGACGGCGGCTGGATCTTGACCTGCTTCCTGCTGTCGCCTCCGGCCACGCTGCTGCCGCTGCTGCTGCTGTCGGCCGGGGGCTCCTCGCCCCGCTCCATCTTACACTCGTAGGCGAACAGATACTGGATGTACTGCTTCTTGAGGGAGCTGGCCGAGCTGCTGGAGGTACCCACGTTCAGGTTGGTGGACAGCTCGCGCCACTTCTTGTTCTTGTTTACCTGAGGATGGGGCACGCAGCGAGTCAGGAGGACGGAGGAGAACGGACAAGACATTTTGTTTTTGCCTCTCGAGAGCGCAGTCCACCATTTCCACTGAGAATGGCAGACCACAGCCTGCTTCACTCAATCAAAATGATCAACTCCATGGCTGAGAACTTCATATTAAACTATAGTAAAATGTGTTTACTACAACCAGTGAGTTGTAGTTGTTTTTCACATTTCTGACATTAATGCAATGTCAAGAAAACATAGAGCAGCATTATCTGGACAAAAATATGTGGGCACCCATGACCATAGACTTCACTGCAAATTATATTTGGTTCTTACCAAGATTAAAAGAACAACTTTGATTTGGAAGTATTAAATAAATCATCTTGTTTTAAGAGTTTGCTTCTTATCTCAGGAGTTCAACTTTATAATTTTCAATCAAGCAACAACAATTTTATTTCCAGAAATCTGGTCGAGTGAATTAACATTTTTCCTCAGAATTTGTGTTTTTATATTGGTTTAGACATGCCTTTAATGCAGTGTTTAAATGTGACGCTTCTCAGCTATAGTTGGTTGCTGTTTAAAATTTCATTTTATAGTTTCAAGACGATGTCTCTGGTAAAAATACTACTCAGTGGCTGCCTGTTTCAGCAGGTTGTGGCTATATCTGGGAACTAAAGTGATACAAGTTCTACATTTTGATCATCTGGAGCGCTCCCCAAACTCAGGTGTTGGTGACACTTTCAGAAATGCGCATTTTTCCAAGTTTTATTTGATGCGTTCTGTTCTCCTGAGCACATCTTTCAACATTTACAAGCCCGCCATATGCCGCCCTTTGATGGGGAATATTAAATAGCTGCTGTGCATGGGCAGAATGATAGGAGTTTGCTGTGCTCATGATGCCGCGCTCATGGTGCCGCCTCATCTGTCAATCATCCCAGCTCATCATCATCGTCATCCACGCGCTCTGATGCGTTACCATGGCGAGGCCTCCGATCTCGCGCACCGCCGTGTAGAGCTTCCACAGGTCCAGCGGCTTCTTGCCCACGGCGGGCAGCTGGGCCACCGGCGTGCCCCTCTCCTCCATGAAGGTCAGGTAGCGCTCCACCCAGCCCCGCCTCTCCGGCTCCACCCCCAGCTCAAAGAGCCGCGTGATTCGCTCTCCGCTCAGGGAGGAGGAGTTGGGGTTGGCTTTCTGGAAAGCGACGGGGGAGATGGAAAGAAAAGTCAGCGTATGCTAATCGCATGCAAATTCAGAGCGTGACCTTATATACACCACATCCATAATGTTATTCACAATAGCAAAGCAATTTCTGCTCTTTTTTACTCATATCCTATACCTGACACACGCATATGAATTCTTGATACGGGGGACTCACACGCAGCACATGGTATATATTGTATTATACACTCTATTCTGCAGTTAATTTGTCTTTTGCTCTTTCCTGTTCCTGTTTTTCTGCTACAACAACCCGCTCTCCCCATGGGGATCATTAAAGTTTTATCCCGTATTTACACATTCTAGAAGTGGGCCCGTGGTTGAATGACCGAGCAAAAATAAACAACTCCTGAGGAGCGTTATTTTGTTCGCGTACTGCAGCCGGCGTTCACATCAGAGATCATTCACAACACATTCCCAGCAAGTTCACACAGATTGCAGACTATGTTTAATCCCACGCAGGCCCGGCTGGCTCCGGTCCAGGCTTGAAAAGAGGTTTTGTTTTCTGATCAAATAAGTAGAGAATATGAAATGAACATCTTGCACTCATCCATAAAGAGAGGCCGTTTCTGCCACATCAGAGGCTTGCACTGTGTCTATATGGTAATGCAGCCCGTTGGGTGAAGGCTCTTACGGGGCTGGAGGGGGTGGTCTTGAGGGGCCAGGGGGGGCTGCTGATGCTGTCGCTGTCGTCTCCATGGTAGGAGGACAGGCTGGCGGGGCTGGGGGAGAGCGGCGAGGGCACGGGCAGGGCTCCGCCTGGCGTGGTGGGCTGGGACACACACTGCTGGGAGCCGCCGCCGCCGCCGCCACCACCGCCACCACCACCACCACCGCCGCCACTGCTGCCGGTGTTGTTGCTGAAGCCGTCCTGGAGCTGGGGAGGGAAGGAGGAGACACGTCTTTAACTCTGGTTTGCATGGAAACATCCATCAATGCGGGGTTCGACCACACAGATCTTATAAGTGGAACACAATGGCGTGTTCATGCATGTACCTACTTTCATTCTTCTGGTCACAAATGTACTCCACTACATTCAATTCTGCAATCTGATGCTTTGTTGCAGACCTATCAATGTGGCCATAATCTTAAATACTAAAACAAGATGGGTATAATATCTGACATTCATACATTTAAGATTAGTCAGTGCAGAGTTACTCCGTTGTTCCTTTGTTCCAGAGTAATATAAACTATGTCAGTGGATGATACAATAACCATTGACGTGTTTACATGCGTTTACGTGCGTTTGCTGTGTTTGTGGGCGCAAGGAGCAATAAGTAACTTCAGGTTTAATATTTACTGTACATTAATGGCTGAGACGTAAAAAGCATCAAGTAATTACAGCTGTCAAATTGTATGATGATGAAAACAAGTTAAAATGTCTTGTGAAACAGAAGTAAATATAAATATATAGGTAGGGTAGAGTTTTCTCATAAAGTTTACTTTATATAACAACACTTAACTTATTTCAGCAGCCGCACAGTACTGTGTGTGTGCGCGCTTGTGTGAATATTTTGCATGTTCTCAGTCCACATCCATAAATGCATGTGTTTGCATGTACAGGATCTAAAATGCATGCACATTGGTATGAATTACCCCATGTCTATACATGTGTGACTGGGAATCTGTACACAAGCTCCAGTTTGTGTAAATCACTCCATGTTCGCTGACATCAGTGGGTGTGGGTATGTGTGTGTGTAAGAGGGTGTGTGTGTGTGTGTGTGTTTGAAAGAGACTGCGAAAGAGGGAACAACAGCTTGACAAGTGCTTCTGGTCTGTGTACAGAATGCTCATGTCAGCAAAACCTTATCTCTCTCCCTCCCTCCATCTTTGGCTCTCCCTCCCTCACCCTCTCTCTTTCTCTCTCTCTCTGTCTTGCTCGACAGACAGATCATCTCTTTTGGGAGCACTGGGGGTCTTTCTGGCTGCTCTGACTGCCTTAAATAATTCAAAAGGCCCTAGTACCGTAATCAGCAAAAGAAAAGACAGGGATTTGGAGGGGAAAGACGTGTAGTGGATGTGATGGAGGCGTGTGAGTGTGTTCTCGCGCCCTTGCGTGTGTGTGTGTGTGTGTGAAAGGCGTTGTTAAGCAAAAACAAGGGGAGGGGGCAGAAAAGAGCAAAGAGCAGAGTTCTGTTGTTGCTGAGCTGAGCCAAGCTGAGCTGCAATTGTAGGGCAAAATGAGAAGTCAGCATTGTGTATTGGGACGTGTTTGTGTGTATGTGTATATGTGTGTGTGTTGAGAGAAAGCATGAGGGAGGTGGTATTTAAGAGGATAGTATGTCTGTGCATGACTGACTGCTAAGGGTGGTGTGTAGCTTCTTGTCTTCACGTGAAACAAAATAAATGCATAAATATGGTCATGTATGTGTGTGTGTGTGTATGTGTGTGTGTGCGTGTGTTAGCCGAGCCCTTTTTCTTTTTGCCACACAAGCTGCCAAGACATCAACAAGAGAAGAGGGTGGGGGGGCGGAAAGAAGAGAGAGAGAGAGAGAGAGAGAGAGAGACAGAGAGAGAGAGAGAGAGAGCGAGAGAGAGAGAGCGAGAGAGAGAGAGCTGGGGGCAAAAATAGAGCGAGGAAAACATTAGGAATGGTAAATGTTAAACAAATCATTAAATATGGCGAGAAAACAACAGAGAGGCAGCCCACTGTGCTGAGGCAGCATATGCTGATCAGATCTGCTTTGCTTCATTAGAGGAGCGAGATCAAAAAAAAAAGAAAAACACAACAAAACAAAAATAAAGCGGAGCAAAACAAAATGAGAGGGAAGGCATGGTGGGGAGCGAAACCTCAGAGAGGATGTGAGGGGGGGAAAGGTCGCGGGGTTACCTTTGGTTTGTGAGGCTCGCTGGCTGGGCCACCGTCGTCTTTCACGTCCACTTTGGGTTTCCCGTCCGAGCTCATCATCCCGTCTCCCGACATTCCCAAGGCTCCTTAAGCAGGAATGAGGAAATCACTGACAGATACTTTCCTGATTTTGCCTCACAAAGGCAGTCTAAAGAGATACATATTATGACTTTTATGTATGTATCTGGGCAAACTTGACTACTGTAGAATGAGGGCTGTTCTCTGTTTAATATTACGTCCTCTGGTTCTGTTTTCTCAAGGCTCCTTTAAACACGTTCAGCCACTCATCTCAGAGAAAAGAAACAGAGGAGAGAAAAAGACGGCTGCCTAAGGAATCCATAGAAGGAGAATGTGCCGAAGCTCCACTTATAGTGAGACCAGTGTGCTCTTTCAGCCTGACCGGCTGCGTGTCCTCGCTGCCTCCATGTTCTCACATATTCAGAGCGCCGTCAGGAGGCGGAGGTTAGCGTCTGAGAAACAGCCTCGGATAAAAAGACTTTAGGTTTTGGTTTTCTGAGACATTCGCGTCCCTTCGTGAGGTTTCTAATTGAAGACGAGTTAAGATCCTTTACGATTGCTTTTCACTGCAGCAGCTGCATATTTCGTATTAATAGAAAGAAGAGATACTGGGATGCAAGGCTCCCCTCTTTATTTTCCCCGTGCGTGCTGTGGCACTGTGGGAAAACTAATGGCTTTTTCACCGTGCCCAGGGGCAAGCCAGATGAATTTTGAGGAACCTTGGCGCTCTTAATTCGTTTGAAGTTCTCCAAATGTCACGCATCCTGATATTTGGTTTTGAATAAAAGGCGCCTTTCATTTTCAGTGGCACAGCGCTCTGCGAGGTGCGCACGGCAACAATGCAGCGGGGCGACGGGCTGAAAGAAGAAGGGATGCACCGCATTAATCTCTGCTCACTGGAGGGCCAGCTTTATGCGAAAAGTACCAGCTCTGAGAAAGTAGCCGCCGTCTCCGGGAACTCTCTTGATTTCTTTTGCTATCTTTCACCCCTCTCTCTCTCTCTCTCTCTGAATAGGAACAATACGGAGATAGTTTTGATGTGCACTCATCATCGGTTAGAAGCTGTGTCACTATGCTTTCTAAATCAACAGGTTTTTCCTCTACATTATCAACCTATTCTCTATACATATCTTGTGAGATAGCTTAGTGCAGACGGGGTCATAGCTTCCCTCTGAACCTTTGTGTGTGTGTGTGTGTGTGTTGAGGCAGAGCCGTGGGAGGCTTTCAGCCTGTGTGGAAGGGCTTGGCCCTGCAGGGGGATTGAGATAATTACAGCTTTTTTTTTTATTAGAAACGTCTCCTTCCTCCGACGTTCTGGGTGCTTTAACCGCTGACTTGCTGTATTTCTGCAGTCAGCGCTTGCTCTCGCTCCAAAGTTTTCACGTGCTAAGACAATAACAAGCGGCGCGTTGGCGTGTGCCAGCTGATTGTACCTGAGGGCGGCATATTGTAGGCCGGACCCTGCGCGTTGCCCACGGCCGAGCTGTTGTTCCCCGCTGGCTGGCTGTAGGGGACAGCGGCGGCCATGCTGCTCGCCTGGCCGATGCCAGGGCCTTGATAGCTCCCCTGCCTAGCACACAAAGAGAGGAGAAAGGCGGTGAGCAGAATTGGCAGAGATGAACCCGGCTTTGATTCCCGATGTTGCGACCGGCTGTGGAGAGACAAGTGGGTCACAGCTGCGGCAGGAACAGAAGTCACAAAAACCCGCACAGAGATGATATTTGGTGGGCCTGTCACTGCCATGCTCCCTTTATTGTCGCTGTAAAACCCGAGCAGCATGGAATCTGAAAGTCACAATAGAAAGCGCAGCACATAACATATCCCCGATCAAACAAACAGCTCTCGCAAAAAGACTGAAGATGAGCTCTCGCAGCATCAGAGGAGGAGAAAAAAAAACCCTTCTATCCTTCCGTCTCCGCTCATCTCTCCCACACCTCCCCCCCTCCAACCCGTTCACCTCATTTCCACCCCCCTCCTCCTCCTCTTCCTCCCTCTCCCTCTCCCACAAGTCATAATTTAACTAATTAAGGTGTGCTTTTGGAGAGGATCATGTTATTTGTTGCCATGGCGACAGCAGAAATCAATCCCGCTCAATCTCCCTCCCCCAGCCTCTCCTCTCTGCCTCGCTCTGTCTGGCGGGCTCATCACATGGTGTTGCAAGTGACATCAGAGGGGCTTATCTGCAACCTGCTGAATGTTAGCTGTCCATGTGTGTCTCTCTGTGCGTGTGTGCGAGCGTGTGTCTGAGCGACAGGCAGAGTGTGTGCGTGCGTGTGATTGCGTGATTGAAGGCAGTGTCTATCATTGCATGCCAGGCAGGCCAAAGCCAGTGACATGGGAGCTGAAAGGGAACACCATGTTTGGAACAATTTGCTCTATCTCCTGCTGACTCAAGATTATCTCCTGGACAACCATATAAAACGAGACTGGGGGGAGGAGGGTGGGGATGGGGGGGTTTCAGATGCGGAGAAAAAACACGATGAACACAGAGAGAGAGAGAAGGAGAGAGGGGCCTAAACGATTGAAGGAAAAATGGGAGTGAAGGAAGGTGGAGGAGTGAGAAGGCAGGATGAAACCAAATGAAAGGCAGGAAGGGGAGAGGCGGGTTGGGGCAGACAGCTGAGGAAGTCGACGACAGACCACAAGGAGGAGTGTTTGGCTCGATATGCGACAGCGTTTTATGTGGACGGGGAAGAAAAGTGCTAACCGGATTTATGTCAGTCGATTCCCTCCTAACTGGCATCTTTCTGTCTCTCACACACTCACGCAGACACATAGTGTAATACCTCGTGTTGGAACCGATACACATAGCCTAAGAGGAGGGATTGGCTTGGTAAACCTCCCCATAATCTCATCTCACAGATGTAATTAGTCATAGAGCACGGCTGATGATACATATGTAATCCCTCTATGGGGGCCGAGGTGCACTGGGGAGCTCCATGGCAGAGAAACAAGCTCACACCAAATCCACACTTATCTGGCCCCGTTTCCCGATAATGGGGGGGGGGGAATATAGACGCCTGTGTCTCTGCCTACGTGTTCCCGAAAAAGCTTTGTGTGAGTCAAGACTCAGAAATAAACTGCACCTTTTGATCGCCGCACCTTCCCTCTCAAGTTAAATCGTATGCTGCCTATGAAGAAAATATGAGTTTAGAGATGCCTGTGAACCTCATTTATCCATACTGTAAACCCCCCCCTTCAACCCCTCCACCCCCACCCACCTTAAGCAATATAAGCAGAGGCTCTCGTGTGTATGGTGAAATATCCAAATCAACAACAACAACAACAACAACAACAGTGGTTGGAGGTTTTCGGCTGTGGCGCTCTCCCATTATGACTAATTCATGTCATAAAAAAGCCCATTAGAAAGCACTTGATGGAGGCATTGCACAGCGTTTAATCACACTTAATATATGCATGTGCCGCTATCTGGGAAAACGGGGAAAAAAAAGAAAAAAAAAAACGAGGCATAGCGCATTCATCTTGCTCTCGGGCACCTTTGTGCCGGGGGAGAAAAAAACATCCTGTTGCAGCAAAGAGAGAGAGGGATGGAGAGAGAGAGAGAGAGAGAGAAAGAGAGAGAGAGAGAGTGGTCGGGTTGTAAAGGAAGAGAGGAAGATGGAGGGAGAGGAAGAAAAGAAGAAGAAGGGAGGTGGAGGGTGAGAGGGAAATTAAGGCAGGAAGAAGCCAGAGTGGAACATGTATGGGTCCCTGGTGGAGCGATGGGGGGGCGTATTCTCAGCTCGGGGCCCCTGAGCTGGAGGTAATCGCTGTTCCATGAAAGTGAGCCCAGGGAACACACACACACACACACACACACACACACACACACACACACACACATATAGTGTGTGAGAAACATAGAAACATCCAGTGTACCCTAACACCATCAGGCCGGTGCACTCTCAGTTTGTTGTCATGGAAGGGCCTGAGGAGAGAGAGAGAGAGAGAGAGAGAGAGAGAGAGGCAGGGAGGGAGAAGCAGTGCAATGAGGCTCTCCATCTTTTCTCTGTGTTGTGTGGTGCTTTTTAAGGCGAAGTTAGTAGAACAAGTTCCACGTTGTAGCGGCAGGAGAATTCAGTTTGAGTGTTTTAGTCTTTTGTTCGGAGCTTCCAAAGCAATAACCACTATTGTTTTGCTATTCTTTCTATCCAGTCTACTGTTCACGCTCCCCATTGTTTCTTTCCTAATTCCACACACACACACACACACACACACACGCACACACAGGCAGGCATCCCTCTCCTTTTGCTATTCAGTCCACATGTGTGAAGGGCATCGAAGAAGGCCACATTCACACTATGGGCAGAGAGTGTGTGTGTGTGTGTGTGTGTGCGTGCCTGCCTGCTTGTGTGAGTGTGTGTGTGTGTGTCCTTGTGTTGGTGCGCAGGGTAGGCGCCGTTGCCAAGGGGATGCCATGGTTACGAGGTGCCAGCCAACCAGCTGACGGTGTCTCTCTAGAAGTGGCAGCGCCTTTGTCCTTCATTCGTGGTGACAGGCCGCGCCGATGCCTCCCAGCGCCCCTAACCGGACCAGACAGCAGCAGCGCTGGGACCGCAGGAGTGTGTGATGGCTGAGTGTCCCTCTCTATCGATCCCTCGGCTGCCCGAGTGTGTGGCTGTGTGGCTGTGTGTGTGTGTGTGCGTGTGGAGGGAGGGAGGGAGAGAGAAGTGAGAGGAGAGGGAGGCTTCTGGATGGAAGGATGGAGAGGTTCGGCTGGAGGCCATGAATTATATATGGACCCAATCTGTTCTCAGGGCAGCTTGGGCTCACAGCTCCTTCAAACTCCTGACTCAACTCACCACACACACACACACACACACACACACACACACACACACACACACACACACAAATATACACACATATGCACATTCACAGAGGGGAGGCCAGAATAAACCCCTGACAAAAAATAAAAGGACAGCTTTTAACATATTAAATCCAGAGAAAAGCTACTCTTCCCTTCTCCCCTCGTTCCTAAACATCAAACAGCTCAGGATGGATGGAGGAAAAGCCATTTATTTTGCCCATCTAATGAAAGCAGAGCGCTCCGCAGCACTGCCAAGACTGCGAGCGACAAAGCGCCACAGGCAGCATCCCCCGTTCTTGACATTCAAGCGCTGCTCTTATTTATTTAGCAAATTTACTTACTAAGGAGGTCAGAAATGAATTATTTGGCGAGGATTTGCCTGGGAGCACTCTCCACTCCTCTCTTCTTCCCTCTTCCAACATTTCTCTCCCTTCAATTTCCCTTTGATTTACGACTATTTTTTTTCCCCCCGCGCTCTGCTCTTCTTCTGCTAAATGCTTATTTTTTCGACAGAGCCCGTTCCTATAGCTCGGGGAACTTTCTGTAGAGTGTCGCCGGCAGCGCTGGAAAGTCATTTGAAAAGCCAATTCTGTCCTCAGAAGCTGCTGCCAAGAAAAGCTTATACCTTTTAATACTTTCTGTTCTTTTCTCCCCCCCCCCCCCCGAAAAAAAAATATCCCGACATCAATCCGCAGCCCCTAAAATTTCCCCACCGAACCTTTCTTCCAAACAAACTCGTACCTCCTCCACACTGACAGGCTTGACATCATGCATGTTATTTGAACGCAACATGTCAGAGTTTTTACACAGCAATTCATCATGCTGACAGCCGCAAGCCTGCTACTCCCAAAAAGTCAACCTCTGCCGCTCCCGATGCTATATTCCAGAAATATAATGTGCTTTCCAGATTGACTGCCTATCTATTTTTGAAATGACGAACACATGACATTTACATTCATCTCAGTCGAGGCTGAGCCACGCTAACACGAGGAACACGCAGAAACATACAGCCACGCTCACCTTTATCCTGAGGGCAGGGGAACGCGTTTCATTCCACCCAGCTGTTCTTATTTTACCTTATTCCTTTGATTGCTTTATTCATCCTTATGCGGTTATTCTCTCTATACGTCTACTTATGTTTCTTCATTCTTTCTAGCCTCTCATATGTATTTTTTTGATAACTCTGCCATGTTGTAGCCGATGATCAGTGTATTTTCAAGCCAATCTACAGGTTGAAAGACTATTAAAGAATCAGTTCCTCCATTCCTCCTCCATCCATCCATCCATCCATCCATCCATCCATTCATCCATTCATCCATCCATCCATCCATCCATCCATCCATCCATCCATCCATGTAGCAGTGTAGCAGGAGACTGCTGATGTCTGTCTGGAGTGCACATAGGGTGAAAGCAGATCTTTCTGTGTGTTCTCCCTATGTCTGTGTGGTTTTCCTCCAGGCTCGGACCCCCCTACCCTCCCAAAAAAACCAACAAAAAAACATGCATGTTCAGGTCAATTGGAGACTAATTTGCCCTGAGGTGTGAGAGTGAATGCTGAGACCTGCAATGGCCTTCAGTTCCGACAGTACAAAAAAATAATTTCGCTGCTCTCTGACAAATTTTAGTAGAGCAACAGGATATTTTTTATGTTTCCCAAACTCTCTGGGCACCATCATTTCCCTTCAACCACCAATCAAACTGATTAACTGATCAGAACGGGACATTTGTCTCTGATTCCAGTCGCTCGATGGCGGGGAAAAAAAAAAAAAACTAGTGAGGGGACTCGAGGGAGAGATACACTCACGCCACACTTTATGAAGATTTAATCAGGACCGTCGCCTGCAGCCGTGGGATAGCAGAAGTGGTCCTCCTCTGTTCATTTGGCATTCTTTTCACTCGCCGTAATGAAGCTGGAGTGTGTCTGCTGGTGTGGCGAGGGTGTGTGTGAGTCAGGGGAGGACGGAGACGGGGGATGTGGGTGGGGGATGAGAGGTGAAAATGTAGAGGGATTATTAGTGGGGATGTAGTGCAGGGACACGTTCAAGAAAACGAGGGAGAGGAGAGCGAGCGATGACATCACTGCTAACTAGCTGCTGATCTGGCCGGTCCTGGGCGGGTGGATGTGGCAGCTCACGCATCAAAGAGCCGGAGCAGACATGCGCCACCGCTAACAACTCGTTTCTCGGGCTGAGACGAACTCGGTCTGAGCGCCTCAGAACGTAGCGCTGCGATGTGGAGAGCAAACGGGGTGCTGCAGCCTTTAACTGCAGGTTTTTCGGAGGCCAATTTTCTCCTGATCTCCCTCAGATGTTCTAAAGTGGGATCTGAGGAAGAAAAACATAACACGGCAGCGCTGCAGACGGCGGGGAACAAAAAGCAAATTGGGAGGAAGAAAGACTGGGGGAGATGAAACGTTCTGGGTAGGATAACAGAGCTGCGCTGAGACGGAGAGGGCGATACAGTTGGGAGAGTTGGTGGAAAAGAGCGAAACAGGTGGGAGGAGAGAGAACAGAAGCAGATGGGGACGGATGAAAGAGGTAGAGTGAGTGATAGCAGACAAGAACAAGTCTGAAGGTGAGACAGGCAGCGCACGAGCTGGAGTGCTCTGCAGAAATGCCCATTGTGACAAAACATTTAGGCTCTTTCTTTCTTTGAAATCAGCCAGAAAAAGGATTTGAAGCTGCAGGACTGATTCCCTGATTTGCAGCAAAAGCCCACTATTGTCAATGAAAACAAAAATGAAAAGACAAAGCCAGGAAACGGTCAAATGAATCAAAATCGTAAACACTGATCTGCTTTAACAACATGCTGTAGTCTGTTTTCAAGGCGCAGTCTCACCTAGTTGGCAGATTCTTTAGAAACCAGACTGCTTTGCTTCTCCGAGCTACCGGTGTTTCCTTGTGTGCAGCTGAGGCGATGCTCAATTCTTATTAAACACAGGAGCAATTTAGGAGTTGTAGCTGCGGCTGAATGGGGGGAAGATAAAAAGCCATTTCCGATAGGAAATCAAAAGAAAACGCGGCCACTGCACCGACTCTTTCACTTTGAATGCAATCATTGCCATGCAGCAAGAAAAAAAACAACAAAAAAACAAACCAAAACAAAACAACACGTTAATGACTGTCTTATGCCGGAGGTGGAGATAAAACGGCGGGCACAGGCGACCCGGCGAGGGGGGGGGGGTGCTGTTCGCCGAGGAGGGTGAATCAAATTGGATCGCTGTAAAGATGGAGGGATAGGTGACGACGTGGACGCACATTCGCGGACAGATATGTAAACACGGCGAGTGAGAGATGAAGTCTTCTCCTCCAGCGGCGGCGGCGGCGGCGCCACGGTGGTGAGTGACACCTCTCCGCCGTCTCGGCGAATGTGAGTCGAGACTGACAGGCCGCCTGATTGGCTGCAGCAGCGGGGATCATGTCATGCCACTTCCTATTGACAGCCCTGCTGTCTCTTAATGGCTCGGCCAGCATTAGCATTACTCTGAGTGTGTGTGTGCGTGTGTGTGTGTGTGTGTGTGTGTGTGTGTGTGTGTGTGTGTGTGTGTAGGTGAGAGCAGCACTGGGCCACCCTGACGCACGTACAGCAATTAATCACACATATTCTGTCAGCCACTCCACCCTCCCACCCCAGCAACAATAAGACGTCTGTGTGTGTGTGTGTGTCCATACTGTATGTGCTCAGTGGAGTGACTCAGACACACTGACAATGATAATGATGATGAAGGTGATGATGGCAATTATAGTGATAACAATGATGACTCCTCTTGTTTTGATCTCCAAGAATGAGGGAAATATCCACGCGATCACTTGCAGCTGAGTCACATAACACACACACACACACACACACACACACACAGACACACACAGTGCATAATTAAAGCGACAGGCGCACACATGTCATGAGGGTGGAGGACCTACCTATAGTGCTGTGAATGAGAGGGTGGCAGGATGGGAGGGTGGTGAGGTCTGAGTGGAGGTGAAGGCTGAGGGCGGGTGCAGGCAGGTTGGGGCGAGGGCCAGTGGGCGGAGGTGGCGGGTTGGGGTGGATGCATCTGGACCGGGGACCTGGCGTAGGGAGGCTGCCTGCAGACGGGCGGCAGCAGACTAACCCCCGACAGCAACATTAACAACAACAACAACAACGACAACGACAATAACATCAGCTGAGCCTGGCGGCCTCCTGATTCACGCGTCCTCAGACGCTGGCAAATGTTAATCTGCCGCCGCCGCGCTCCCGCGACGCATCGTTAAGCGCTACCGTGAGCGGGGAGGAGAGCGCAGAGACCCGCCCCTCCTCTCCGAGAGGCGGCCATGTTTCCACAAGTTCCCCCGGCAGGGTTCAGCGAGAGTTTACTGCCCACACAGTCCCCGCGCTGCAGCGCGCAGATCCAAACGCTCCCGGTAGAAGAACACGTCCCTTTAACTCGACCGCGGCGGCCGCTATCAAAGCGCTCCACGTGTGTGCGTGCGTGTGCGCGTCAAGGTGCTCGGTGTCACCTGTGTCTCGGGTGTTTTTCGCGGCTAAGCCTGCGGTTTCGCTTTCTCCCCCCCTTTGTGCTCCGACGGTGCCGCATGCAGCCCCATTCAGTCCTCTCGCGGGCCAATATCTCTCTTTCTGCAACAAATGCCATTTGGTGTATAGCGCCGGCTATCAAAATGTCAGGCACTTTATGAGATGTGGGAAAATAGGGATGGCTCCGCGAATGGCTCATAGAAGCGTGGAACCCCTGAGATCGAACTCTCGCTCGCGCGCCTGAAAAGACGATTGGAGGAGGGGAAAAAAAGAAAAAAACACAGACAAACTCTGAGGCACAGAAACTCTCTGCGGTGCTTTTCAGCACACCTCCAAACAGACGGCCCTGCAGATGGAGACGCTTACTGGCCCCTGATTTTTTTTACCAAATCGCTATTTGTGGGGTGAGGTAAAATAGTCTCAGTCCTGCCGCAGAGTTTTGGACACAAAATGCAGCCTTATTTTCTTCCTTGTAAAGCTCCCATTTAGAATCATTACAGCAGGAATGCTCCCATATACACGCACACATTCACATAAGTACATGTAGTTAAGCACAAAGCTGCGCGGTGTTAACAGTCTACAATATCAGACGTGATGCTGCGGTCCTACCTGTTGTGTGTGGAGTTGGCAGATCCGGGCATGGCAGCTGCCGCTTCCTGGGCTTTACGGTTGCTGCTGCCCAGTGACGGGGGGCCCATCCCGGGCCCGGCCGGCTGGGGCATGCTGGGCGAGCTGGGGGCCATGGGCGGGTACACCCTGCTCTGGCTGCCGGGGCCGTGGCTGCGGCCCACCGGTACGGGCTGGCCGGGGCCCTGGCCGTGCATGGGGCTGGAGGCGTTCATGCCCAGGCTGTTGGTCATGCCGGGGCCGGGGCCGCTGTAGCCGCCGCTGCCCGTCCCGCTGTAGTTGGAGGGCCGGGGGTAGTTACCTGCAAGAGGTGAGGGGACACTTTAGATAGTTGAGACATTTAACGTCCCGCTCAGATGTGTTGAATTGTTTATAAGAGTGACACAAAATGGCTGCTGTGAAATACTAGAGTCACAGATGGGTGCTATGAATCACTTCATTTGCGAGAAATAGTGTTTATCAAGCACTTGTCGGCTGATCCCCTCATACCTGCAGGAGTGACACACACACACACACACACACACACACACACACACACACACACACACACACACACACACACACACACACACAGCCATTACATGCGTCAGGAAAATAATCCTGTGACGGATGAGGAATGAGAAATATAAAGTACAAAACCAAATTGCGATTCATAACCTGCGTAACCTCCAGTTGAAGGCCAGAAAAATTATCCTATGTGCTGCAGTGACATTTTTCACGGCTGCAGGTTTCCGGATGGCCCTTGGAACAATTGCCAAGCTTAAGGCTGACTTTGTGAAACACTTGAGAGGAGCTCTAATCTGCAGTAAATGCTTTGTTGCTGCCCTGGAGTGCCACACGGCCTCAATGCCAGCAGCTTTCCTAAGGCACACTTAAACCCCTTCATTTTGGCTCTAAAAGCTCAGCTCGACTCCAAGAGCAGCTGCAACGAGGGCTGAAAGAGAATCACCACGCCGTCCAAGACAACATGTACATTCATTTAGGCACACTTTAGCACACCTAGTGTACATGCAAAGCACAGTGGGCTCCCACACACACACACATGCACAGCACGTCATATTGTATTCCCTCTGCAGGCACTGGGCCTCTTCCACTGCGATGTTCCCTCCCTGGGACAAATCCCCCGCAAAATAGAAATGGAAAATGTGGCATCCTCCATTGTGAAGGGGGCTATTTATTTTGATTTGATTAAGGGTGCTTTAGTTGGGCCTCACTGCTTAATCCTCTGAGAATATGTCTGGAAAAGGGGATCAAGTCCCTTTAAAACCTGAAGGCTTTTCCGCACGCTCAAACGAGGGAAAGTTGAATGACAATATTCCACGCGGGGGGAGGAAGAAGGGAAGAAAAAAAAAACATCTCCGAAAATGGAAATGGCTTCCCGGTGTCCTCGAGCTGCTTCAGTGAAGACACTTTCCACATGACATAAGCCTGCGAGTCCAACAGGGGGAGAGAAGCAGCAGCAGCAGCACAGGGCGGGGGTGGAAACAGTGTGTGTGTGTGTGTGTGTGTGTGTGTGTGTGTGTGTGTGTGTGTGTGTGTGTGTGTGTGTGTGTGTGTAGGGGGGCAGTCAGACCGAAAGGTATGGGGGGGAATCACAAACCTGGCCCCAAACCCCCGAGATAGGATTTATACTGAATCAAAATAAAAGTCTTTCCCATAAAAGTCAGCAGCTCCGGTTGAATTTGTCCAGAAATTGTGATGAAATCTACTGTGGGAGATTGGAAAAGAAGAAGCGGATTATTTCTGGGGAGGCTTTGGTGAGTCGGTGAGCTGAGTACAGCTGACACCTGTCAAGGGTTTTGGGGCTATAATAGGGAAGCGTTCAGGAAGAAAGGATGTCTGCTAATGAACACAGGAGGATATGTATGGTGTACAGTGTGTGTGTGTGTGTGAGCGAGTCTCTTCCCTCTTGCCTGTGTGAATGCATACAAAATGCTTCTGAGACCTCGCGACTGGCAACAGACACTTTCCCATGTTTATCGCGCTCGAGTGCGACTGACAGCGACGCTGTGGAAAAATCCTGGGAACGGCGCCCTGCAGCTTCCTCGCCCCTCCTCCAAACCCAACCCCCCCCCTCCCCGGCCCGGCTGCACGGTCCGCTGGAGCCGGCTCAGGCCGCAGCGGACGACCTCTCTCAGCCCTCTCTGGACAGCTGTTGAACCCCGTGTCATGGCTGCCTGCCATACATTCTCAACAGCCTGGGCGGACACTTTGTGGTTTTTGGCCCCGGCGGCGGACTGGTGGTTCCAGCATACCTCCCGGAGAGTTGTTTGTATCACACAGTCCAATCTGGACAATCTGCAACGCCGCCCCTCCCCACGCTTTCGGCCGGATGGGCCAAGAGCGACCCCGAAAGTGGGAAAGCGCGCGTCTCGAAGTTTCCATGATACATCCTGACTGGGGATTCGCTCAGTCTCGCTGACGACGAGGTTTATGCTGGAAAAGTGTGTCATTAAGCGGACACGCCGCATCAAGAGCAGACATGGGCCCAGCGCGAGATGTTCTCGTTGCGGGCCGTGTTTGCCCGGGCTGACAGAGCAAAGACAGAGTAGCTGTGGGACTGAGTTAGCGCTAAGCTTCCCTGTGAGAGCCTCGCTCCGCCCTGACAAGAATGATTCACCTCCTGAAGGATTGGTGCCGCGCCAGAGCGCTTCTTCAAGGACACATAGCGCACTAACCCACTTTTCTTTAAAAAAAAAATTACTAAGGGCGCAATCCTACAATTCCAGGTGTTTTTGGTGGAAGAGTTTCATGCTTTCCACGGCTTTGCAAACGCACCACCTGACAACGCTGGTGGCGGCAGCTGGGGTCACCGCAGACGCGACGCGTCAGATAACTGCAGAATAGACACAAAAAAGATCGTTTCAGACTGTCCATCACCTTGCCCACACAGGACCCGATGGTGTCACATGGGTCTGCGGGTGCTAGTCCAGGACACATACTGAGTCACTCTCACACTGATACTGGAGAAATGTAGATCTTTGATGCCCTCATGCACACAAAAAAAGGCCCTGGCCGGGATTCTAACTAGTGACCTCCTTAAGAAGCATTTTCCACTCATAAAAGATAACATAAATGCACAGTTATCTCAGGTTTTGGCCGGTCAAGCCAGACTCAACTTCTTGACGTCTTAATGTTAACTGCTCAGGTAAGAACATCTACATGCCCTCTCTTTATATAATGGTAGTGGTAATGGTTGTTTTTTTTGTTGTTTTTTGGGGGGGGAGGGGAGTCTGCGACTCAAGTAGCCATGAAGAAATGAATCTTAATCTATTCTTAATCAAACATTAGCATTGAGATCTGCACACAGAAGTGTGTCATGTCCCTCCCCTGCTTTGCATGCTACCCATACGACTCTGGCAACCAGTCAAGGAAGGGCAGGAGGAAAAGGGGACAAGGAGGGAGTCATTTCTTATGTGTCCCCTCTCTCGTCCTTGTGGCTGAGTCTTGGTTTCCTGCCTGCTTCTCGGGCACTTGGTGCCTGTGGGGAGTCTTGGTGGTATTTATAGCGCGATGGAGGGGAGGAGAAGGAGAAGGAGAGCTCATGGTGCTTCGTTCACAATTACACGGAAATTCCCAGCACGGTCACGCCTTCGGTGGACGCTATATCCTGCGCCGGGTTTAATCCCCGCAGTCCTGCGGGAGAGCCGGAGTGTGACCGAGCAGATTAACGGCTACTGCTTCCTCAGCAGACTGGACCGTCCGATGCTAACAGCCGAGGCAGTCATTCTCCCAGCTACGCCGGAGAGTGGAGTGATGGTGCACCGGCTCGCCCTCCGGATCTGTGAACTCCATCAATAAGGAGTGGAACGCAGATTACATGGCTGCATGCTTGAGCTGCCAAGGACAGGAGCAGGGCAGGCTGTCCATGTCCACAAGAGGCTGAACACAAATAAAGGAAATGAATAACAGCATTTTTCTCCTTTTGCTTTTTTCATGAATGTGGTAGTGGCTGGAGGAGGACTTTTTGAGTAGGGGAGAGGAGCAAAGAAGAAAAATGGAGTATACCCACAAGAGCAGCACACTTTGGTGTCCACATTCACTTCATACTACTCCACGGTTATATATTCTAAATTTCAATATGCGCACTACGTCTAACCTGCTTTCTCTATTCAGCAACTTCTTGGCCTTTCAATGCACAGTGAATGCGACTACTGAGATGAATACTGTTTCGACTGTGGTGGAAACTCAGGAGGTTAGAGGCTGTTAAAGTATATACGGCTTATTTCTGCACTCACTTCATACACTTTTCACACCGCGCATTAGACTACGGCACAGCAAGGTGTAAATACAAGTCCTGCTCGGATGGGTCGTACACATATATAATTTTTGCAGTGTCTTTTCTCGCCAGAGGCCTCGACATGCTCTCCCAGCCACCTCAGCACCTTCCCCGGCAGGACGTCTGAGCCTGAGCAGGGCTGGGTGGCGCCTTGGGGCTGCCGAGCAGCGCACGTCAATTTCCTCCGAAAAAACTCCTCTCCCTCCCCCAGGCGCTGGCTTTTTTGGCTGAATTACACCGTGGCTCCAGCACGGCACCAAGGCTTAAAAGTGCTGTCTGAGGCATGGTCATTACCAGCAGAGTGCTTAACCCCGCGAGGGGTGGGAGGAAAGAGACAGAGAGAGGGAGAGAGAGAGGGAGAGAGAGGGAGAGAGTGTAGGGTTGAGACAGACTCCAAATCTTCTTCCTGTAATGGCCTGATATCCTCCTCCCCCGTCTGTCTGTGCGTCCACTACTCTCAACACACTGGCTCTGTACCGCGTCCAAATGCATGTCTTGAAAACAGCTGCTGGAGTCATTTGAGTCCTGAGGAGAGCCTGATTTCAACTCACTGTATGAGATCGGTTAAACTTCAGTTAAAAAGGGCTTTCAAAGGCCAGCCATAAACATTTAGCTGCTTCAATATTTTCAGGGAATAATGGACAGTCCATTCCCTTTCATTGCTCTCGTTAAGACGGCGAGAAAACAGAAGAGGTGGTGTTGGGGTGCGGGGGGGGTTGTTGGCAGCCTTCGACTTCAGCCCCAGGAAAACCTTAGCTTACACTGGTATGTACGTCTTAGGAGCCAGACTTATCCAATCAGGGATCTTTGGAAAGAACTACTAAATATTTGAACGCTGTTTGTAAAGCAGCCATACCCTCCCGCAATCTCGTGTATCACCATAACTGTACGTTGGACGCAGTTACAGCCATTACACGGGCGGCACTGCAGTCGTTTCTACCCTTGATAAAGAGAGCTACACAACGCCAAGCAGTCTTTAGGCTCCTTGGTGAGCAACAAACAGTTACTGCCGGTGTGGCAAGCGTGATTGAGGAAAAAATTCAGTTTCACACACACACACACACACACACACATGCACACCCACACACACACACACACACACAACACAAAAGCATAAAGAACTTGGTTCCTCCAGCAGTACCTCAGACCGGCCAAGAAAAACACTTCAGAAAGTTGGGAGTGTGATTGTGTGTTGGCTAATGGCTGGCTAATTTGTTAGAGCGCTAGGGAGAGCGAAGGGAAGCAGATGGCGCTGTCATGGAGAACAATGGCCAGCAGCTGCCTGCCCTGGTCACCCTATAGCTCCGTCTACATCCTGGAGTTCGTACGCACCCCTCCGAGCACTTAAGGTGTTGGGGAATATGCTTCGACACGTCTAACTGGCAAGTGTCCCTCTGTACGCTGCTGATTTCTGCACGCGGACATGTCCTCCAGGGCCACCCCCTGAGAAAAGTCCCGCACCTGTTACCATTTCTGGATTAACATTAGACGGTCAACATAATCCAATAAAAATGCGCGCGTGCATGTCTGTCCCGCTCTCGACAAACGTCCATCCAATCGACTTCACACTCGGCGGGAGCACTGGCCAGGAAAAACAAAAGTGTGGTGCCGAGTGTGAAGTAGCTTGGATGAGCGCTTGTAAAAGAAAAATGAAAAGAGGAAGATCGCCTTGCATCCGCCAGTTTATTAGCTGCTGACCTACAATGAATAATTAGGATTTCTCGACCGTCATGTCTGGATGGGAAATCTTATCGCCTGTCATTCATGTTCAAGGACTGTCTTATTTGTGTCACTAATAAAATTAAAATAATATGAAAAGGTAAATATCAGACTCTTGAACTGCTGCTTGCGGCACTGCAGAGGCCTCGTGGCTCTGCAGGTTGGCGATAGTAAGAAAATTGCAAACAGCAAGACTGAAAACGAAAACGGTCCCAAAAAAACACACGTGTTGATTTCAGTGTTGATTTCACATCTAGGAGAAAGGCTCTAGGAAATAAATAAATAAAAATAATACACACGCACTCGTTGGCTGAACAAAAAAGTCAGACCTGGCCCAACGTTTGCCCCAACCTAACACGCTGTCATGCAACAAAGCCTTGTCCTGACAAACCGCAGTCAACACGCGATGACAGCGATGTCGAAGTATGTATTTGTGTACAAAGCGAAGCTGTGCAACAACAATATCAGCTACAACCTCCTAGGAGGTTGAATAGCTGAATAAAGCTGAATAAATATACACCTCTCAACCAATATCAACAAAAACTGCACATTACACGAACAAACACATCATTGATTTTAACTGGGAGAGCCAAACAAACCGTCTTTTGTTCTTGAAAGAGGCTCCTGGCTGCTCTGGGCTGTCTGCGCATATCCTACAGTCCTTACACACCAATGTGGGACATATCCAGGGCACTGGCATGGGTAATGAATCAAGACTGCATACATATATACATACAGACACACACACATACACCATATACATATACATATATACACACACACACACGCGCACACATCCAGACATATATAGCGTATATAAACTGAATATGTGATGAGAAGACAGCAGGCATGAGCTGTTCTTTCTGTTTCTGAAGGGAACATCTCTTCTGTCATTCCAGTGACATTTCACGCTCATCTGCCTCCAGAGCCTCTTCCAGGCTAGTTCGCCTCGCTGTCGCTCTGTGCTTACTTTATTTCTCCCTTTCTCTCCGCTTACTGGGCTGTCAGCCCAGCCAAAGTCACATTAAGAGATAAGAGTGGGTGGAGAAGGGAGGCCAAATACCAAATGCATTAGGGCTATTAATCAACATTAACAAATGTGAGGGAGAGGCCGCGGTTTTGGGAAAACACACGCGCGGATGGGCACATTTATCAAGGTGACACATTAAAACACACATTTACCAAAAAATACCATAATGTTTCGTCTGGTGTGTCGTCAAAGGCAGAGAACGAAGTACAACAGCAGATGTCAACGTTTGTTGGATGGCGGGGAGCAGTACGTCGCAGAAAATAAGCGAGCGGAGAATGCTTAATTATAGAGAGCGATCCAAACTTTTTTCCCCCCCTCCCCCAAAACTGGAATTCGTGATTTTTTTATTTTTTTTTCCCTCGGTTGTCAGACGAGGCTGGAAGTGATGATGTGACTGATTCACTGAATGTCTCGGGAGCCGGGGTGGAAGACCGCGCTGAGCTGAGCCAAACACATCCGCTCCGATACGATAATAGCGACGCAAGTGAAATTGGCGAGGACGTTCGCTGGGCTCAAACTCTTGCAGGTGAGAGGAACATGTTCCCTTCCTGAGGTGAAAAAGATTAAACTGCGGAGCAACACTCTTTCAAATTGGGGAGATACAGAAGTTTTACAGTTGTAAAGCCGTGAAATCATCAATGTTTGAGGCGTTATGCTTGTACGGCGCGTGTCTTACAAAAGCCTTCCTTCCCAGAGTAGCGCTGCAACCTGTGTGTGTCTGAGATAAAAGGTGACTCTGCTGCAAATGCGGGGCAGACAATATACGTGAATGAGTTGTGAATTTCAAGGCGTCACCCACAATAAGTGTCTTATTAGAGGAAGAGACTGTGTGCATCTCAGACATGACAGCCCCTATCACACGTAAGGTGTCAGAAATCCTTATTTCTGGTGCTGGAGTCGGTTGGAGGGGAAGTGCGAGACTGTTCTTATCTGGGTACAATATCCTGCTGAAAGTTTATACAGTGTTCCTGGTAAACACGGTGACATTTTCAGTTGGTAATTTCTTCACACCATACACCCGATACACAATCCCAATCTCATCCTTTGGGGACGTGCCATTTTCTACATCTATCCAGATTGCTTCCATGTTGACTCCTCTACCAGTCCCAGATGTGTTTATGGCTTTAATTCATTAACAAAATAATCCCTTATATGCTTAGGAATTATGGCCAATGCTCAAACCTACTGCATTTACTCACAGGATAGAGAGAAATGATTCCACCGTCTCAAGTTCTTCCTGGATGTCCTCTCCATCTATTTTTCTCCTGCTTTCAGTGTTTTTTTCTTAAATTTGTCACTAATTTCCCAGGTTTTCCAGGACTTGGGTCAACCACTTTATTTATCCACAAAATGCAACCTATTATAAACACTTCTTAGATTTTCCTTCCGGGCTATAAAAAACACTCTCCCCCCTCTGCAGGGCTTTTCACAGAGACACAGAGCCTGACGTGCAGAGCAGACATCATCATTCAGTGGAGAAACCTCACGACGCGTCCTCTGGAGCTCCCTCATAATCTTATCATGAAGAGGGCCAAGAGGTCCGTCCAGGGTTCAGTCAAGTGTCTCATGAATATTCTGGGAGTCACACCTACAGACAGCGCGCATCCTAATCCCCACAGCGAGACCCACCACACAGGACCGGGGAGCGCCTGTGCAGGTGTGTACGGCAGCGGTGGAGAGATTCACCGAGGCGGCCACGGTGGACGGCTGCCTCTTTCACTATGAGTCCTTTTTGTATTCCTCGTTGGCAGAGTCTCTTTGAAATGGCTGACACGGGTGTCAAGGCCCAGTGTGACAGCGAAAAGGGGGGCAAAGCGTCATCAGAAAAGACAAATGCGGCTCTCCCGTCCGAGGCCAAACTCCTCCGTCACCCTTGTCGATGAATGATAGGCGCGGTATTCAGAGAGAGAGGCTGCTCCACTCGGGTGTCAGGTAAAAGTCAACGCACAGCCCCCCCCCCGTTTTCATAATTAACGATTCCTTGTGCGATCTGAAAGGAGTCGCAGGTTGTGGGAAATAAAGTTCTCTCACTTTGGGTTTTCAAAATTCTTTCTGAAGCCGTGGCACAAAAAAAAAAGGAAAAAAGTTGCACCGTTTGATTGTGACAAAGGGCGACGTTGAAGTTGTTTTATGTGGTTTCAATCAGCCTGGATCCAAGGACTCTGATTCTCTCTACAAGCAAGAGATGATTTCTGAATACGCAGGAATTTGGGTGAGACGGACTTTCTGGTCAAGTGACAAGCTTAGATTATTGGCTCAGGAGCTCAAAGCAGTCCCGCGCACTACACTATCAATGAAGATAATGGGTGAGGAGAGTTTTTAATGCCTTTACTACTTTGTATTAAAAGTGGCTTTTTTTCCTGTTTTACGATCTGTTTGCTGCAGCAATAACGCGGGACTAATGAAGGAATGTTTTATTTTAATATTTATTCATTATTCTCAGTGTATTTTCACCGAGGCCAGGGCAGTCGTGAGAGCGGCGACCTTCAGGACGGCTGAAAGAAACGGAGAGGGACCAGAGGAAGCTGTTGCAGCCTGTTAGTTGTGTCGAGACGTTATTTGTGTGGTATTCAACTGTTGTTGTAGCATCACCTGCCTCCCAAAAAGAAGCCGCCTAATGCCGCGGGAGGTGTCCGTGACCGGGGAATAAAAGCCGCCCAGTGGCGGGGACCAGACGGAGAAGCCACGCCTGCTCCTAAAGTGGAGAGTTGAGCTGTGAGCGGGTTGAGAGATGACAGGAGCCTCTCACGCTTCCGGACTGTAGCTGCCAGCCTGTGGAGGCCGTGGTCTGGCAGACTGAACTCCTGTCAGGGGATCTGACTAATGATAGTATTTTCCTGACTGTGTCAAGACGTCACAGAGCCTTCGTAGTTTCTCTAAAAGCTTCTAATCCTTCAGGTCTTAACACATTCATTAAAGCACATGTTACAGTAGTGTTGTAATGCTCCGACCTTGGTGTCCATACTGCGATCCTTGAGGTCCATAAGGGCCCGACGGGCTGCTCTGGGAGTACGGACCCATCCCTGGATACAGCGGGCCACCAGGTGAAGGGTGGGGGGACATCGGAGGTCCAGACTGGGGAGAAGCAAACTGAGAGCCCGCCTGGTTCCTCTGCATGTTGGACATGAACCCTGCAACACACGAATGCGTAAAAGTCAGCGGCGACAGCGTCTTAAAATGCTCAAGGGCCAAGCGAGGGGGGGGGGGGGGGGGGGGGGGGGGTGGTGGACACGTCACGTTATCTCTTCAATTTCCTTGAATAGGAAGCCCCCTTTTCTTCCTGCCCATAGATCCTGTTACTCGTAGATAGACATCGGCGGGTAAGGCGGGCAGGACTGTGAGGGGATTAGACCAAACATACGTGGAAAGGAACATGGAGTGCACAAACACCGGCACGCACGGGGAACATTACGTGAACTTCATCACGGACACACACACACACAGACACACACACATCTCCAGACGTGCACCTGCCGAGTGTGTGCACAACTGAGAGAGAAGAAAACGCGCCCGCCGCTCTCCACAGAATTGGAGATCCGTGGCCGCTGTGTTATTCTATGCCGCTCTGTCAATGGATGTGTCAAAGCCTCTCAGGCCCGAGCTCGCCTCCACCATTCAAATTGACATTTGGAGCGATCCTCGCCTGGTCCTGGCTTTTTTTTTTTTTTTTTCAAGCCGCCCCGTTCGCTTTTAAAACCCACAGAAAGGTCTCCCGATCCACGGCGAATGAGGGAAAGGTCGCTGGATGGCCATTGAGGGGAAAAAAAAAAAGCAAAGGAGGAGAAGAGAGGGTGTGTGGTGCCTGTTAGGAAGGGATTCAGTTTTGCAGATTAGGTGTAAATGGATTGGGTCCGCTCGACTGTAAACTTTGATAGCTATCTGCTTTGTTGAATGAGCGCGCACGGACCGACTCTTTGCTGAGGTTTGGGGGTGGGTGGGTTTTTTTTTTTTAGAGAAACGGCCGAGTAGGAAAGTGCAAGCTGACACTTGGATAATTCCTTGTTTCTGTTAAGAGCGCGGGAGAGAAAATGTGAGGGGAGAGGAGGGAGATAAAAGTTTGAAAAGGCGAAGCGCGCGTTCAGTATGTGGCGGTGCACATGTTTGTGTTTCTGAGCGTGTGGGGGGAGATAACGGAAAAAGAGAGCAATGAGCGCTCAGTGTGTGTCTCTGTGTGTGTTTGTGCGTGCGGGGAGGAGAGGGGGGCCAAAGTAGTGAGAGAGAGAGAGAGAGAGAGAGAGAGAGAGAGAGTGTGTGTGTGTGTGTGTGTGTGTGTGGGAGCGAGGGAGGGAAAAGACAGTGCAACGAAGGGAAAGAGCGATTGGGGCCTGAAAGTGCTTAGGCTGCGAGTGCTGGGTTTAAGGAGCGAGGACATTATTGTAATGTTTTGCTTCCATTAGGGTAAGGGGATTCTGGAGAGGAGGAGAAAAAAATTACAGTGTGTAATATCGCACTTTAAATTGCCTGGAAAATGGATGAGGAGAGGAACATTGTGCAGACAGTGCTAAAAGCAAATAACACATTCAAGGATTTCTCTCTCTCTCTTTCTGTGCTTCGTTCCCATTCCCTCTCCCTCTTCACACACACACACACACACACACACACATGAAAACCTTTCCATTTTCTGGCAAAACGAAAGAAGCTCTCAGCCGGACAACAACAACAACAACAGGCAGCCCGGCGAAGCACGCAAGAGACAGCGGGGGTAAAAAAAGGGACATTCAGCGGATTTATGGAAATGAGGAGTGGAGAGAGGCTCTTAGGGAGGCAGGCACTTGAGCAAAGTGGGGCGCGTGTGTGAGGGAGGGTAGAGTGCGTGTGTATATTTGTGTATGTGTGTGTGTGTGTGTGTAGGAGGAGGAGGAGGGGTGGGGGGGTTAATCCTGGCGAGGAAAACAGCGAATACAACAGGCAGCCCTGTTAACCGGCACTGTCTTTTCCTGGACTGGGGTGGGGAGGGCCGGAGGTTTACAGGCATTAGAGAGCAGCATTAAATCTCCGGCTTGATTTCATCATGCTGGGGAAAGAACCTTTTACAGTCTCTCTCTCTCTCTGTCTCTCCCTTCATCCATCCGGCTGCTCTGTCTCTCTCTGATCCCAACTGCTCTTCAGTGGGTGATAGAGGGGGAGAGTCGCACTCTGTTCCATTAAGGTTACATCCTAGTCTCTTTGGTTTTTGTTTTTTTTGTTTTTCGCAATGCTGTACCGATGCATATTTTTTAATTATCCCCCCCCCCCCCCCCTTTCGCCAGCAATCCAGCCGTTTTTAGTAATACTCGAGAAGTGGCCGTAATTGCTGGAAACAATTTCCCATTTGGCGGCCACATGTGGCCTGTGGGTTAGCAATCACGTTACAAGCATTTGGCAGCAAGTCGCGGCCAACAGATCGGAGCAGCTCCATCAAAAAGCACACACAGCTCGGACTTGAACAAAGTCCAGGACCAGTTGACTGAATGCTAGCCGTCCCGTATTTACCAGACCGCAGCTTTCCCGTGGCCTAAGTTGGCCGGCAACGAGGTGCAGCTCTGCATCTTTAGAGTTCGCCTTAGTTAGAGCACCTGCTCGGCACAAACTACAGACAAACTGATCCAGCGCGTGTTCAAAGAGTCGCTGCTGGAAATGCGGTACGGAGTTTGAAGGGTGGGAACAGCCGGAGAAAGAAAGAAAGAAATCCAAACTATCTATATTGTTAGTCCTCATTCTGCTCTCCTGGAAACTTTGCATTGCATTCTGTTTTTTCCCCAGCTCTTTTTGTTTGATTTTGTTTTTAAACCCAGCAAATATACAGAGACTATAGAGTTTCATTTATTTCTACTGGAAATGTGGATGCTTGTCATGAAGTTTCTCTCACAATTTTGTTTTTCTCTGTTTCCTGTTTTATTTTGTAGTTTGTTTTCCCATGTTTCAGTCTTTCTGTATTTCTCCTCAGTGTTTTGCTCCAGTCTTGTGATCTCACCCCTTTCATTTTTTTCTTTTTGAATCAGCTTCAATATTAACTGAACCCGCCTTGTTGCTCTCTGCAGTGATTCGTTGAAAAATTGAAAAGAAAAACCACTAACTACACACAAGCATTTGCCCACTTTTCCACCATTAACCTCTGTATTTCGGCTTAGAGACGTACACACAAAACACACAGACTCACACACCTCTCTCCTGAGCCATGGGCGAGCGGGTGATGGGCGGGTGAGCTCCATCCGGTCCGTTCCCAGAGTTCTGTGGGGCCATGGAGGAACCTGCGGAGAAACGGGGGGCACGTGAGGATCCGGGCCTTCACAAGATAGCAGTCCACACACATTTCACGCTCACAATGCCTCTACCTGATCTTTGTTACCTGAAAGCTGTCACATTAAAATAAAACGCGCGGCATGAATTGAATTCCCTCCTGCGCAGGAGAGCGAGGTCAAGCGAGATGGATTCATGTTTGCTTCCTCTCGGCTCCGCCTGAAAGATGAAGGATGCCGCAGCACAAGAGCTGTCGTAACGAGAAGGGAATAAAGCGCCGAAGGACTGCTTTTGTCTTTCCCCCTGCCTTTCTCTCAATGGCACTGAAGTTACCGCGTTGGAAAAAAAAACCTTTCTGCCATTTGACTGTTGAGAGCAAAACAATGGACAACGAGCATTAAGCTGAAGGTTTCAGCCTGACTGAGGCGGCCTTGGGTTTGTTCCCTCAGCTCGGAGCGACGGGGCCCACTGGATCTGCGGCACTGTCACTGTGCACATGGAGTTGTTCGGAGGTTCGCGATTAGCTAAATGACAAATACACTTTCCGGAGGACATACGAAGTCATTGGACCCCGCGCCACTGTCTTGTGCGAGCATTCAAAGCAGAGCGATCCCCTATAGAAAAGCACAGCCATTTGAGGTGCATCGACCAGGTGGCTGTGGAGGTCTCAGGCTGCGTCTGTTCCATTGAAATCCAATAGTGAGTTGAGAGTCTGATTAGGACAATGGCAGACAGAGAGTATGGTGGATTGATTTGGCCTGGGGGAAGGAGAGAGTCGGCGGATTAACCTTTTATCTTTGGACTCAGACCTGAGACAATGAGGAAATGGAAGGACGAGGAGAGCTGTGGTTTGTTTCCTCCCAGTTTGCACTGGTTTGTGTTTGGCTGTGAATGTGGAAACGCTGTTCAGCTGGAGATGTTCAGTAATGATTCTCTGGACTTTTTTTTTTTTTTCCTTACCTCACGCTATATAATCTGACTTGCCTCCTTAGAAATAGGATTAAGGGAACGTCTACTCGGGCTGATTAAAGCATAGGAGTTCAGTACTAACACAATTCTTGCTGCTGCACAGTGAATATAAACTCCTGATTATAAAGGAAACACTTCACATTATTCAATCACACAGTGGAAAGTGTGTCTCTGAGAGTCTGTGTGCGTGTGTGTGTGTTGCGTGATGTGTCTGTCCATAGTACATAGCAGTAATACATGACTGGAGGTGGCACACTCTCCACATAAACAAACCCAATTAAGTCAACATAATTGCTTTGCATAAAACAGCATGAACAACATTTCCATACAACCAGCCGCCTACACACACACACACACACACACACACACACACACATGAATGCACACACGTGTGCATACACACACACACACACAGAAGTAATTGGACAAACAAGTGTAAATAAACACACACTCAAACACACAATGCAACACGTACGTAAGAGCACAAAGGCTCGCAGGATATGCGCTGAAATATTCACACACAGTGGCAGACCCCCTGCCTCACGCGCGCACAGATCCAGTGGCACCGCTTCAAAGGGGAATATTTGATTAGCTTCCCTGTCACTATGTGGTGCGGTGAAGGCGAAATGTCAGTGTGCCAGTGTTAAAGAAGCGAGAAACACTGGCTGCGTGCTTCTATGTGCACATGCTCCAGCGGTGAGCGACATTTTTCCTTAAGTCAAAACCGAATTTCTGGAAAATGTTTGAAACAAATATTGAGGAAAAAAAAAGAAACACTCCGGAGAGCAAAAAGACTTCACAGGCAGTAGCGAGAAACAGTGTGCTCGTAATGATGCATATATGCAATTTAATTGTTATTAATTATGCATTAACATGTAATTATGTGTTATGTAACTAGTAATACGGATGTCAGAAACAAATGTAGCGAAGTAGACGTATGAAGCAATTACTAACAGTGTAAATACTCGCGCAAAACTACACTTGGAGCGCTTCACAGTAAATGACTTGATGTCCTTTGTTGTTCTCCAGCCCTGGTGCAATGCATGTGGACATCTGAAGCATAAAACGCTTCCTCTGATCTGCATGTGTGCTCTTACTGTACATGAGTGTGAGCGTGAGTGTTTGTGTGTGTGTTGCTGCTGCATGGCTGTGTATCTAAACAAGCCATTGTGCTGTTTACGCAGTACCTGTTTATGTGTCTGACGACAGGAACCTTGAGCCCGTTGTTCAGGGTCACGGCCACTTGTTGCCAGGGGGGCAGATTAAGCTGCGGCGCGGGATTAGACGGGTGGGTGGGTAGTTAGGATGAAGTGTGCTAGCAGGAGTTTAGTGAACCCTTAAAGTCTAAAGCCGACCCCACGATGGAGCCTAGCCTCTGTGTGTGTGTGTGTGTGTGTGTATGTGTGTGCAGGGATGCATGCCAGGCACCAGCCACGCTGTCAGACTCTGTTTGTTTGGATGGCAGAGTGGTGGTGGCAGCAGCTTGAGCTCTATGTGTGTTTGTGTATGTGTGTGTGTGTATGTGTGTATGTGTGTGTGTGTGTGTGTGTGAGAGAGAGAGAGAGAGAGGGAGACAGAGTGGCACACGAACAGTGGAACTGTGGCCTCCATGCTCGGCTACTCCTTTAACATCGCCATGTAAACTGTCACCAGAGATGAGATTAATGTAAAGACATACAAGAGTGTGTGCCTAGGTCTGTGTGTGTGTGTGTGTGTGTGTGTGTGTGTGTGTGACAGAGTCAAGTCAGACGAAAACAACAAACCCGCAGAGTTCCTTGCTGAGAAAGAGGAAATTGAGACACAGATGAGACAGTGGTGGTGGTGGTGGTGGTACAGAGTCTAACAAGGCTTCACCCTCCTCTTCCTCTGCAGTGAATGAGTGAAGCTTGCAGCACTTGGTAATTATTTCACTCCCAATTACTGTCCAAACAGAGCCTCACATTTTTCCAACTTCCTCCTGTGCCCTCTCCTCTCCTCTCCTCTCCTCTCCTGTCCCCTCCTCTCCTCTCCTCTCCTCTCCTCTCCTCTCCTCTCCTCTCCTCTCCTCTCCTCTCCTCTCCTCTCCTCTCCTCTCCTCTCTTCTCCTCTCCTCTCCTTTCCTCACTATCATTTTTAACAAGGTGCCATTAAATAATTACGTCCAAATAAAACAAACAGGCTCCACAGTGAGTCCTGGCACGTTTAATCCGTACCATTAATAATTCATGCGCCGGATCTTTGACGTGCAGTTCTTCTTCATGTGCAGCTGAGAAACAGAAAAGAGGAGAAAGGAGAGAGGAGGAGGAGGAGGAGGGGGGGGGGTAAATGTCAGCAGGAGCTGACTGTATATTTTTCCCTGTCCACAGAAAAAGAGCCCATGTTTGCTGGCTATGAATGAAAATGTAAAACAAATAAATGGGGAGGAAAAACCCATCCGAGGCGCCGTCTTCCGATTGATGCTGTGCAGTGTGCGCGAGTTAATGTGGGTCCATTTGTCTGTCTACAGGTGTCAGTGTCTGGAAGTAAACATCTGAAATTACATTTCTGAGGCTTTGCATTGCCGGGAGATGACTTTACTGGGAAACTGCGATCGCTCTCTCACGCTCTCGAGCTCTCTGGGCGTCTGTGCGTGAATGCGTCTTTGTTTCAGTGTCCAGATCACTTTGCACGTGTTACTTTTAGCGCTACTGTTCCCATAAGTGCTCGCTCACACATTTAGCACATGGCGGTGGTATAGCATGGCAATATCGCGCTGTCCCTCAGCTCCGAATCTGTATCTGCCGCCTTCAATTAACACCTCCGCAAGCGCCCAGCTGAGCACACACACACACAGACACACACACAGACGCACGCGCAAATGTACGATGAAGGGAATAAAAAAAAGATCCCTGCCACTCACATCCCAACATATTCAGTTTTATGGGAAGAGTTATTTTGAAAGGACCGGAGGTGGTTTTCTTTTGCAACACGATTCGCTGGAGCACACCTGTGAAAACACGGGTGACCTCGGACAGGCCGCTGGGCCTTCAGGACGGAAGACATCTTACATTTGGATCATGCTGGTGGAAGGAAGATGAGACCTGCCGCACAAAGACCAAGAGCTAAAAAGCAGGATGTATCTAGAGCGAGGATGCTCTTCTGGAATACGACTGAAGAGTCAAATAACTGTAATTTCCTCTTTTGTAAAAAGGCACTTAGTGGGCACATCCATTTCCTTCTCTTTCCTCTTGATACAAGGCAGCGGGGCCAAAAGTAATGGGAGTTCATTGCGTTTTTGGAGATAATGCTCCCTGCTAAAAACCCAATACACATTTTAAATTTCTCCTCCGCGAGGACTGTCGAGGCAACCCTGAGTCTCCTTTGAAGAGAGGGAGTGTGGTCTTTGAAGCTTTTTTTCATCAGGGTTTCAAACGCAAATGCTGGGGAAGTTCAAAGCCGAGGGAGAGTACTTGTGGCCATATTTCTGTTTTGTTTCAGGGCCCGGCTAATGTTAAGCTTCCAAGCCACTGCATGCACGCGCATGTGTGTTTGTGTGCGAGTTTGCGGGGTAAAGCCGGTGTAGAGAAGTCAACCAGAGTCAATGCAAAGACTTATTAATTGCAGATGAAAGGAAGGCTTGCTTTAGCAGACACGAAGGTACATGCTCATAAGGGCGTACAACACCAGGCTGCGGCGCTGCCTCTGCTTGCCCACATACGTACACACACACATACACACACACACACACACACACACACACACACACACACACACACACACACACACACACAAATGGGCACCATAACTGTCTCAGGCCCCCTGGAGGAGCAGGGGCCATTTTTACTAAAGTGAGGTAACGGCAGTGAGCACTAATAGACTGCTGTAGAATACAGGGAAAGGGCTGCTTCAGCACCATCCCTTAATACAAGCCTCAGGCTGAAAATACACACACACACACACACCTGCACCACAGCAACACTCACACCCAGGTAATATCCCCTGCTTGCTATGTCTTTTGGGGGAGGAGGCAGATAAACAGCGGGCTCCAATAATGGTGGTTTAGATCTCAATGGGTGCGAGTCAATGCCTCTCCAAGCCGGGGGCTAATGCCAGTTAACTCTCCCTGTAGGGGGACGAGCGCGGGCCTGCAGTGGCTCACAAAACAAGCGCTCTCCCCAGATCCTCATTACGTCCATTGCTGAGTAGCAAGTGTAAGTAAAGCAAAAGTGCAGCCCAAGCTAAAAAAACAGCGGGCGGGATGTGGGGGTGAGAGACAGAGAGAGAGAGAGAGAGAGAGAGAGAGAGAGAGAGAGAGAGAGAGAGAGAGAGAGAGAGCAATAGAGTGAGAGAAAGCAAGAAAATCGGTGCTGGGGAGGGAAAATAATTGCGCACTGTTGGGGTTGGGTTAGGGTTTTCCAGTCGGACGGAGTCAGAATGGGATTTCTATAAACGGCTAACGCAGCAAGGCAGCGGCATCTTTTTTATTTATTTATTATTTTTTCTTTTTTTCCTCCCTGTTTTGGCCGACGGTGAGCTTTGTGAATATGATGTCTGCGGGGAGGGCGTTTTGCTGTTTCACTCTGAACAGCCATCAGAAGGCGGAGAGACAGAGGCGTGTGGGAGCGAGGAGCGAGGAGAGGGGGGGGGCGGGTGGCGTTGATGCGTGGATGGGGATGAAGATGGAAATAAAAGGATGACAAGAGAGCTCGGAGGGGAGATGTGGAGGAATAAGAGGGAGGAAGAGAAACGTGGATGGAAAACTCAGCCTTGTTCCTCGGTGGGAGGCCCGCGCCGCAGCGGCGCTGCGAGCCGAGAGAAAGCAGCGGAGACAAACAGAGGCCGGGAGGAAAGGGTGGGGACGAGGGAACATGAGACACAAGAGGGAACAGAGGAGGAGGCGAGCGCGATAAAAATAATGAGAGACAGAGCGAGAGGGAGAGGGACGGGGACAGCCAGAGGCGGCGTTCCCACCAAGCAGCCTCTCAGGGAGTGGTGCGACTGGAAAACTCGCCCGGAAAACGACACCAGCTCCGCTGTGCTGCGCAAAACACACTCGCAGAAAGAATACAAAAAATGAAGAAATAAATAAAAAACTCCACTCCGCCCTCCGCCGCTTCCTTCTAACAAACTCGCACCGCACCAACAGTGAGAGATATCGAAGTTTTGGATGCTTGAACGTCCCCGGCGGAGTCCGTTCTGGAGCAAAATCTTGACGCTTTTCTTCTCCTCGTTTGTTATGGAAGTCGTTGGTCGGAGTGTGGTTTTTAAAGATGGCCACTCTTATGCGCGCACCCCCGATCCAGGGTCATCACTCCCCGCTCCTCCCAGGCATCCGCGTTTGACCTTTGCCCTCAGAGCGATAAAAAAATAATAAACAAAACAAGCACCACTGCAAAATTGTTTTCGGTTCCGTTTTTTTTTTCTATCCGCGGGTCTCATTATCATAATTAGAGACAGAAAAACATTTTCTGAAATGTTAAACCGAGAGCGAACCACGGGCGGCGCTGGGGGGGGACGGTGGAGCGGATGTAAAGCAGGATGGAGGAGATTCGCTGGGACGCAACCTTAAGCTAACTAACTGGACAGGCCTGGCCTTCTCACCCTCTCTATCTCTCCCTCCCTCCCTCCCTCCCTCCCCTCTGCCTCCACCACTCACCCTGACCTCTCTGTCCTTTCTGGGGCCCTGGAAGCACTTGAAGCGGAGCACAGATACACAGCTTAAACTCTGCCAAGCGCCCGCCCGCGAGCTCCAATCACCCCTTTTAAAAGAGAATGAAATCTTGAAGGGGCGAGGAGAGAGGGAGGGGAGGGAGCGGGGGTGGGCGGGCACTGTTTAAATGGACCTCGGAGGAGAAAAGAGAGAGAGAAAGAGAGGGGGGAGATGAGTATTTGTGATTTTCTGCAGCAGACAGTGTGAGATGAGCCATGGAGGAGTGTGGATGCGCTCTGTGTCAATTAGTAGCTGCAGAATGTGGAAAAGTATTGCAGCTTGACCCTCAAATTGAGGCAGACGCAAATGTGTAAACACGAGCACGCAGAGAGAGAGAGAGAGAGAGAGAGAGAGAGAGAGAACAGGATCTGCAAACAGGCATAAACACAGATAGTCTTGGTCCAGCTCGGTTTGCCTCGCTGCAGCTCCCCAGTCGGAAGCAAACACATGAAGTACATCGCCATGGTGACAGGCACGCAAGGTTACTACTTACCTTCTAAGTGGTTACAGAGGTAAGTTATTTTCACCAAACAGGCTTTTATTGGGGGAGAAAAATGGATCCAACTCCTCCTCCTACTACTGCTAACCCTTAATGGACAGGTGTTTCAATATGCCGCAAATACAGGATGAGATGATAATCCTAATCAATTACACTCAGTAAGATTATTGTTATAATAGAAGATCATAGTGTTAAATGATAATCTAAGTGCAGCTCATGGACAATGCTGGGAGCAACATATCGCACAAGTAATGCAGTTACAGTGATGTATTCCTTTTTGCCATAACACTGTAATGTTTCACACTATCAGTCACATTTTAGGAATATGATACCAGCTACAGGCTCAGTAATGCGTGCTCGCTCCGACGTGCTGTATGAGCCACAAGTAAGAGCCGGGACACGTGCCAGAGTATGTTGTGGTCGCATCCTGTGTAAACAGACCCTGGCTGTAGCCTGTAATGAGATGCAGTACACAACATATTTGCATTTTATAAGACGTAGCCACACTCCTGCGGTTATACTGGTGAAAGTGACTCAAAAGTCCCACACAACATGAAAATTCAGAGGCACGTCTCCATCTCAACTCCTTGGATACTGATGACGTCTCCACAAACTATTAACGTAACCATAACATAACAACTACATGGTTACATTACTTACTTTTATCGTACTTTAAATGACGAGAAACTAGAGACATGATGTCTTAGGTTTTGGAAGAAACCTCCCCAACACTGCTGTCCATGCAAACCCAGTTCAAGTGACAGATGAAGGCGGCATTAGAATAATTGCATGTCCAAAAATGAATTAGCATCAGATGGATGCGATCCAACGATCGAGTGCAGAAGGCGCAGGGTCAACACCCAACATTAGCAGGTACTCGACCCAGATCTGTAGGGGGGATTACGGAGAACTTCCTCCTTCTTCCTGGAGAACTACTTTTAGCTCAGACGAGACGGGCAAATTTTCTCACAGTGCACTTTGTTGACAGTGAAAGTTCTTGTGGGACTGTGTGGAGGCAGCAGACGCGCACGTCCCTCCACCTTATCGGCTCCATCCTATCAGCGCCGGGGATCCGGTGGGTGACAGCCGAGTTTCGGCGCTCCGTTTGTGTGAAGTTTGATTTAGTATGTATCAGGTTCAGTCTGGTAATGGATATGTCTGCAGCTCGTGTTTTTTTTTTTTTTTTTGGAGGAGGGGTGGTGGAGGGGGGCAGCCATACTTAAGCTGACAGGAAGTGACGCCATACTGACAGCTTGTCAAGCCGCTGACAACTTGTCAAATCAGCCTGTGTACACGCTCGCACCTACGTTATCTACGCCCGGGAACATGCGCGTACCGGGGGTTTTAGAGAGCCGAACATGCATAGATCGGCTGATCTGATGCCGCCTGCTGCTGCTGCTGCCGCAACTGGGACGGCGACGACTGTGACGGCCCAACTTTTTCCTGGCCTTTTGTTCTGCACTCTGACCGGATGACTCCTCTTCTCTCTCTAACAGCTCGCACTCGGTGATGGAAACCCCAAAGCTGACGCTCCCGCTCCCAGAGACGAATATCCGCCTGCCTCCTCCCCGATGTCTCTCGGAGAGGAAAAAAAAAAAATCGGAGGATGCTCTGAATTGCTTTAGAGACACTGGGAGGAAGGAGGAATGCGCGTGTGTGCGTGCGTGTGCCACTCTGCGTGCGTATGTGTGTGGATGGCGCGTGGAGGAAGAGGAGGGGGAGGTTGGCGGTTGAGCAATGTGATTTCTGCTCGACTGTCACAAATCTAGCGCAACAGGAAAATCAATTTGGCCCTGTGTGTGCCTTTTTGGCTCCGGGAGAGAATCCAAATAGCAAGGCGAGGCCCGGATAATGTTACAGTGTATTGGATTTGCTTCATGGGGAGACGGAGAGAGGGAGAAAGAAAGGGAGGGAGAGAGAGAGAGAGAGAGAGAGAGAGAGAGAGAAGTGAGCAGACGACGGAATCACAGGCGCACCGCGGAGCTCCGACAAGATAGATTTGTGCAAGTGTATGGGTGTGTGATAGGCTGGCAATCTGTCAGCAGCCCCCCCCAACACACACACACACACACACACACACACACACACACACACACACACACACACACACACACACACAAACTTACAGTCACCGCAGTTAATCACCTGGGCAAGCATAAACATATAGAAGTGATACATATGTGTGACTGTGTATGTTTCATATTCAGCTGTATCACATGCTGTTTTACCCGCTGTTCGCGTGTGTGTGTGTGTGTGTGTGTGTGTGTGTGTGTGTGCGAGAGACAGAGAGAGAGAGACAGCCAGCTGAAAGAATGACATGATGAAATTGCTCTCCTCTGACCGCTGTCAAGGGTAACGTGTGTCCCGTGAGTGCTCAGCCATGTGACATGTCGCATCAGTCCCCTGAGTGAGGCTGACCGGTGACACACACACACACACACACACACACACACACACACACGCACACGTGCATAATTACAAGTTTTACAAAACTTGGCACAACACTCCTACGAGCTACAAGACATGAGTACAATGCTGCACTTGCTCTACTGTACACAACGCCCATGTTTAAAGGAAACATCTACATGATAGTCCTTCACATCCTGATGGATGCATAACTCACAATATTTTCATACGGTAACGTTTACGACACAACCATAACTGACTTTAATAAGAGCAAAAATTACCTTGGGAAAATAAATAAGTATATGGGATTTGGATGTCAGGTGAGGAGCAGAATCAATTATAGAGGAGGCTGCACTCCCATCCTCTCCGCTGACAGTAGGTTTAATGAACCACAAGCCTGCAGAGCCACGAGATGCGTCGTGTTTTGACTTGCTCCTGACTGGCGCTCAAACTGCAGCAGATAAAACCGGCGTGTTTTTTTTTTTTCCCCACCACACTAATTAATTCGCTTATTATTGTTTGCCTTATTTAGTTTATTCAGAGGACACTGTTGTTCACACAGCTAGTTTTTAATAATGCAGATTCTGCGGCCGCGGAAGTTACATAGCTGCGAGTGGTGATGATATAAACCTGGTAAAACACACAGGCACACGTACAGTGGCTAGCTCTCTCTCTCTCTCTCTCTCCGCTCCTCGCTGACTTGCACCAAACTAAAACGACAACATTAACCAAAGTGTCTTAACTTCTGATGAAGTGTTAGAGAGCGGAGCGTCAGTAATCAGATGTGCGCTAACCACATTAGTTCTCCTGTGTCTCTCTCAGGCTGGCTGCTCCTTGATCTAATTCAAACTGATTGTAGTACAGCCGCTAAAACATGCCAGATGTTGCTCACTGCTCCACGCTTTATCACCATTTATTTGGCATGGGGAATATTTTAAAATATTTTCTTATTAATCACGTCCCAGCGATCGGTTTCGCTCCTCGTCTTTGCCGCCTCATTCCGGATTCTCGTCATGATTCTTGGCACAAACGCCAGGGAAAAAAAAACAAAAAAAACCCCACTGTCCCAGTTTTTCATTAGCGTCAATCACTCTGGTAAGCGGCAGCGGGCTGGGGAGGAGGAGGAGGAGGAGGAGGAAGAGGAGGTGTCAGGATCTCACTCCAGACGTTTTGCCCCGCCTCGTCAGAGTGACTGACGGCTCTGAGAGATGCCGGTCGGTGCAGCCGGGCAGAGAGGTGGCGGGATGGCGGCTGAGGCCCGTCCTCACACCTGTCTCAGGCGAATCAAACTGGCGAAGGCGCTTTATAACGCTCAGTGTTTATCTAAATAGTTACGCGCTCCGCTCTGGCCCCGGGAGACAGACAAGACACACCGGGCGCTGTCTGATAATCCCGCCGGCGGCTTGCTCGGCCTGCCATATCTCAGATAAGGCTACGAATCAGATGGGAGGTCCTCCACCGCCAGTCAGTCTCAATTCATTAACGCCGAGAGCAGAGACGGGATACTGTCCGGGCGGAAAATGTGAGAAATACCTGTTGCGATCCACAGGTAGCAGGCAGATGGACCTGGATTGGATTTGGTATTAAAAAATTCTACTGCGAGGTAGGGACGTGTTTCTACAACACCGTGATCAAAGACTTAACAAATCCCTCCAATGCAAGGACAAAAAAACTGTGTGAAGAAATTGAATGAGACATACTCCGAGAGGTGCTCCGCGCCAGGCTGTAATGTTCTTCTGCAGCCTGAATTATGATCTCAAACAGATCAGAGATCTCAAAACGCAGACATGCCGGACTGATGTTATTTGGTGCTCGGCTGCAGCCTGCACTCGATGGAAATTGATCTGGACGGGCAACACGGCGAGATGGAGATGAGAGAGAAGGGAGGCTGAGGCCACCTCTGAGCTGCAGTTCATCTACGTGGCTTTTAAAAGAGGTCACAGCCTGCTCACCCGACCCACAGATCTCAGCGGTTAGGTTTAAGTAGACAAGAATATTATATGTATTATCATTAAATAAAATAACACATTAAAGCAAAAAAAAAGAAAAAAAAACGCAATCCTGATCTTTCTTTTCCCTCGACTGGTGTGATGCAGAAGCTTTATTCTTGCAATCTACTTAAACCTACATTTAAATGTGATTTGTGGAAACATGTCTACCTATTCTGCATAAGGGTCGGTTTTCCACATGACCTTTTTAAAACCCTCTTTAAATGCACATATTTCGAAAGGAAAAAAAAAGCAAACAAACGAAATGAGAATTGGGTCTTTAAATAGCTAAATGGAAAGGTCAAGTGGAAATGTGGGCGCGTTAACTGCGGTCCTCACACAGCGGCAACAAGTTGGCTGAAGGCTTTCCAACGGCACGTCATGCATGCGACCCAGAGATGTGTGTCGTCACCGGGGTGATTTCTCAGCCTCCGTCGCAGGAGATCATCATCCCCTGACATCAGCGACTGTGGTGCTTTTTGGACCGGTGTCTCATCTGCTGTGGCACGAACCAATCTCCCCTCACGCTGCAAAGCAATTTCGCGAGTTTCTCGGGGAATGAAAACGCGGCATAACACGGGTCGCTGGGCTGTGCTCAGACGTCGAGCTTGTCGGCGACTTGTCTTGTTTTGCTTTGAGGTGATTAGAGTAATGCGGTGAGCGTGCTACCAGTTAAAACCTTCGGCCGAAACGAAACGGGATGAGGTCGCCTCAGAGGCCCCGGCGGGGTGGCCTTACCCGGCGTGGCGCTGCTGGCAGGAGGCCCACTGGCGGGCGAGATGGGTCCGGAGCCCGAGCGCGACTGCTGGGACTGCGTGGAGCCGGCGGGCGAGCCCACGGGCGAGGGCGAGGGCCCGCTCCTCTGGCTGGGGAGGTGCGGGGAGGCGTGCGGGGAGAAGGGCGACTGCCCCTGGTTGCCGGCCGGGCCCTGCTCCCCCTGGCTGCTGCTGCTGCTGCTGCTGGACGAGCCGGCGGCGCTGACGGCCGAGCCCAGGCCGGCCTCCGTGCCGGTGGGGAGGTCATCGATGGAGCCGGACAGGTCCTGGAACAGAGCACGCAGCCGGCGGTGAGCGCATGATGAGAAGTGACAGGCGGCAGGAGGCAAATTCAAACACGGTATTTAATAAAACATGGTGTCACGGTGAATTGCGGATATTTCAGCCTAAGTGAGACATGGTGATTTAGCTGGGAGAGCAGACGGGTGAAGAGGTTGAGGGCTGAGTCTGCACGTGCGCGGGCTGCTTGACTTTTCCGTGACCTGCTGTAATCACTGAGGTGAGGCCTGTGCAGTCACGGTGACAGTGGTTAATGTGGCAGAGGAGCAGAACCCAAACCCGCAGAAGGAACCGCTCCTGAGCCCCGGCTGCTGTGGTGAAAATGAATTGTAATGGGCTTTCATTCAGACCAAGGGTGAGTTCATATTACAGTTTTCATTCCCTGTGGTGAGCCAAGAACTGCATGTTTGTGTGTGTGTGTGCGTGTGCTTAGCAGGGACTCCCCCCACCCCTCCACTCCTGAACAGATTCAAGGGATTCCCCGGCACCGCTGCTGACAGAATACTGACTGTACTTAATGTGCGGAGCGAGGGAGGCGCTGAGAAGACAATGAGAGATGAAAGAGAGACGGTGTTCGAGGTAAAGAGGAGGCCAGATGTGATGTGATGCAATGTGATGGCTGCCCCTGAACAACACATCACACATATTTGAACACGCACGCACGCGCACGCACGCACACACACACACGGGCGGCTGTGCCCCAGCTGTGGGGGAAGTCACCTGTGAGTGACCCCGGTTTCCTGGCTGGTGGCGTGCTCCGGGAGGAAGGGGAGAGAGTTGCGGGTGTACGCCAGCTGATCCTACCTGCTAAACCAGGCCCGCTGACCCTCCGCTACTGCACCTGAGTCCCGGGCAGCCATTACTGTCACCACAGGATGATGCGTGTCCGCCTGCATGCCTCCAAAAAGGCTCATGCGGAGTCTAAAAATTTCCCCGCAGCCCAACTACAGACCAACTTCATATCATAGGGGAATAGTGTCACATTTTGTTCCTTTTGCGTGCCTGTTTAGATCACTTTGCATCTGTGGCTTACTTAGAGCATTCATTCTCTCTCTCTGGTGTTAACATAGAAGATATGGAACACACTTCAGATACTATTTTACCGGTCCTATCAGGTGGTTATTTCATGCTTATCTGGCAACCACATGTAGTTTTTACATCGACTGGCTGACTTCATGCTCACTGGCAAACAATGAGTCAGGTGGTAACTGGAGCTCACATCGTTATGTCGCAATCTGTATGCGATGATGTTTACATGCTTGGCCCGGAGGAGTAAATAAATATTTAACAAAGCCGGAGTACATTTGTTTTTTTCATTTAATGTTCCCTTTAACAAGACAGCCAGCCCTCCTGCATTTTAATTTGACCCGAACGAACGCACCCGTCAGTCATTTCGTCAGAGCAGAAGTGAAGATGTCAGCGCGATATGGTTGCGTGTGTGCAACCGTGTGGATGCCATATTGTAAGTCTCCTGGGGTTCTTCCGAACACAAACAAATGGGAAGATGACGAGGCATGGCAAAAACTTTCAATCACACGAGAATACATAAATCAATACGAGAAATGTCTGCCAAAGCCTCTGATTCTGAGAGGCACCGGCTGTGACCGTGGAAAAAAAAAAGGCATTTGTCTTGAATTTATGCAGCTCTGTCATACAGTCAATTCAGTGTCAGCTGTGGCAAGCACAACGTTATTCCACATACCAAGTGAGACAGCCCCCCACCCCCCACCCCCACCCCCATCTCCTCCATCCATGGATGGCTTAGCCTGTCACTGAGGCAGTCGGTCCGTGGCTGCTTGTTTTGGTTAATGCGATCTCGGCGGTGACACACAAAGCCTTTGTTTCCCATCATGCCGCTGTGAGTGCCCACCCGCTCTGCCAGCCTGCCAGTCTGTCGCCTGGCATCATCTCCCCTCACTCCACTGAGCACATGGGCCGCACGCTTCCCTCCCTCCCTCCCTCTCCCTCTTTCTCCCTCTTCCTTCTCTCCACCCGTGGCACCACTCCCCGTCTCAGCCAATCGGGCGCCTCGGTATTCTGAGCCGGCCGCGTAACGCGCCGCCTCCGCCAATGGGAGCGCGTGTTATTTTGCCGACGCCTGGCCGCCCCGGGTGCGTGCCATTTGACATGACGAGGGTTGCCGTGAGAGCAGGTGTAACCATAGCGATGACTTTTTTCCAAAACACAGGGAGCTAGCCGGATGTGTAGCGAGGTTGTTAACCCACAGGCTAATTGTGTGAATGGATGGGAATAATTGCATTTCACCTAATTGGGTGCTGTTGCCAGCTTTTCCAGTGGCAGTTTAGGGGTGGGAAAATGTGTACCAGTAATTCGTTTAGAGGCTGTTAGGCTCATTTGGATTATACACACACTTGAGCACAGCTGTGTGGCCCAAGACCAAAAAAGTAGCAGCAGTGTATAACATGAAGGGGTGGGAAGGCTTAACACCCGTAGTCTATAAACATGTCAATTGTAAATACCCAATAAAGCCGTAATTGTGACTTATGGCGGCTGAAACGGCGGCGTATAAAAGTCATTTCACAATGCGCCCTCCTCTATAATGCATTTATCAAGTCATACACACTTCCTCCACGCGTGCACTTAATCCTTGTCAGGCTGGGCTGAGCGCCGTGTTACCTGGCTACCTGTCTGCCACACAGCCATCCACGCCAGCTAACCAGCCAGCCAGCCAGCCAGCCAGGCAGCCAGGCAGCCAGGCAGGCAGGCAGGCAGGCGCGCGGTCGGAAGGATCCAAAACGCCCAACAATCTGGAGCCCCAATCCAAAGTGGCCCAAATCCAATTTGTTTGGCTCGGGGCTGCAAATTGCTCTGTGCATTGAGTCTCCAAATAGCTGTCAACCACTCCCGCTTGGCGTCCCGTATCGCTTAATTCGCTCCTAGAGCATGTAATTGTCATAATAAGAAAAATATTGAGGTGATAATAACCAGTTACTTTGAGATGCCCCCCTTCCTGCCTCAAGACGCACACACGCACGTACACACACACACACACACACACACACACACGAGCGAGCACACACAGCTGCATATATGCACATAATGGGCCGAGACTGCCATCTACACATTTCACACAACATTGGAGAGTCAGTCGCTCGTGACCCTTCACCTCGCTGGTGTTGGCGCCTGCCTGCACTCTCTCGTTTAGTACGCTTCCGTCTGCGCGTGCGTGCGCGCATGTGTGTGAATAGCACACACACACACACACACACACTGCTGGGCTGTCACAGCGAGACATGCTTGAGCACTGATGCAGCCGAGGGGACAGATGAAGCTAAACACACACACACACACACACACATACGCGCACACACATGCACCACGCCATCCCTCACTCATACTACTGACCTGCTCTCAATCTCACGCACCCTCCCACACACCCACACACACACACACACACACTTCCACACATGCAGCAGCAGGGTGTAAGGCATCAGTGTGAAGCGGGGAGCTGTCACATCCGGCAGACTGTGGGCCTTTTTCCCCTGACCACCGCGCTGATGTTGTCTCCTCTCACCACACACAGGGAATTAATCAAGTTGCTCTTGTAGAAGGCACCAAGTGTGTGCCTGTGTGTGTGAGTGTGTGTGTGTGTGTGCGCGTGTGCAAAAGCTGTCTAGACAGGGAGGAGCCAACGGCTGCAGCTTCCTGTGGGCAACAGGAAAGAAGAGCGACCGGAGAAACTCGCTACTTCCATCTCTCCGTCTCTCCCTCTCTCTCTCTGTCACACACACACATGCTCTCTCTCTCCCTCTTCCTTCGAGTATCTATTTTCCTGTCTCTCTCTGTCTGCCCCAGTCAGAGGGATGGCACGGCTGAAGGCTCTGCACCAGATGGCTGGCCGGCCAACTAGAGCCTGAAACGCAAACTCACACACAACAACTGAGCACCGTGAGCTGTAACACTCCAGAAACAACCAGCCTCACGGCTAAAAACGGCACAGCAACAAAGTCAGGCTTTGTCTGAGAAGATTAAAGTACTTTCGGAGAATTACCTAAAACTTTGATAGATTATAAGAGTTTGATTACTATCTGGGGTAATGTTCCCTCTGGCGTGCAGTGAGATCGCTGGGAGAACATTTCCTATAAAACGCAGTCACAACAAATCAATACATGGTCCCCTGGGTATATCTTTACACTGGCTTCTAGGGTCAGCCACCCGGACGATCCGTTCATGCAGAGTTGTGATCGTATTCATCCGAAACGTGGGGTATCTTCCTCTGAGAGGAAGCAGGGTGGGATCTGTGTGTGTGTGTGTGTGTGTGTGTGTGTGTGTGTGTGAGTGATACAGCGCAGCGCTGAGAAATGACATTTAAAAAATTCAACAGCGGCATCTTTCAAAACAGTGTCCCTATTACTGGGGATAATCGCAGAACACCTGTCAACAGTTTTCGCGAGGACGGCGACTATATGTGAACAATATATGTCGCTGTTGAATTTTTAAAATGTCACATGGCGGGGAGGCTGCGGGCGCCGCAGATGAAATGTCACTCACTCGCGATGGCTGCGCCGGCCCTTTAACACGCGGTAAAAAGGTTTCAAGGTCACAGACTTTAACACATGTATGTGCCCGCGTACACAGCGGACTTGTTAATGGGCGATCCTCACAACACACGCAGGCTAACTGTCTCCAACTGGAGCCACCTGCAGAGCCACTGCATTGGGGATGAGGCGGCTCCAATGCCTGACACCAAACACAGTCATTGGCCCGGCAACAGCAGCAGTCAGGGGTCTGGACCAGCCGCCTGTAGTCCTGGACGTTAACATATGAACCCACTGTCTGAATCTATAGAAATGTCTGGATGAAGATTGCATTAAAGCATGGACGGCTGATAAACAATATTTAGCCTGAAAATGTTCTTGGTTGCTATGAGGGCTCAAAGGATCTCATCTAAATGGGATTCCAGTGCAAACCTTGGTTATTCAAATAAAGCAGACCATCTTTTTTCAGTGAGATCTCCTCTTCAGGCTGCTATCAACTTCCGGAGACAGTAGAGGTGTGTGACCGACTCGAGGGGCTCAGATTCTCTCGATGGGTCAGTATCGGTTTATGGTTTGAGTCCGTATTGGTGTAATTTTTTTCTGCATAAACATATTGACGTTTGTACCCATGTATATGTGTCCATATGGAGCCTGCGCTTTCACAGGTCAAGAACTAAATCCATTATATGTTACACACGGCGACGATTGTGCTCCACTCCTGTACAGTATATACAGAAATAACACCTCTATGGGCTCTGAGGAGAGTTTTAATCTCTGTTTCTCTTCTCTGGGTAAATATGATGATGTAAACTGTAATTAACTCCAACAGCTATCGTTTGTGGGCCTGAGGGACAGGTCCGCTCATGGCAGCACTGCACTCATTTATCGGCTCTGGCCGCTGTGCTTTCTATCTTTATAGTGCACTGGAGACTAAGAGGAAATGCTATTACACAAAGATCTTCTTCTTTTTTTTTTATCCTCCCCCAAACCGTCGATTGAGGCAAAATCCAAATGAAATGCCATGCAAATGAATCCAAATGGACTGCTGAACGCGTGTGTATGTGTGAAAGAAGGTTTTAATGCGATGCCCCATGTAGAGCACCAACTGTAATACCCCTCAGTAAGTGCTATTAAGTACAGAAAGAAGAAGGAGAGACTTAGCGGAGGGAGATTTAACACAACACCCACACCGTAATTTCTTTTTTTTTTGATGTCAGTAAGCTGGAATGTCTTCCAAGGCTGGGATGATGATGATAATTGGTGGTGATGATGAGAGGAGCTGATAGAAATGAGGCGAGACACTGTAAAAATGCTGATCAAAATGTGTCTGCCAACACACGGCACTGTACATCTGCACCGCACCGCTTTCATAAGTGCACGCCGAAAATGTGCAAACGTGCCTCCGCCGCGTGCCTATCTCCGGCTAAATATGTGTGTTTGTGCACAAACCGGGATATGTAAATCTGTGAGCCAATGTGTGTGCAGATAAGAGTTCTCCAGCAGAGTCTCTGCCACTTCCTGAGGGTCTCTGAGTGAAATCCTCGGAGAGGGGGAGAGGCGTGAGGCAGAGAGACTCCAATTGTAGGCAAGGGCACTCTCTGCAAACCAAGGGGAGATGTTTGGCATGCCTCGGGCTCGCCAAAAAAAAAAAAAAACCCATGTGGGCCTTGGGCTAGGACCCAGCAGGCACTCCAGTCTGCTGATATGCCAAGCCGCACATGTCTCAGCACTGCCACGAGGCTGATTGCTCCCAGTATGGAGAAAGCAGAAAGTTTCAAATTGTCTTTCTACTTCAGCATCTTCTGCTTGATACTGCAACAGGTGGAAATGACTTTGAATGAACGTCGTAGACCGCAGTGTGACACAGCATGAAACCCCATATAGGATGTCACTGCATGCAGATTTGATTATCCCGTAATCCCGGGCAACAGTAGTCGCTCGAGAAAAACCCGTTTAAACAGTTTGTTCTCTCAACATCTGGAAAAAAACAGATGTTCCAACAAGGCCGAGAGTCAAACTCTGAACGCAACGAAATGTAAACAGTTTGGGAAAGTCTCTGCAGATGCATCACACTTGCACAATGTCTGCAGAACTTTTTGTGTCAAGGACAAAAACTGGGATAGCAGTTCAAACCTTGCCTCATTTCCACAGCTCTGCAAACCACCGAGGCTGCTTTTCAACTCCATGTCTGCACGTTTGCACGTTTGGTGCATTGAGCAGAAGCGCCTGCGTGTGAATACCGTGCCCGAACGCGCCCTGCGTGGAGCAGCGAGGCTGCTGCCACCGCTCCGCTAACTCGCTGCTGATACTGCGGCTCACGTGTGGACACGGCGTAAGGCAGAAGGCGAACACTTGCTGCAGACTCTCGGCAGAGAAATAGCTGCGTGTGGGCAGCGTTCACAGGAAGCGGCGCATTACGCCGCAAAATGCCAATTTGAACAAACAGCGGTTCCCCATTACAGAGGAACTATTCTGTGATTTGAGAAACACCCGGCTCTGTTTGGAGGCTGTATCGCTGGAGCCAGTCTTTTTGCTTTCCTCCTCTGTTTTTGTTATGTGGAACAAAAGCAGCCTAAGAACAAACTGTTCAGGGCTTCCCAAAGTTGTGCAGAGAGGGGAGAGAGCCGCACAGCAGCGCTGAAAAAGCAATTGTGCTTTTCTTTTCAATTCTGCTTCGGCACACTCCACAAAGCCCGGACAATCTCTTGATAATACCGCGGCATCTCGATAAGAGGGAAAGAAAGCTCTCTCTGTTTTCCGGCACCAGCGTGGAGCCTGGGAGAGGCTGGGAGCGGACCTGGAGTCAGGTGTGAGGGTCAAACCGTCTGGCGGACACCTGTCTCAGGATTCCGACACATTCGCTAAATCTGGCGATAATTCGAACAATAACTCCGGTGCCGTAGCAATTATTGCTTGTTGTAAGATAGGCGGCTCACTGAGTGATAACTACCGCGGCTCTTAAGCCTCTCATAATGTGGAGATATGGGGCGGGCCACACTGAAAGGGACATTTGAGGCCCTATTACCCCTAAGCTGTTAAAGACGCCCAAATCTGGTGCTGCTTGTCTCCAAACTGGAGGGATTAGTGTTGAGTTTCACTCCGATTCTCCCTGATAATGTGGCCGGCTGCAGCAGCCACCAGTGCTTAGCCAGTGGGCTCTATTCAGCCAACGCAGCGACCATGCCATCCATTAACCCTCCCCATGTATTCATTTCAGGCCACTTACCTTGGTGATGCAAGGTAAGTGACCTGATGACTATCTTAAGTCATTCATATTACTCCTTCATGCATTTTGTTTCGTCGAACTCATGCGAATATTACAGGTTTGTAACTTCCATCAGGTATTTATGGCACAACAGTTTTTCAAGAAGTACAACATTATATCAGTGGTACTTAGATTTTGTATTCACGGCACTTCATTTCAATCTTGAACAAGGACACTGTTGAAATGATTTTGATTCCCTCAACTGTGGCAAAAAAACAGTATCCATCACTGATGTTAAATATTATTTAATGAATGGTATAGTATCATTCAATTGAGTATTGTGTCGTAGTGTTTTCTGACGGGACCACTTGCATGAGCTCACGGTCACTGAGGTCTCGAGGCCATGAACACTAAATGGAAGCTGTAATGTTCAAGAAAATTGAGCCAATCAAACACCGTTTTCGATGATTGCGTGTATTATCATACATATACAATAACCTAAAACGGTTCTGTCATTTTTGACGGGAACACCTTGAGTGTTATTTCATGCTCAGACGCTATGAGTGAACTAACTCATGAAACCTTATGACAATCACATTAAAAACAGTTTTTTTTTCCAGGCATAAAACATGTAAATTGGTCAGATCTGGCCGGTTAAGTGGCTAAGTAAAGTGGCTGGTCCCCTTTGTGCGCTCTGGTATTCAAGTCACACATGCCAAAAACTCTCCACCCACCCTCCAGGCTGCCCCCACACATGACGAGTGGACGAGGTTGGTGTTCCAGCCAGATGTGTGTGTGTGTGTGTGTGTGTGTGTGTTTAAATGTGCTTTTATTACAAAGAGCAGCTTCACAGAGACGCAGCAGAGCCGCCCAGCCTGCTCCCTGTCTGAGCTGTTGAAACTTTTTGTTTCATTAGTCGGCAAAGGTTCCTCACACTTAAGTTTTTAATGTGCGCGCCAGCACCCCCCCACCCCCCACCCCCACCCCCCACACACACACACACACCCTATTTGTTCTGCACTTATTGGTTCCGCTAATGTTTTTATTTATGGCATTCCAGCATGACATCCTGCCATCCACCCACCCCCTCCTCACCTCTCCACTCACCAAAGAGGAGAGTGAAAAAAATGATGCATGACAGTGTGTGCAAGTGTGTGTGTGTGTGTGTGTGTGTGTGTGTGTCTGAGAGGGAGAGAGAGAGTGTTGGAAGGAGAGGAGTGAAATAAAGAAATAAATAAAGGGCCCAAATTCCTCATTTCTAATTCAGCTGCTCGTTCAGCTTAACCTCTCTCTCCTCAGCAATTAAAGCGCACGCCACATCCTTCACGCTGCGTACAGCCGAGGCTAAATAATGCAGGGGGCATCCAGCACCCGCATCCTTTATCATCCCAAATGACAGCCATTTGCATATCTCCCCAGTCAATTAGAGCGCGGCGGAATAATCAGCCCATAATTGGGGGAGAGCGTCGGTAATCACCCGCCCTGGCACACCGACAGGGCCATTGGAGGAGGGTGGAGAGGGGGGAGGGAGGGGAGGGGGGTTTGTGTGAGAGGTTGTGTGTGGGGTTGGATGCATGTGTGTGTGTGTGTGTGTGTGTGTGTGTGTGTCTCAGGGAGACAGTCCACCCGACTGCAGCCTCTTCACTTCAAACTAGCACGTCCAAACTTCTCGGCGGCTCTTCTCTCCAACGCTCTCAGCCGCCCCGTCCCCTCCTCGCTAATTTGCACATCGCCCGGCACACTTTTTCCTACGCTGTACGTTCCCCGTCGTGATGGGTCAACGACACACACACACACACACACACACACACACACACTCTTTCGCAGCTTCAAAAGTGATACACGAGTGACGAGTTTCATCTCAGGACGCTGTTCGCTCTCAGATGCTAATTGCTCGACGTGCATGAAGAGTGAAGGTCTCTCTCCTCTACTGACAGTTGAAACCATTCTCCAGGACTTTTCTACAGCGCCGCAAAATACACTGTCTCTTTGGAGATGTGACATTTTCTGCAGTTTTTGTACATTCGCCGAATTACTCTCATGATTATTTCTCTCTCCCATCCAGAAGTCTGATTCACAAGACGATGCAGTCTATGGCTGTAACTGCGCCATAGACTGATCTGACATCACTGTGAAATACTCTCTCAAATGATGACTAATCTACAGACTACACACGTACAGACCTTCTAAGCCATCTGCATTTACTCACAAGGTAAAGAGAAAGTCATTTCCCGGGACATTCGACATGCTGTCCCATTTTCCATGTGTTTTCTCTGACAGGAAAATTAGTCACTAATTTTCCAGGTGCTCCAGGAAACTTGGGAATACTATAAAAGCCAAATTCAGGGGTTAAAGCTCTGTAATGACTATGATGAATTCGATTTACACGCCAGTAATTCTGTCTGAGAGTTTTCTTTTGGGGGGGGGGTAAATCTACGAATCCATCACACGAGTTGCGCTCTTCTGATTCTCTTCCAGAATTGCAGATTTTCCCATCAACACACATGATTGTGGCGCAACATGTTTTCCGCCTGTCTGCAATTCTTCCGAGAGAGCTATTACGTTTGCAAACCTTTCTTTTTTTTTATATAGCGAGAAAGCAGAGCATTTTAGGAGAGCCAAGAACAACGAGAGAGAGAGAGAGAGAGAGAGAGACAGAGAGAGAGAGAGAGAGAGAGAGAGAGAGAGAGAGAGAGAGAGAGAGAGAGGGAGGGGAGATGACGGTGGCGAGACACCGAGGGGAAAAAAAATCCCCTGCTTGTCCCCTTTAGATGCAGAAAATCAAAGTCGTTTCATGGGAAGTTTGCCGGGCAGCTTTGAAGTGCTGTTGCTGCGCAGCCTCTGCATTTCCTGCTGAAAGGGGAATGACCATTTTTGTGAAACAACATTTCCTTTAATACGCTGTAACCTCCCATTCCTCAGACGCTTTGGTGCTGTCCTCTGAACATGACAAATAAAAGGATGACTTGAGAGGGAGCGAGAGGAAGGGAGGGAGAGGGAGAAAGAGGGGTTGACAGTAAATGGTGCGGTGGAGGTGCGTGCGTGTTATGTCTGTGTGTGTGTGTGTGTGTGTGTGTGTGTGTGTGTGTGTGTGTGTGTAAAGGAACATCAGAGAAACACAGGCAAGGTTAGTTCCCATCTGCAGCTCCATCCTTTTGTGTTTCCCCAGCTGCTTTCTTTTCCCTCTCGCCTTTGTATTTATTCTACCCAATCCAGTTCAATGTTAGCCAGCCCTGCCTCTGTGCCGTTTTCGGGCCCCGCCGTCGCTTTGGAGAGATGAAACGCGTGCCATTCACTTCTCCTTGATAGAAGTGGCGAGACGGAAAGAAAGGAAGTTTGAGCCAGGAAGGAGGGGACGGGGAGGGAGACAAGGACAGCTCGGGGGGATGATAGTGATGATTTGTTTCGATTTAACCTCCACACAGGACTTCAAGTCTATCGCAGACGAGGGGGCAGAGCGCGCTAACCTGGAACAGAGCAGAGCTTTAAAACACGTGCAAGAAAAAAAAAAAAAACCTTTTTCTGAAGGGAAGAGAAGCGAGAAAACACTAGGGTAGCAGCATCCTTAAACAGCTCTTCCTGTCCGCGGAGGGAGGAAGCATTGATTTCCTTTTTACTCCCTTTTTTTTTTCTTTTTAAGGGGGTGTCTTTCTCTGTTTAATCCCCATTCCTCCGCTCCCGGGGGATCTGTGGCATTTCCTGCCAGCCAGCCAGCCCTGCGCTGCAGAGACTTATGCATCACTGTCAGAGTGACTCTGATCAAACGGAGGGAGCCGGGAGGGGAGGCGGGAGGAGGGGGAGGAGGAGGTGGGGTGCAGTTTCAGGGTCTGCCGTGATCGGTATGGCGCACGACTCCCTCCCCCCCCTCCCCATTGGACGCGCCGCCTGTCAGCGCGCTTGGCCCGGTAATCCATCTGCCCTCGCCGCTGATCAATAATGTGATTGGTGGAATTCATATCATGAGAATTGCTGCGCCATAAATGAAAGCCCGAGCGTGGATCTGCCTCTCCGCTGCAGGATGAATAAAATCGCAGGCGCCTCCCCAACTTTCCCGGCGCTCATTCCTCCTCCCTGTCAGAGCTGACATCCCGCTCCTGAAATATTAGGCAACAATTTGGCGAATTTTTTAGCCCGCGCCGCGGCATGTTTCATGTTGATTTCATTAAATCTTAAATTCCTTCTGAAAGCTCTTGAAATGAAACGGGTCTGGAGAGAGTGACCCAGTAAGTAGATCATCGGCCCGAATTACATTAAAAGCTGACCCATATGGGACTCCTGAGATGATCCGCGTGCTTCAGGAAGCACGGGTATAAATAGCACGCGTCGCAAACTCATGCATGGTGCAGAAAAGTGGGAAACATGAAACTTCTTTTGCTCTTTACATGATCCAAAGAGGTGTTGGCCTTGCTGACATGATCTAATACTGATTCTTTTTTCCCCTCAAGTTCATATTTATATCTGGCTCGGCTGCATTTTACATGGCCGGCACATGTATACTGCAGCTACAGTTCTAGCACTAGTGCCGCTCTGGGAAAATGATCTCAATCGAGGATATTTTAAAAGCACATCCAGGAGGATGAAATGCAGGTCTGTCTAATTGTGCTAAATAGCTAAGCTAACAGCACAATAATAATCTAATAATCTGTGTCCTGGTCCAAAAACATACATGTTTGGAATGACTGCAGGAAGTGGATAGTGGATAGAGAGACAGATAGCAAGATAGTGGATGAATATTGCATGTTTTTGGTGTGTTTACTTGGTCTAATACTAATTGTATTTCCCCCAACTTACATTTCTAACTGTCACAATATGACACTATTCATTTTATCTGGCTCCTCTGTACCTTATACTGTTGACTACTGTCCCCACTGTCATAACAAAATGATCAAGACGATTACGCTGAAAAACACCTTCAAAACGTTGAAATGCAAATATGTCTACTCAATAATCACGCTAAGTGATTTACGGCAACAATTTGCAGCTTCTGGAAAATTGTCAACAAAAACAGTTGCCATCTGGAAATGACCCCAAACTCTGACCTCCTACACGGGGAACGCCATTAAGACAATTTTCATGTTTGAGTAAGACGATCTTAGTCCACACATCCGAGGTTGCTCAGTGGATTCCTGTTTACTTCACAACTCCTGAGACGGCAGCTTGATGGAGCAATAAAGAGACAATACAATTCTCATTTCAGGTTAATCAAATTGCAGCGGCTGTGTTACCCGCACACACACACACACACACACACACACACACACACACACACATGGAGGGAGTCACACGGGGAAGCAGCAGCCCTCTCAGGACAAGCCCCAGCGTCGACGTCGGCCCACATTTCAGAGCGTTCAAACAAACTTTTTAGCGGTGAAAACAAATTGGGCTCACCATCAAAGAGACTTTTCAAAAAGCCATTTCTCTATGCCAGTTCAAAAGAAGCCTGGTTGGTAAACAGGCATGGAGAATTCACAGCGCAAGATATTGTAGGAGGTACAGACGGCTGGAGCTCCACCACAACAAAGGCAGAGGAGAAGGAGTGGAGGGGTGTAATTCATCACACACTCAACAAAAGCCAGTGTGACTGACTGTCCATGACCAAAGAAACAAAACAAAACAAAACAAAAAAAAAACAACTTCTCCTTAATTGGAGAAGCCGTTGTTTCTTTTTTTTATTATTATTTCAAACCCCGCTCCATCTATTGTTTTTACCCCCCCTTCATCCCTCCAATTTCTGGCTGCTCAGTCTGCCTGGATGCCCTTGCCCTCTCCTCCTCCTCCTCCTCCTCCTCCTCTTCCCCAACCTCTATTCCCCTCTTTCTCCCCCTCCCTCTCCCCGTTTCTTCATTAAAACAGTTCACTGCCAGTTATTACGGCCTGCCTCTTAAATGAGAAGACAGACGGCGCTGCAGGAAAAGAGAGGCAGACTGAGGGGGAAAAGGGAGGCTGCAGAAGGAAAAACAAAAAAAGAGGGCAAAAGCAGAGGAATGGGGAGGTTAGGAGCAGAAGAAACCTCCGGGTTCTTTATGGCTTGTGAGATTTCTTAACAAACAGACAGGCGGACAGAGGCCTCGCTCTGCGCGCCGTCCTCCCAAGCACCTCGGGCAAAATCTCATTTGCCGGGGCCGGGGATGGAGATGGAGAGCGGAGGGCGGGGAGGGACGGAGAAATCGAACGGCAGCAGTGGCGGCGGCGGCGGCGGAGGAGGAGGAGGCAGACGTCATTAGCTATGCACAAGACAAACTGCTGACACAAAGTCACGCGGCGTGCTGAGCAGGGACTTGTGGGTAGGCAGGAGGAACGCACCGCCGCGTCCCTCCTCCACCTGTCTATCGACATCCCCGACTCTCCCTCGTCCGCCTCCGGTTCTTGCAATTACAATCAAACGGCAGCATCCAGGCCCCCGGAGCACAGACTGACGGCTCGGATTAACCGAGATGTGGAGAAGCCTTGGGATGTGTGTGTGTGTGTGTGTGTGTGCGTGCGTGCGTGCGTGAGTGCATGTGTGTGTGTGTGTGTGTGCACGCTTGTCTGTTCATCAACTACATTGCTTGGTATGTGCAGCATGTTTCAGCGTCAGAAATTGATTTGTGAGTTCCTGTGTCTTTGTTTCCTCCTGTCTATCACTGGGTGCTGGGTGTGTAGTTTTGCCTCTGTGTGTGTGTGTGTGTGTGTGTGTGTGTGTAGAGCAGGTGTGACAGGGAAGCTGCACTACTCCTGCCTATGTATGGAGTGCAGCATTAGTATGAAAACCAGTGTGAGTAACAATGCAATTATATTGTTTTTTTCCCAGCCAAGTCCTGCTGTGTCGGATCATTTGTTTCTGGTGGCCGGATTGGGAAAATTCGGAGAACGCGCACGACTTCAAAGACTGACAGATATTCATGCGCTATTTCAGCAGCATCTTCACAATTACAGACGAGTAAAGAGTACACTCAGGCGTGATTTGCAAAATAATGCACTTCCCCGACTAAAAAAAGGAAAAAGATTAAAAAAAGAGAAAGGCGAAGAGAGAAGCTATTCTCCGTTGCTATTTCGCTGCAAGAGCTGTACAGTAATTTGCCAGAACAATCCAGAGTCTGCGTTTTACAGAAATAACAAAGTGAGACGTGGGGAAATGTCATGAAAAGTGACAACACAGGCAAATCAAAAAAAAAGAAAAAAAAACAACAGAAAAATGAATTTGAGGATATGGAAAGGAATCACAAAGCTGTCAGCAAAAACGACGGAGCGCGCACATCCAGCCTTTGAATTAACTCCGCCGCCGCCGCCGCCGCGCCCGCCACCGAGCGCGTCGCGTCAAACGCGCCACCGAACAGAGAGCCGTCCCTCAGAAGGCAGCGAATAAAGTGCGGGGAACAAAAACACGTCAATCCGCTTTGTCCAAAAGAATTTGAGCGGCTCGCCGTCTCCTGCACGGGGATCGGTTCCTTAGCGCTGGCGTCGGCTGGCGAGGCGCCGCCGACGTCATCCATCAGGGATGACAAATGTGACATGACAGCTCGAGCTCGGGAGGCTGCGGTGACAACAGGCAGAAAACCACTCACAGCACGTGGGAGAGAGGGGGGGGGGGGCGGGGGGTTGAGATCGAGACGTACCTCGTATTCTCATCTGCTGATCACCCTGTGTCCCCAGCCCGAAGCCCGAGAGCTCTTTGTCAGATCTGGTTAATCAGTCTTAAAGTAAAACTGAGTAAGATGGAGAAATCTGGGAGGATGTCACAGGTTCAATTCCCAGTCAGTCGTGTGTGTGTGTGTGTGTGTGTGTGTGTGTGTGTGTGTGTGTGTGCGTGTGCGTCCTGTGATGGACTGGTGGGTGACCTGTCCAGGGTGTGTTCTCTGTCTTTTCTAGATGTGAGCTGGAGATAAACTCCAGCACACCCCCACCTCCCAACGATACTGTTCAGGTACAAAGCCAGTGAGATAACACCTGGATTCCATCCAATCATATCCCTCACGCTGCTTATCTACATACCTGTCTGTGTCTTCGCTGTACCGTAGGTTTCCTCTATCTTCAGTAAGCTTAGTGAAAATCTGTCCAAGCTTTAGAAAGATGGATGCACAAAAAAGACCCAATTCCCCAATCAAGTCTGTGTAGTGTGCCCACAATAGGTATGTTTGTATCCATAGGTCCATTGGGTTATGTTCACTACGATATGCACATCCTGCAAGCTGAGAGACTGGAGCAGTTCACCCACTCGAAACTTCCAAAGTCTTACGTACTCTTACCGGTTTCTCAAACTATTACTCTGCTTTAACACTGACAATCAGCGGCTTTGGTTTCTTGTGCTTGTGTCTTGGCAAGAATCAACTAGCTCCAATAAAGCTCCTTTTAATCAAAGGAAAACGCCAGACTTGAAATTTCTAATTCAATATTTTCGTACTGAATCATTTAGCAAAGTGGGAAATTCAAACACCAGAACCTCAAATCATCTGAAGCAACTTTCTTTTTTTTGAGAGGGAGAGAAAACTTTTTTTTTCTTTTTGTGCACAAACAAGATGGTGTTTTCGCTGCAGAGCGGCGTTTGATGACATGCCAAAAACACGCCTGAGCGTTTTAATTGGTCAATAATTCAGGCCGGTCTGTGGTTTTCTCCAAATGCAACATGATGCGATTTAAGTCCTCGCTCTTTTATTTCCTGCGTGAAACAGTTGAATGGTGAAGGAGTCCCGGGCCACGTTGCAGCCGAGACCTCTCATCTAAAGGAGGCATCTAAACACCGTGCCGAGAACATGCCAAACGATGTGAACTCATTAGGATTCAGCGCTCACACCGTGGCGGCCATGCATCCCGTTTGCATATTCACACTGCGATTTGAGATGGAAACGTCGTCCTGGATGCCCTCTCTGCCTGCCCGGCCCGACAGAAGAGAGACCGGCTAACCAACCAGAACGTCCTCGCAGGGCTCCCGAGCCAATGGTCGCCCGGGCTGTGTATATGTGCGTGTGTGTGTGCGTGTGTGTGCGTGCGTGTGATGTAAGCACAGGGAAAGGAGAGGTGACAGCGGCGCGAGGCTGATCTAATAAAAGGGGAAGATGAAACGCTGTCAGATGCCGCGGCGAGCAGCTCAAACGCCGGCAACGTTTGGTAAAACGCACACGCGTCTCCTCCCAGACAGTCTCCTCCGCTAGCACAGCATCCCTGCCACGCACACACACACACACACACACACACACAGGCAGACACACATCTCGGCGTGATAGACAGTTTCATAGTGTCGTAGCTGAGGTGTTGGCCTATAAAAAGCAGTGCTGATATGATTTAATGGGCGAGTCTTATTATAAGACTGTCGCTGGGCCAGTGTAATCTGGCTAGCGCTCCGGGGCACAACGCTGAGACACATGCACTACAATACTCCGGCGCAGATAATATTGCTACGTGCTACATTGCTATTATAAGATAGAGCCATTTGCCACACTGATACGCCGTGTATAAGGCTGTCATTTGGGAAGGAGTGATTTATGACTGTGAGGCGGGAGAATAAAGACAGATTATTTTTATTCATGTGTCTTTAGAGGCCAACTTCATTTCCCTTTTTTTTTTTGTTTGCACAGCACTTATTTTTACGCAGAATCAAAGGGGAAACCGTCTTTTGTGCAAAACACACACGCGCGCACACACACACACACACATGCGCAGCACCATATGGGCTTTGTGGTATTTATATAAGCCCTGTAGAGTCTGGACCACCCACTCAAAAACAGCACAGTGTCACTCTGACACTGATTCTGAATCTGCACTTAATAGAACAAGATCCCTCTGTTAGCTGTCTTCCAATTTTTGCAGGGACCAAATTGCCATTAATTATAAATAGCAGAGCAGCTGTCTTAAAATATATGACATATCTAGCAGCGTATTAGACACCGAGGTGATATTGCCTCTCCTGTCACTTTTAATATTGGTACCCTGGCTCCAATCACGGCCTAATAATGGCTCCTCATAATGAAGTGTATGTATATGCCTGCGTGTGTGTGTGTGTGTGTGCGTGTCACCACTAAAAGCCACAGATGACACCTTGTAAAAAGTTAATTTCATTTTAGACATTTATGGAATGGGGCTGTAAATTTAAGCTCTCGAGCCGTGCCATGAGGCCATCAGCTCCGATAATTGAGATATTGAATAATTAGACGTAAGCAATTCATTACCTGCGTACATGCAAAGCGGCAAAGTTACACTTTATTTGAGCGCTGTGAGGGAGAGGTGTCTCGGCCCTGGCCGCGGAGAGCAGCCGGGGAGACGAGCCATTGTTCCAGCGGGTGTAATAGCGGAGACGGGCAGGAGATGGCGCTGTGCTTGCTGCGAGCGCCGAGGAGCATGTGATCAAACTCTCAGCAACAGAGAGGGAGGCGCGCGTCTGTGAGTGTGTGTGTGTGTGTGTGTGTGATCAGCCAACGTTTCTGATTGTTTCATAATGTGATCCACGCTGCTGACACAGACTGATTGGTCTGCATCACATGGGAGAATATTCCTCTGATAACTCCACATGGACTGTGTGTGTGATCTTATGCGGTGTTCTAAATGTTTAATAGTACTGCTGTCATATTCTGTATAGCATGCATTCAGAGAAAAAAAAATCTTTTTGAAGGGGATTATATGATGCCTGTTGCAAATCACTTCAAATGATCTGCTTAAATCCGACCACTTTCTGTAAACATGCCGCAAATACGCAGCATCACAAAGACTTTCTTTTTTTTCCTTTTTTTATAGGAATGTTCCATCTCCTTCTCTGTCTCCTTGTTGCCTTAAGCCTTTCATTTCCCAGATCAGCCCCACCACTTTTTTTTCCAGCGCAGAGACTCATTGCCAGATATATCTTTAAACAGCTTTAATGCTCCTCACTCAGATGAGACTGAGTTGGGGTGTGAGAAAAGGAGACGAGGCGAGGAGGGCTTCCGTGTAATGGTATAACTGGTATAACACACATACACACACACACCCTGAGCTCTTCCTGTTTCTCCTCACCCTCCACCTCCTGCATCCAGCACCCCCTCCCCTTCCTCTAGCCCTCCTCCTCCTCCTCTTCCTCACCCCCTCTCTACTCTCTCATGGCCTCTGTCTTAATTTCACAGGGGAATCATTTGACAGATATTGCCCTTGAAGAGGCAGCCTGTGCCTCGCCACCGAGAGCAATGGGGGGTTGAGAGTTGTGCGTGTGTGTATGTGAGTGTGTGTGTATGGGGGGGGGGGCAGTGGGGGGAGATGGAGGAGAGGAAGCGAAAGAGAGTGAGAGTGATGGGGAGAATGAAAGGGGGGGGCAGGAGTGGAGGAGCGGGAGGGTAAAAAGTTATTAAGTGGATGTGAAAATGCAGCGCAGCCAAAAAGGTTAAGTCTGGAATAGGAAATTAAAACTTGCATCGCTTTTGGCTTTAAATAGATTTGGTTTCATTACGGGCGCCAAGGCCAGTTAGAGTCAAATCCCTCTGGAGAGAGGGAGAAAGAGGGGAGGAAAGAGAGAGGACAGACAGAGAGAGAGGGAGAGAGAGAGATGGTGGCATGGGAAGGGAGGTGGGCGAAAGAATGGGGAACAATAGGAGAGAGGAAGGAGGCAGACTATCATGCAGTTCACATTCATTTTCAATTTCCGCCTGTTTTTCCCCAAACCCCCTTCCACAGTCAAGCGAATACCAATTCTACATACCATTACAGATTTAATACTGAGACTTAAACTGGAATCCAAGGCCGCCATGAAGCATGAATACAAAGAATGCGGGCGGCGCTGACTAACAGGTGTGTGCAAACCTCTGAACAATTACTCTCAATTCCTCGTCTTTATTTGGATTGGCGTTCTACCAGCCTTTGGTGAGTTGAGTTAATTTTCCGACCCTGGACCGTACGAAGCCCATTCAGAACTGCCTCTGGTTATTTCAGCGGTTTACTGTTTTCAACTGGGAGAATTAGGAAGCATGAGCCTTTCACTGCCGCGGCCTTGCGCCTCATATACAAACACCTCATATACATGAAATATGTGCAAAAGACAAGAGCATTTTTCATTCTTACCCTTAATGTCTTGTGGTTTAGTGTACCACAGGGAGGACAGCTCTCATGCACAAACACACAAACACGCACACGCACGCACACACACATACACACACACACACACACACACACACCTGCACAGGTTACACTGACTGACCCTCTCACCGCTCTGGTTATTGCCTCCGTGGTCTCCCAGGGAAGGACAGAATAGAGAGGAACTAGATGGACTGCAATGAAAATGTAAGAGAGGTGGCTGATGAAAGCGAGCGGGGGGGGTTGGGGTGGGTGGGGGGGGGGGGGGGGGCGGTAAGGGGGCAGGGGGGTGGACAGAGTGAAAGAAGGACAGAGAGTGTGATAAGAAACTGAGCGGAAGAGACCATGGGGAGAATGGAAGAAGTGGAGATGGACAGATAAATCAAGAGATAAAGGGAAAGGGAGAGGGAAAAACAAGTGTGTTTGTACGTGTCTGTGTGTGTGTGTGTGTGTATGATGAGAGAGAGAGAGAGGCAGAGAGAGAGAGAGAGAGGTTGCACTCTCTTAAGAGATCTTTATCATTCGCCACCTCTGGCCATGCAAGTAAACAACAGCGTTAATGAAACACAAGCGGATGCATACATGAATAAATAAGTCGGTTGAAGCGTTTCGGTACAGTTTAAGCTGGTAATCATTACAAATACCGAGGAGCAGACGACTAGCTGTGGCCCGCTCAGGGAAGAGCGAAAACAACATGCTACCTGCAGGAGAAGGAACTTCTAGCACACAGATGTGACCTGCTCTGGACTGAGGATGAAGTTATAAACTAGATGCTCTATAGCAACAAATTCTGGGCAAGGAGTGGCTCAATAGTAGAAAGGAAATTGCCCTCTAGAGTTGGTGGTGACCCAAAGAGAGCAAAAACGCAGAGCTATTGTACTTTAATAGAAAGATTGTGAACATCTGCTACTTTCCCTTCTTTCCCACAGACCCTGCAACATGCTACAGATGAATACAGGGACAATAACCAGGGCTGTGCGGCTGTGCCGCCATCCGATCACAATATGGACACAATGGAGATAAAGAGCAAGTGGAAATCAATATCAGGGAACACAGGGTCAGGTATGTTGCCCATATTCTGCAATCAGTATTGCAATTACTACCTTTCAATAGCTCTGATGGTTACCTCAGAGGGAAGAGAGCGGCACTTCTCTTTTTGAGCCCTTTTCTCCAGACTTTTCAGAGAAAAGCAGCTTGAAGTATAAAGGCAAGGCGTAATACTTTGTTAATTCGTATTCACTTTGGTCAATACAGTTCAAGGGAGGGAAACTTCAGAGTAGCGGCGAAATAGCACCTCGAAGAACAGAGAGGCAGAGGAGGAAACAGGAAAGGCAGAGAGGTTCGGCTCTCATGTGAAGGGAAGCCATTTTCTCTCCCTCCCGCCGTCCCTCCTGTCCGGCAGGGACGGCCAGCGACTGCGTCTCCTCTGAGGGAGGAAGACGACGCTGAGAGGAGAGGCTCTCCTCTCTGGCCTTCTCCCTCCGTCCCTCCGTCCCTCCCTCTCAGCTCACCAGATTATGAAAATGAGTGGGAACCAGTGACCCCACAGCTTTCATTGCATATTCACGGGGGGGACGGGAGGGCTGGACGACTCACAAGCTGGATACTAATAAATAAAGAAAAAGAGACTGAGGGTATGTGTGTGTGCATGTGTGAGTAAATGTGTGTGTGTGTGTGGGGGGGGGCAATTTATAACACAAAAGACTCTGGCAGTAGAGCCACTATCACCCCATCGCCTCCCTCGGCCTCATATTTTTGTTCTGGTGGGAGCGAAAAAAAAAAGGAGGAGGAGACGGAGGAGATGGAGAATAGTCCTCCAAAGCTGAAACACAGACACTGCTGCCTTAAGAAGCAATTTACTATTCCTCCTCTCCCAAGAATAGGCAGTAAATACTTGATGAGAGCGACAGTGTGCAAATGTAGCGGCGAGGGCTAGCATAGCTCAACCACAGCGCCACGCAACGCGCCTCATTGTTTCAGTGTGAAGTCCCCGCCAACATACAGCTCAGCAAGTCTGAGAGGCCAAAAGCTGCTGTCACGCAATGAGAGACGTGCTAAGAGTCGGCGTGCAGGTTTCCACCGGAGCCCCGGTTTGACTGCGTGCTAAGGTTGTGAGAGTGGATTTGTATGTGTGCGATTTCTTCCTTCAAACTGCATGTGTGTGTGTGTGTGTTTGTGTGTGTGTGTCTCCTGCAGTTTGCCAGTGGGGCGTCTCTGTGGTGTTTCGGTGGGGCTCAGGCTGCTTCTGCAGCTCACAGGCGCTACAGGCACACACCAGGCAGACAGGAGGGAGAGTTGCAGGCATCAGCTCGGACAGGGTGTGTGTGTGTGTGTGTGTGCGTGTGTGTGTGTGAGAGAGAGAGAGTGTGAAAAAAAAAGAGCTGACAGCAGCAGCCTTCCAGCCCACACGCCGCCATGCATACTGAAAAGTAAATGTGTTATAATAGAATATCATTTAACATAATAACCTGGCAGTCCGGCTGTTTTGGGACATATTTGTAAAAACAAGGCATTTTGCGCAGCAGACGTTGAGACTGGTCAGAAAGTAAGAGAAAGCACAATAGAAAAAGAACACAGCAGGTGGATGGAATCCACCAGTTATTGTTATTATTAGCGTCAATATGCTAATAATAATATCAGTCTTCCTGTATGACATGTTTAAATATCCTCCGTGAAAAAGACTGATGATGACAGGACCTTTGGAGGGTGTTTAATTGCTTATTTTCATCATGGTCCACTGCGAGGAAACACATTCACAAATACTCCGTAGCCTCGGCAGATCTCACACAGTCCCCACACAATCATCAATTTCTATGGTGCTTTTAGCGACGCCAAAGCAGTTTTTTTCCAGAATGCGGCTCTCACAAGGACTATTTCCTCTATAGAAAGTGTCTGTATGGGTGGGTTCAGCTAGCGTGTTGCGCTGCTGCGGCTCACACAAACAAGTGCCGCTTACTGTCATCAGCTGGCGTCGCACGCCGCTTTTTTTTTTCCTTCCCCCAGCAAAGATTATTGGAGCTTTGATTTCATTCTTGTCTGCAATGTCATATCCCATTACCTGTTCGCGGCATATTGAATAGTTGTGTGTCTTTCATTTGCGGCATGTTAGACTGGGAGCCCGGCTGATATAGTATAAAAGAGACCTTCCTCAAAGGGAGACAGTAGTTGTTACAGAAAGCTGGGGCTTTATTCATTAGTTTTCCCCTCTGATTTCTCCTGATTCAAATTTGTGACCTTCCTGGAACACCTAGAGGATGCCGCTGCCTCTCAATGGACCCTCGGTAAAAAAAAAGGAAAAAAATGCAATTCGAATTTGGTGGAAAATGAATCATCTTATCATGTAGAGAGGTAAAAAAAAACCACAGATGCTTCAGAAAAAAGGAAGCCTTTTGATGTTTCAAACATCTAAAAACTGTGTTCTTTACAGTGAACCACAAATGCTCCCTTCCGGCATTAGAGCAACATTTATACCGCTCAGCATTATCTGGATTCACACACACACACACACACACACACACACACACACACACACACACACACACACACACACACACACACACACACACACTCACACACACACACAGTCAACTCTCTTCACTTAGTGAGTGTTTCTCTCGTCTCTTGGCATCAAGATGAAGGCCAAAGCCAAACTCTAAGTGCACAGCTTTCCATTTAGGCCTAAAATATGACTCCTCTTCTCCCTGCGAGGGAGGACAGAGCTCTAGCAACTATAGTGCACTAAGAAGAAAAAAAAAACAGTAAGGTACTCTGTGTGTGTGAGTGTGTGTGAGCCAATGTGTGTGAGGGAGAAAGAGGACGAGTGAGAGCACAGGGTAAAGACTGTGAGATGTGATGGGCTGGCGGGCTTTCAAGGCCCACTTTGTAGCAGCAGAGCTGAGGCTGGAATCTGTGCTAATGTGTACGTGTGTTTCTCTATATACCATACCTCTTTGTGTGTGTGTGTGTGTGTGTGTGTGTGTGTGGCTGTGTGTGCGCGCGCGTGTGTGTGTCTGCCTGTGCGTGTGTATAAATACACTCCTCATAGCCGAATGGAGCGATGCGAGCACTTCAGCAATGACAAGTAGGTAAACAAAATCATCCGTGCAGAAAAAAGAGAGATGGAGATGGACCACTACAGGGGGAAGATCAGGAGAGTGGGAAAACGTGTGGATGTCTGCGGGGAGGGAAGGAGGAGAGGAGAGGAGAGGGTGTGCAATATGACGGACAGCCAGGGATGAGGAGAAAGAAAGGGGGGGAAAAAAACAAGGTGTGAGGAAAAAGGGGAAGCAGATAGGAATAAAAAATAGAGATGCAGGAAATTAGAAACGGGGAACAAAAGAGAGAATTATGAGCGAAAGATAATAAGAGAAGAGGGAAGAGGCAATAGCGGGAGAAATTTAACCTCCATGCAAATACTGCCGAGGGCCTAATTTTTGAAAAATCTTTCGCTATTACGGGCCGTAGTTTGAAATGAGGCAAATTGAAACTGAAAAAAGAGAGAGAGAGAGAGAGAGAGAGAGAGAGAGGAGGGGATGATAGAACTAAGAAACCAATTTAGACACAAACAAAGACAAAACATTTCTGTCCTAAAGAAAGGGCCCGGTAACAATTCCATATCTCGCCGCATAAATTATACAGGAGGCTGCTCCATTATGCATTTGCAATCAGATGTAACAAAACCGCCATGGCTGCTGCTCCTCGCTGCCCGAGACTCGTTGCTTTGCATAGACAGACGTAGACGGCCTATACAGCAGAGGCATTATGGGAAATCACCTTGTGGGCCTCAATGTGCGGACGGCTGTTGTTTTCCACCCACTCCAACTAAATCACACCGGAGTAAGTAGTCCGTGTTCATGAATACTGACACAATGCTGTTCATGTGTTATTATGTTTGAGCATGTTTATTTTATGTGTGTCTGTGTGTGTGTGTGTGTGTGTGTGAGTGAGTGAGTGAGTGTGTGTGTGTGTGTGTCTTTGAACATCTGTATGCGCCCCGACCTCCCCATTCCTATTCCTCCTCCCTGTGTTTCCCCTCCACACAGCTCCGCCATGATGAAGTCCGTTGCCGGGTCCCCGACCCAATATCCAACGCCTAATAAACTAATACATCATTAATGAGCGGGAGGGAGAGAGGGATGCAGAGGAGGAGAGAGAGATGCACTGGCAGGCTAGAGCCAGCTATTGCTCCACAGCTCAATAGGCTTTCTAACAAGGCTCTGTCCTTGAGAGAGGCTGCATACTAAAAACTTCTCCATCGGCCGCCGTGCCAAGCAAGGGGAATTCATAAACAGAGGACAGAGAGAGGCAGGGAGGGAGGCAGGGAGGGAGGGAGGAGGAAGGAGAGGAACAAGGGTGGGGAGGAGGTTGTGAGGGAGGAGAGATGAGAAAGAGGTTCTTAGAAATGGGAAGGAGGGAGACAGAAAGACAGAGAGAGAGAGAGAGAGAGAGAGAGAGGGAGGAAGATGAATCATGTTGAGCTTTAATTGTCCTTCTCTTATCTGACTGTTTAGTTTAGGTCAGACTGGCTGAGTGACTCCCGGTAATGACACATGATCAATAACCAGCTTATTTGTTTGTCTGACTATTTCAGCCCGTGGTTCTACCAGGATGTGTGTGTCTGTGTGTGTGTGTGTGTGTGTGTGTGTGTGTGTGTGTGTGTGTGTGTTTGCACGTGTCAAAGAGAGAAATCCCGAGTGTGTAAGTGGGTAGTAGTGAAAAGAGGGCACCACTTAGCTCGGCAGCACCTCCATAAAACTAAGTGAGGGATACCCTGAACGCCTCCTCTCAAACGCAGACGAAGCGATGACACGTGTGCTTAAACTGCATGACACATGGCTGGACACACACACACACACACACACACACACACACACGCAGACACACACACACACCCACACATATGCACACTTCCAGACACAAATGGCACACATAAGTAATTTGGAAAGAGAAATAGAGAGCGGCGGAGCGCTCCTGTCAGCTGGATGTATGCTAGCACTCGTAAACACGCGCGCACGCCCGCAGACGGGCACGCATGCACACAAACAACTCAAATTGGACGTCTCTAAAGCAAATACTGCCGCGGGCCTCATTTGAATAGAGATAATTGAAAATCAGACTTGTTTATCAGGCTTAATAGAATGACAGACACTCACAAAAGGAGGCAGCGAGAGCGAGCTTAGCGAGTATTAGCATAATGTTCATGGCTGAATGATTTCTAGGTCCATTAGGCCAGGGAAGGACATTCGAGAAGTTCACTTTTCACAGCCGAGGCTAAATGCTGAAATATGACTTCATTTTGAGGTGTTACTTTAAAATGATGTATTGGCATTTCCATGCTGACGCAAAGGTGGCAGAGGGTGCGTGTGTGTGTGTGTGTGTGTGTATGGGTGGGGGGGGTCGATGAAATTAAAGGAAAAAAGGAGAGAAACCGGCAAGCGTGGTGGAGGGAGGGAGAAGGGAAGGGAGGTGGAGAATGCTCAGGAGAGATTTGGGAGACTGTCCAAGACTTTCATTATCTTTGATGCAAATTATCAGAGCCCATAATTAGGCCTCTCATATCGCTCCCTCTCATTTTCTTCGTCTTGGTTCTCTCTCTCTCTCTCTTTCTCTCCGTCTTCCTGTGATCAATGAGGCACAGTATGGGGTGCAGAGGGGTTGTTGTGCCTCTCTTGCGGCGTTCCTTGCGGGACCCCTGGCGTGGCACGGAGCCTGGACGTCCCGCGCTGAGCGCACAGCCGCGCTCTGATTAGAGCACGTTCATTCAGCCTCCGAGACACACGAAGCACACGTGACGCGCTCCCGCAATAAGCAGCCGCCGCCGCTGCGGCAGCTAGGAATGAGAGCGGAATTTGGGCCAAATCAAAAGTCAATTTAGTTAAACACATTTCATTCAGCTCCAGAGGAAACACTCATATCAGCTTTTTATTTGAGCCGAGGAGAAACAAGATGGTGCAAACGCTGGGGGAAAATTGAGCAACGTACCAAGGATTTTCAACACGAAAACTGGCGTGCTGACATCTGCGAGAGTGCCAAAACAAAGAGTAAGAGCGGTAATGTGTGCGGAGCGGGATTAGGCCGGTGTTTTCCTTTCCAACACGCATCCAAATAAAGAGCCACCAAGTGAAAAGCTCTATCAGGCGAAACGCAGCGGCCCTCCTCCCTCGATCCTATCGCTGCGAGGCTTTGAAGTATCCAGAGGAAGATACAGCCAAACAGGAGGAATCCTCGGGCCGGAGCCCAAATTGCCTCAGGACAGCCCTCAGATGATACAACACTGCCCTCGGCCTAACAAATTACAACTACACACATGCACACACAAAAAGAAAATCACATTACCTGTAAGGAAAACCACAACAGAAGCGTGTCCAGATGCTCTGAACTACAGATGATGTTCAGATAAAACAACGACGGCGGAAAATCTGAAGCTTTGCTGCGCGATACGTACACACACACGCACAAACATACACACACACACGCACACACACTAATGGGAGACGGGGCCGCGCCAGAAGAATACAACAACTGCAAACTGAACAGATGGTGCCAAAGTATAATATTTACCAAACAAGTGACCGAAAAAATAAGAAGCAAATTTGTTTTCATAGTTCCTTAAATCGTATGTTTTTTTTCTTTCCAAGTCGGCTTTGCTCAACTGCACAGAACCTCGTACGCGACGCAGACTGTGAGTCTGAGAGAAGAGCTGAACGTCCCCACCTGAGGAGCGTGTTCGCACCAGTGGCTCTGTCTGGGATCGTGACCTTATGCAGACTGCGAGGAGGATTAGCGCCGCAGGTGAACGCGGCGTGACTGACAGCTCATTGCCGTGGTTAGGGGTTACACAGCATCCGGCGCGACACGCACCCTCCTGACCGTTTGCTTCAGCGCGGGAGTGTCTCCTGAACGTGCGACATCAAAGATTAAAGAGGTGGAAGGTAGCACACGGGCGCTCGACCCAACGTGTATTATGTCTGTGGCTGGAGTGGGGATCCCCTCCGCCGCCCCCCTGGAGATAGGGTAATGATGGGATTACGAGGGCCGAGATCTCTGGGAGTCATCTGGAGGACGTGCCGATCCTGCTCTCTTTCCACTCATCCTCTCCGCCGATATTTATAGTTTATTAGTTTGAAATATGGATTCAATCAAAACAAAATTTCAAAGCAAGTCATGTGAGTATGACAGATTCACAACACAAAAGTGAGCCAGATAAACTACGCCTGGAGGCGATAGATCAAGGAAAAAGAAGGGGAGGAAAAAAAAAGAAAAAAAAAGGCACATTTATCCAAGTTAATATCCTGGCTCACTGCCCCGGTGTCAGGTACAGCCATCCAGAGGTAAAAGTCAAAGTCAAGCTTCCCATTTCCCCTGCTGAGATGGGCTGATTAGCAGAAGGGAGAAAAATGGCAGAATTGATGGATGCAGGAATGGGGACTCCAATAAAAACTGGGATGCCTCTGTAACACAATAAGCGCTGATTCAAGACGGTTTCACTGGAAACCTGAAGCTACAACTAGCTCAAAATATAGAAGAAATATGGACACAATAGAGCAAAATAGCCATGCTAAATTGGCAACACATGCTACAACAAACCAGGACTGTTTAAACTTTGTGTAAAGATGAGATAATAACATAGTATTTTGCTGTCTGTGATTAGCAAAACCAAGCCAAGGTTGGAAAACCAAGCCATGGAAAAAAAAAAAAAACAGCTCAGCCAATACCGAGCATTCGCTTCCCTTAATATGTCCGTCCCTGAAAGCTCAACCCATGGCGATAAGGCAAAGGACACAGGCGGGTGGAGAAATATCTATGGGAGGGGGGTAGAGGACAATGACACTCTACCTCTTCTGGGAATAGGAGGACGTGGGGAAGCAGGGGAGAGGAAGATGATGAGAGGAGGTTGGGAAGCAGAGGAGAAGAGGAGGAGAGGGCAATTTGGTTTCCACTCTTCTCTAATCTAATATGTGTAACTGTGACTGATTCCCTGTCCTAAACCAGGACCCCAGACACAGGCAAAGGGCACCAAACTTCTGCGCTAGCCTGAGGGAGATGAACCAAGGAGGGAGAGGAGTTGGAGTGAGAGAGAGAGAGGGGGGGGAGAGTGAGTGAGAGGGAGTACAAGAAAGGCAAAATAATGTGTCAGCTCTGGTGAGGAAGAGCGATAGAACCAATTCTGGAAATGGGAGTAGAGATATTCCCAAAGCTTGTGCATTATTGCCGAGATGTTGGACAAAGCAAATATCTAATACAGAGCACTAAATCCTCCAAAGGTGTCGAAGTGTGTGCGAGTGTGTTTGAGAAGGAGAGAGAGAGAGGGAGAGGGAGAGGGGGAGAGAAAATTGGACGAAGAGGCCCCAAACTAGCAGAGGAACACGCTGACTGTAAAGCAAAAAAGACTCTCTGTGTTTCTCTGAGTGTGTGTGTGTCAGTCTGCGGCTGTGGTCATTTTTTGGTGACTCCCACTGCAGCAAAGCCAAAGTTCGCTATTTGCTCTTTTCACGCCTCGCAGGGTAAAAAAGACATGGAAGCAATGGGGAAATTCAGCTATTAAGACCCTCCAAATCCCCCTTTTCACCGCGGGGCAATATCCAGTATGGCTAGCCCTTCCTTCTGAGACACAAATACCTACCAACCTCTCACACACACACACACACGCACACGCACACACACACACACACACACACACACACACACAGGCACAGCCACGGTCCAGCATTCTCCATTAGCTTATTGATTTTGGGGGGAGAAAGGGTTTAGGGTGAGAGCTCTCCATGGGGGACGACTCGAAAGGCAAGGTCAGCAATGCAATGCAGTGTAAAAAAACAAAGCAAAACACACATTTGATTTCAGATCAATGGGTATAGTGTCCACGCGAATACATATCTACTCTCATGCTATTTACCAGACTGAGTTGTCTTAGATTTCAATACAATCTGACACAAACGGATCTTTTGAAAGGCACAGCGCCTGGGTAAAAACAAAACAGTACAGAGGAAAGGTCTCCTCTGCTTTTGGAAAAGCAGAAACGCAACTTTCAAGCAAACAAACAAACAAACAAACAAGCTTCTCATGTCGCCACCTTCAAAGCAAGCAGCGAGTCCTGCACTGGGGTAAAACAACCTAATACATGTGCCATTGTCTTTTCTTTTTTTTACCAGCATTGTAACTTTATTCTTTAATTCACTGGTAGTGTTTCACTGCAGCTATTAATCTATTTCATGAACCAGTTTCAACCAACAAAGTACACTACGTGACCACAAGACACAGTGATTGTTGCCTCAAGGAAAGAAGGGCCCTGATTTGAGTGACTTGGGACCACCTTTTCATGTGGCGTTTGCAGTTCTTTCCATATCTGAGTGGGCTTTCTCCAGATGATTTCCTCCCACAGTCCGAGTATGTGTAGCTTGATTGAAGACTCTAAATTGGCTCTACTGTAGGTGTGAGTTTAGGAGTTTGTCCTCAGGACATCTCTTTAACTTCACAACATATCCATATCAACAAATATGTGTTATACACTGTGTAGAATATAAGCCTTATATGGACTAGAAGTCAAATAATGAGCTATACAAGGGAGGAGTCGCCACCGTACCATCCATACCAGAGCAGCTATACTTCTTAGAATATCATTTCATCCCGATGGATCAAACCCAGACGTTGCAATAACCACTGTGACACATTTACATCTCGCGCTTCCACAAGTGGCCAAAACCCCATCCCATTGTTAATCCCGGCTGGCACCTGACGGCCCTATCTCCGGAGCAGCTCTCGCAAACGTCCCTTGCAGCCACTCATACATCCTCACAATGTATTCTCAATGTCAAAACCGCCGCGCCATTCAGCCGCACGCCTCTGAAGAGCGCAGACACGGACGCGTTATGGCATTTAGTGTGAATAATGTGCAGACACGCGCTCTTAAGTAAGAGCGTGTGTGTGAGTGAGTGTGTGCGTGTGTGTGTTGCTGCCTATTCAGTGTGTCAGAGATGAGTAGCCATGCGCGGCTCCTAGATAAGGCCTGTTACGGGGCCCTTAGAGGGACAAGCAGAGCGAGGGGGAGAACATCTGAAAAGGCACATTCTTCCGTGGCGATCAGAGAAAACCCTCATTCACACACCGGATCGCGCTGTCTTTATCCCTGTCTTACTTTACTTTTTCCCGTTTTTTGTCGTCTTTTTAACCCCTACGCGTTTCTCCCTCATGCACAAAGAAGACGCCACCTTATTTATTCCATTTCTGAGTCTGCATTAGAGGAGGCGAGACCATCCTGGGATCTTTGTCTTGGGTCTGTGTGAAGAATTATGCCATCTGAGGTTGCAGTGGTGGAATAAGTGGTGGAAAAGCGCGGTTTTCTCACGGGAGCTCGGTTCAAATCCCAGTCGGACCAAAGACCTTTCAGTGTGGAGTTTTAGGTTGACTGGAGACTCTGGATTGCCTCTAGGTGTGAGTGTATGTGCTTCTCGTGAAGAAAGTGGATAATGGATGGACTATAGGGTGAGAAGACTATAGTGTCCCCCTTGGTCCATGTAGAAGACAAAACATGGGACCTCAAATGGCTGCAGGACCTTTACATATGTTCAAGCTCAACACGTGTTTCATTTCTGATATCGCTGTATGAAATATCAATGTGATAAAAAATGTTATGCTCCTCGTAACCCATTTTAAAGACCAAAATGATAAAACGTGTAAAAAAAAGACGACTTACCTAAATGATAAAGACGCAGGACCAGCAACAGCATGGACATGGGGAGGGAAGGAGAGAGAGAAAGGCAATAATTATAATGCGATCAGCACTATGATATCACTGTAATTACTCATACATTCCATAGCATTTGCATATAATTATTTCCATGCAAAAACATGCAATTCATTAATTTCACATAGTGCATTACAACAGACGTTTGGCATATAATTACATATATTTCCAGGAATGTTCCCCAACACTGGTGACACTACTCTGCGCGTGCGTGCGTGCATGTGTGTGTGTGTGTGCGCGCACGTGAGAAAGAGATGTGCTCTATTTAAGTGGTTGTTGGATCATTAGTGCTTTTGAGGTTCACAGTAGATTTCACAGTCTTATAATGACTGTGTTTGCACATGACAGAGCGAGAACGAGAGGGAGAGAATTAGTGTTACTGCCATAGAAATTGAGGGGCTGAGCGCCGTGATTGGGCCCTAAACGCATGGATATACAAATACATCTCGAGGACTTAAACTGCAAGATGAGAGCTCCAACATGAGAGAGGGAAGGACAGGAGAGGAGAGGAGAAGAGAGGAGAGGAGAGGAAAGGAAAGGACAGGATTGATTGGCTGTCATGATGACAGTCACTGATCTCAGCCAATAGTGTGACAGAGACCCTCCACTATTAAAAAGAAACACACACGCACACCCATCCCTGTCACACGGCCTCTCCAACTCCCTCTTTCCTCCCCCTCTCCTCTCCTCTCCTCTCCTCTCCTCTCCTCTCCTCTCCTCCCTCCCTCCTCCCGGCCTCCGCTTCTCTTCCCCCTATTTTCAATCTCCCTGCTCTCATTTTAATTACCCAGAACGCCGGCGAGGAGCCATGCGCGAGGAATTAAAAAGGAAAATGGAGAGCGCCGAGAAAAGGGGAGACGGGGAAAGAAGAAAGGTAAAGAACGGGGAGGAAGGGGGAGGTCTCCGTAGCTACAGATGGGATGATAAACGATCTGTCCCTTTAAGTGAATTAGAATTGGAGTAACGGAGGTTCAAACAGATGAGGAGGGAGGGGCGATTTTTATCAAGACGCTCACAAAATACACCACGGGGTCAATGAGGTTGAAGTGGGTGCAACAGCCGCTGTGTCACACACACACACACACACACACACACACACACACACACACACACACACACACACACACACACACACACACACACACACACACCGTGTCTACTTGAGCTATGCCTTATGGCTGTTGTGGAAAACACAAAGATATATTTTGACATTTTCCTCTAAATTCTATTTATGTGTGTGTGTGTGTGTGTGTGTGTGTGTGTGTGTGTATGACAGAGTACATGTCCCTTCTCTCTGTCTCAAAGGGATGCAGTAACATGTCCTTCTTGAGTCTCCTCGGGTGAGTGTGTCCCTCTTGTCACTGTGTGTGTGTGTGTGTGTATGTGTGTGTGTGTGTCCCTCAGAGCTTTGCTGCTAGCCTCTAGATTTCTATCAGCACATCTGTGCTGCTGCCACGTTAGCCAGACATGTAACACAGACACACACATGTACACACACATGCACACACTCACGCACATAGACATGCACACACACGCACACACACTCACGCACATAGACATGCACACACACACACATGCGCAGAGCGACAGGAAGGAAGGGAAGCAAAGCAGAGAGGGGAACGGGGACACGATTTCAAAAGCGCTGAAACGAAATCCTCCAGAGTTGAGATCACAGAAACACTAAAAAAAGAAAGAGATGAAAGCGCCGTCGCTCTCTTTCTGAGCTTTTTTAACACACAAAACACGGCCCGTACGTTTCGCCTTCGTTTTCTTTTCTTTTTTTTCCCCCCTTGTTTGGAAGGCAGAAAAACGCCGCCATCTCTTCTGCGTCTCTCGGTCTGAAAACGCTGTTCGGCTAATACTTTTTTCCAGCTGGTCCTCTCCCTCTTGTGTCAGAACATGATTCGCCGCTCTCGCCCCCCTGAAGACATTTTAATAATTCTCTCACTTGCCATTCTCCCTCTCCCTCTTTCTCCACAGTCTTGTCATTCATTCCTCCCATTTCACCCTCCCAGTGCTGCATTTCTTCCACCCTGCTGGCTGCTTCCCTCCATCATTGGTTTGCAATTTAAATATTTAGCCTTGTTCTAAGTGCAAGGACAAAGTTATTATGGCTGAATTCTCCTTCCTCACTTCCTCTCATTCTCCTCCTGCCACTTTATTTTGTCTGCTCAAGACTGAGCGGGGGAATGGATGGGGCGGCGGGGGGGGGGGGGTGTCACGGAAAGACAGCAGGAGATAATGGTTGGTGGAGGGAGAGAAAAGGAATGGGGCGGGACGGAGAGAGGAAAAGTTGGTGGACAGTGAGGTAAATTGGTTCCAAAACAAGAGAGTGAAGGGAAGAAGGTGGAGAGGAGATGTATCGAGAGATGAGGAGGGCTGAGGGAGAGGGGGGGAAACAGAAAGGAGAGAGGGTGTGTGTGTGTGTGTGTGTGTGTGTGTGTGTGTGTGTGTGTATGTGTGTGTGTGTGTGTGTGGCAATTACAGCTTTGTCAGCACTGTTGCCTCACAGCAAGAGGGTTCGACTCCTGGTCAGACTGAGGGCTTCTCTAAGTGGAGTTTGCATGTTCTCCCTGTGTGTGTGTGTGTGTGTGTGTGTGTGTGTGCGTGTGTTCTTCAGAGGTTCGCCTGTGATCGGCTGGGGCAAAACAACCACCACTGCACTCACGAACAGCACTGTTCTGCCCCCTCCGAACCCTGATGTGTGGTTTTGCATCGACAATGTTGGCCTGAATGAAAAATGACAAAGACACGGCCGCTCGGTGTGACTGTCAGCGCATGGGGGAGAGAGAACGAAATGACAGTGTTCGGATTCAGAGCATCAAAAGGCGATAAGAGAGAGGAGGAATTATGTGGGGAAAATGACGAAGCGGAGATTCAATGACACACCGGAAGAAAAGTATTAAGAGAGGGGACGAGAGAGAGAGAGAGAGAGGGAGAGAAGGAGAGAGACAGAGAGAGAGAGAGGCTGGTGTGTTGGTTGCTTGGTGAGAACGCAGCAGGAAACTCAATGGACTGGGGTCCTTCATTATGCAGCCCGGGCACGGGCGCCTGAGGAGCTGCCTGTTTAAACAGCTAAACCGAAATGCGTACTTGCTTTGTGTTGCGCCGTCCGACACACACACACACACACATTAACACTATCTCTCTGCATGTGTGTCTCCACCATACTTTCAAAGATTAAGGTTAAGCTTTACACTTTTTTTTTTACCATTGGTAACACATATTTCTCGACACTACACTCAAAGCTTTTCTCACATTTCTCTTTACTGAAATGTCGCTTAGCAAAAACAGTAAATGGATGCAACCAACACTTGTCTGCTAACAAGTTAACACTTATTACACAACAACCTGAAACACCATATTAACACGCTTTATGTCACACAAAAGAATCTGAAGAATGGCGCAATATGCTCCAACAGGCTCTTTTGTTTGCTATTATTACACTTGCGATAGTTCCTTATGCACAAAATGAAAACTTAAGAAATTCAATACAATACTATATTAACTGTATATCTGCTACACATATTCACAATGACAGCCTGAGAGGAAGAAGGTGCTTCGTCTGAATACCAGTTGGGAAAAAAAAGATGAATGTTGGGTTCATTGGTCATAGGTGGCATCATGACTGAGCCTGAAAATATTCAGCCATCTAGCCATATCCAGACATCCAGGACTTGTGCGGCTTTAGAAGAATTCCTCTATGATCATGTGGGAATTTTGGGGCACAAGTGGCACGGACATGGATGGGAAAGTGCTCTTGAGCTTGAGTGACAAAACAGCTCATGGATTCTGAAAAGTGTCACTTTGCATCAAAGCCCTGAAAAGTAATCCACAGTCGAAGATCACGACTGTGCTGACCGCGTGGAGAGTTTTGGAAAGAGTGAGCTCACCATTTTGAAATGTCTCTTATCAATTATATATAACAAAAACAAACCATAAGATGACCTCCAGCAGAATTGTAAATATAAAATAAAACCTCTCCAGTTTTGGAATCAACAATGGTGTGTGCCCTGCGGTGCTGCTGCTGCTGAACTCCCCTGCTGACCTGAGGACTGCGTACGCACACACATATCTTTTTGCCTAACACTCCTTTTTACTGGTCAGCTATATTTTATTTTTTGACAAGAATGGGATCCTTTACCAGTTCCCCAATGTAGCACAATACTGTCCCAGTACTCCTAGGCAGAGAGAACCAAGAGGTTGTTCATCATGGCAACGAGACTTGTTGTAGATTCTTGAAGATGTTTTTTGAAGATTTCATCCAAAAGGCCTCTGACTGTATTCTGACTGGCTGGTGGGGAGGCCCAGGCTTTAATCTCTCTCTCTCTCTCTGTTAGCACAGTCATAGCAACTACGTGGCTGTTGTTACTGTAAGAGCCATCAGGGTCACCTGAGGTCTCCTGTTAATGGCTGTTTCCCCTGGACTCCATTGAGGCCAGGCGTGAAGGTTTCTGAAGCTTCCTGGGAAGGTATGATACAGCAGGACAGGTTTCTCTATCTTGAATACATAGATTTAGAATCACGATTTACATCCTCCTGGATTTTGATGACCAGGAGGGACACCTTCCACCTGCTAATGATAGTTTGATAGAACGTTGCAAACCAAAGTTTGCTGAGTGCTAATTTCACAGGGAAATACAAAAATATATTCCTATAAAATGAAATAAAAAAAAACAACTTTGAGTCTTGTTTACATATCCTAATCCTTCAGATGGAGCAGGCGGTGCGGCTGTGGTTTGGTGTGTCTCTGCTCTGCCGGATGTGTCTAATGAGCCATCCTTTCCTTCCAGCGCTCCCAATATCAAACGTCTCCTTCCACTCCAGTCGTTTACCCGCGGACTGATCTCTATGAAGTCGATGCTACTGCTTGTTCCAGCGCTTCGGCTTCAAACGCCGACTTGCCTTTTGGGGCTGCGCGCATATCTGCTCTCTTCCTCTTCCCCTTCTCCCCTTCTTCCCTTTCTCTCCTTCATGATTCCCCTTTTCAAGTCTTCCCAGGCGTCTGCGAGTCTTTGTCTTCTCCCTCTTTCTTCTTTCAAGTCAAGACAGGTGGGAGCAAACAGCCTGGCAGTTTTCCTCTCCTTTTTATCCACTTTCTTGTTTTCTTTGTGTGGCTGCTCTCTCGCTATCCCCCTCTCTCTATCGTTCTGTTTCTCCAAATTGAGTTGAGAGAAAGCCTTGATCTGCCATTTTGAAGGAGGGGAGTCAGCTTTGGTGTATTTTTACATGCAAACACGCAGCCTTCATGGATTTGGCCTACTGTATGCACTCAGGAACCAGGTACACAAAGAAATACTCCGATTAAAATGCACTTTTTTATCGCTCATCAAACACCCCGGTTCACACAGAAACACCTCATTAAATTGCAACTGATGAGAGAAATGTTTTGTATCTTAGGTCGTGACCTTGAGGTATTTTTCCAGGGATTCTGGGATCTTTGCAAGGCAGAAGTATATGTGCAGTCTACAAAAATAGTAAGTTTACAAAGGCTGCTAACGGTTACAGTGTTACAGGCATAAAGGCTTACTTGTGCCTTTTGCTTGATTTGTGATAGCGTTGTGGTTTCATGACCACTGTGAGTGACTACAATGAATCATGAGGACGGTTAGCTTTAGCATGACTCAATGTCTGCCCTCCTCAAGACAAAAGGAACTTCAAGCCAGATTTAGATCAGCGCAGTTTGTTTCACTGACCTGCTCGCAGTATCACATTAAATGGCAGTTATTCTTAGTCTCCTCTTAACAAACAAAATAAACCTTCTAATTATGTGTGGCTGAGCGGCTGGCTTGTCCACAACAGACATGTCATGTCTCGTGTGGATGTGGCGGAGCAAAAACTGTCTTTTATTCAGGATTCATTATAATTTTTACTACCTATGAACTGGCTCTTGAATTAACTGCTAAATACAAAGGACCTGATTCTTCTGCTCTCTTTGTTTTCATCAAAACACAGTAAAATACATGTCATACAGTGAATGCATAAATACATATTTATAGGTACGATAAGGAATGTGTGCAAAGCGAGCTGTGGCATTGTGTACTGTATATGATAATGCCTGTGAGTGACAGGCTGTCTATTGATGGGATCTGTAAGGTCTTCTCAGGGCTTCTTTAGAGAAGACTTTGCAGCGCTTTCTACAGAATAAATGCAAACTCACAGCAACATGAAAGCAGCTGTAACGCTTCCGTCGCACGTTATTATCGACTGGGTGACAACGCTGCTCTCACCAGCACGTGCTCATTTGCATGGACCCCTCAATCTTCACCTCTCGCCTGTTTGCGCCACACACGCGACACTTAGCATGAAAATAGCAAACCTAAAGCAGAAACGCATTTCAAGGTCAGGAAATCTGCCACGCTTACAACAAAGACAAATCCCTGTGCATTCTTTCAAATTTGACTTTTCAAAACCAGGAAAACAATAGTGGCGGGAAGGAAGGAGGGAGGTGAATGAAAAAATAAATAAATACAATAATTCAATATTTCCCCGCCTGAATTGCATCCTTGGTAAAGCAAAGAAGCCTTTTATCGGGGTGCGTTTCATGTGGCTAGGGAAACTCATGTGGGTAGGGACACATCGCAGTTAATAGCAAAGCAACCGAAAAGAAACTAATTGAACGCTGAGTGGTCAAAACGCAGAGCAACGCAGAGCTATAGGAGGAAAGAGCCAAGTTAATTCATGAGCAAGAATCCCATTAGCATGTGTCTAGTGGCACAAATAAACACAGAAGAAAGCTCTATTGAAAATGAATCGCAGAGTCTCTCTCTCTCTCTCTCTCTCTCTCTCTCTCTCTCTCTCTCTCTATTACTCTCCTCCAAAAATCATCCCAATTACAGCACTAATTTTAGCCAGTTGGGTGTTTTTACCTTTCCGATAGATCAGAAAAGAGGCTTAATACAGCAGGCAGAGGTCGAACTAACTAACCTTTGTCGGCTTCACGCAGCTCGTCACACACAACAATGAGCTGGGTGCTGTGTATGTGTGTGTGTGTGTGTGTGTGTGTGTGTGTGTGTGTGTGTGTGTGTGTGTGTGTGTGAACCAGAGAGACAGAGATGGAGCAACGTGTTCTGCCAAAAACGTGCGTGTATCTGTGTGAGAGGGAAAACGACAGCTTGCGCGAAAATCCCTGCAATTGCAATTGCGTGCGCGCCTATGTGTGTGTGTTTGAGCTTAGTGCATTATGTTACGGTGTGTTTTCCAGTGTACACAACTGCCAAAATGTCACTGCAGTAACACAACGATCATCAAAGCCTGCGCCATCTATCCTAAAGACCATCTAGTGATATTCATAAAGAGCATAGCAGATAACAGCCTTGTCATGTTAGCTCCTCCATAATCCAGACGTCTAGCCTTTCATCTACGCAAGTCTGTGTGTGTGTGTGCGTGTGTGTGTGTGTGAGAGAGAGAGAAAGTGAGGCAGAGAGAGGATGATCATATATGCTCCTGTTGTTAAGGCTTATCCCAGAGATCAGAGCGATGTCAAAACAACGGTGTGCTGGCAGGTGATGACACATACGCCGAGGCGCTCGCACTGCACACGCACACACACACGCACACACACACACACACACACGCACACACACAAAAAGGTGCATCATGACTTCAAGGATCCGGGTACATACACATCAGGAGGACACGCAGTCACAGACACGAGCACGTGTCATCAGCAAGGACACACACATGCTCGTTGACACATACTGTACGTCTTTAGGAAAGGGAGACACATGTGCACACACACACACACACAAACACACACATACAGCCCCCCCCCCCAGACAGGTGTAGCAGAGTCAGTCCAGTTATTTGAGCTGTTGTAGCACAGCCAGCAACAGCCTCAGTCTAATTACCTCTGGGACGCCAACATCACACCAGGAGCAAAGCAGGTGTACGTGTGTGTGTGTGTGTGTGTGCATGTGTGTGTGTGTGTGTGCGTGTGAGGGAGCGCAAGTGAGAGTCATGACTGTGTATTTGTCTCTGTAGACGCTCCAAATTGAAATGTACTCGGAGAGAGGAGCATAATATAAAGCTTGATCAATATTTCACACAACACAGCTGATTTCCTTGCTAAGAGGTTCTGTCGCGTGGACCCAAAGGTAAAGGGAAAAAACAAACACAAGCAAGGAAAAATCAGGGAATGTTTTTGACAGCGGTTTCGGTATTTAATAAATGTCCACAGTTTGAGAACTAGTAAAAATCACGAAGAGCTGGTCTCCCAGTGATAATCGCTGTATGGTGGCGCACTCATTAAAACCGCTACAATATATGATCAATCATTTCAAAAATACTGAAACAACGCCAGGCATACACTAATTTGCCAATCACAGCGGCACCAGTCGACGACAGCTCCGGCTATTTTTACTGAGTCGAGTTTCTGCGGTTGAGTGAGAGTGACACGCGGAGCACGGAGCGCGTGTGTAGCTATAAACAGTGCGACACAATAAAGGAAACATCCACGCTATTACGCAGCCCCGCAGATCAACGCGGCATCCTGACAAGTTGTTTACGACTTTTTTTTTTGTTTTTTTTTTGCCACAACACGTCAGGTGTGAAGCCGTCGCATTCAGGGACCCCGACGGCGAAAGGTCAGCGGTAGCCAACGTGCTCCGACGCGCCGGAGAGGAGGGGGAAACACAACTTGATCAACGGAAAACACATGGAAACCAGGCAGCAACAAACGGTCTGATTTCCCAGGAGGCCTGTGTGGAGCGAGGCGCACAAACATCAATACGAGGAAGATGTCCAAAGTAAAAAAAAAAAATTCTCACGGGTTACTGTTATGGTTCGTTGTTTAATCTTTTTATCTGTGTATCCTGCATGCACTGCTCCACAGCTGTGTGTGTGTGTGTGTGCGTGTGAGTGTGTGTGTGTTTCACCATTTCCATAAGAGATCAGCAGCAGCCTCTCGCACAGGCCAATCAATAGCTTGTTACTGCGGCCTAATGTCTTTCACTGAGAGGGCTCACACACACACACACACACACACACACACACACACACACACACACACACTATCAGGGGTAGATGAGCAGCACTAGACAGGCACTATGTTAACATGCACATGGGACAAACAACATGTGAGATGAAAAACACCCGCAACAGAATAGAGGAATAGACACACACATACACACAGAGAGACAGATTTGTGTGTTTCCAACATAAAAAGCAAAATCTTTGACCAGATTGTGGTTTCTAACTGTTCCTCGCCTTATGAAACATGCTAATTTCCAAGGTCTCCAGTAAACAAATAGCTCTCAAGGGGCAACGCTTCAGCTTTACGGCCTAAACCCAGCCAGCCTGGAGGAGAGCGAGAGACGAGGTTTGAAGGAAAAATAAAAAAAAGAGAGGAAAAAAATAAAAAGCTGTGAAGAGATGAAAAGCAAGGAGGAGAAGAAGAGGGAGGAGGAGGAGGAGGAATGGAGCCATTAATATATCGAGAGAGGCTAAGCAGGAAATGAAAGTTCTGATTCCTTCCTTCATCTGCCGGGCGTCTTGGCTAAAACCTGTCTTAGCAATTGGATTTGTCGTCTTCTTTTATTGTCCTGAAGCGACTGTGTTTAAACTGCTTCAACAGTCTCCCCCACCGATTTTTTTTCTCCTTTTTTTTTTTTTACCTTGAAGTGAGAGGAAGCGCCGGCGAAGAAGTGCGGCGGCAGGAACACCTTCACTTCTTTGATTTACTCGACTCGCAGGCAGAGCCCCGAAAGGTCGGGGGTCGGCCCGATCCCGCAGTAATCAACGGCTGATGGAGCGAGACGGCAGACGGGACACTGTGCCGGCTCTCAACCACCCCCCCCACCCCCCACCTGCCCCCCAGCCTGACTGAAGTTACGGCGAGCTTGGCGGCAGATGCCCGGCTGCTCGGCCTGGACTTTTTTGAAGTTGATTCCCTGCCCGGTGAACGAGGTGAACTCGCACATTCTGATCTGACGAACATTTACCGGGGAAACCTCATCTTGGGTGACCTCTGACCTCGCCCTGCAGCCTGCATGGGGGTTGTTTTGCACTAATGCAGAAAAAAAGGTACAATCTGAAACACACACACGCACAGACATAGAGGAGACACACACATGCTTCAAACGCACGGCCAAAGTCTATTTTCTACATCCTCTCCTGCACACACACACAAAAAGAACGGCAAAGCATCCTTTTGTCGGGTGGCCTTTGTTTTGCCGTTTCCACTTTTTTTTTTTTCCCCGGCTGAGGGTTTTGAAAGTGATTACCGATGCGGTCCACTTCATTAGCATGAGAACAAAAACAGCGCGGGGAACACATTATCACTTCACAGAGAAAGACAGAGAGCCGTCTGCCCGTTTGTTTACGCCGTTGCATTCGGACATTTTCTACCCGCCGCCGCCGTCTCGCGAGGGACGGCGTGTTGTTCCCGCTCAGCCGAGGAGGAGGAGGAGGAGGAGGAGGAGGAGAGCGCAGACGGGTGAAGAGAGAGAGCTAGAACGCGGCAACGTGGGCTATGCAAAACCAGGCGTCAGTCACGGTGTACGCCAGCGGTGAGTATTCAGAGAAGAGTGGATGTCTGAACTACAAGTTCCATGGCGGCTTGTTTATCGCTTGTTCGTCGTTTTCCGAGGAGGGGAAACGCAGGCAGCGCGGACCGGCCAATCACAGCCAGCGTTGCACATTACGCACATCAGTCTGTTGTATAAGAGCCTGGCTGAATGCGGGCTAGCTCCCCACTGAAGTGCCTCTGTGGCTAACAATGAGCTCGTCGTGTGGATGAGCGTAAACAGGTACATGACACAGCTCTGCTGCACGTGCCCAGAACGGCGAGCATCGTCCCAGCTGTCGTTCTATTGGCTCCATCTCGCCTAGTCCCAGGTCTGACCAAGGGACAGGAAGGCCGCATTGTGATTAATTCAACAATAATAGTCTTAAAACTGATGCTGATGTCACTATTCTCTAGTTTATTTAAAGCATACATGGTATAATACAATTTGCAGGCCAGTTGTTACAGATCCGAGACTGCAGCTAAAAAGTAGACAAAACGAACCAAAGCGATTGCATGGGTCTTTAATACAATGCTTCATCCACACGTATTCCTCCTCAGCACATTCCATTGGAATTACCTGTGGTCTGGAGAGAAAGAGGAAAAGTCCTGGTGGAGGTGCTATCAGGCAGCTGGAGCTAAAAGCGGTATAAACCCGTATAAACAAGCTGAATGAAGAGCAATGATGAAAGTTTTTCCCCTGGCCCGGGCCTAAGGTGCAGGAGCGACCAGTGCTGAGCTGTGAGCTCGGTAGCAAGACGCGGCTGAATTTTTCGGGCACTACAACCACCTGGCATCCTTACAGAGGACTTCGCTGTGAAAGCGAGCGGGAAAACGCTTGGCAGCGTCCTCGGAGTGGGACTCGCCGTGCACAGTAAATCGAGGCAATCCAAATTGCTACTCCAGCAACAAATTAAAATCGACACGTTCTACAACAGCACTTACTTGCCATTTGGAATATTTCAATCAACGCTTCGGCCCCACTTCACACTTTAACCCCCTCCTCTCACGTACAAATGAATTCACATAACATCAGTGACGTTAAGCTGCATATGTGTGTGTCATGTAAACCGGGGCTGGCTTTGGTCCTGTGATCAGTGTTAGCAGTGTAATCAGCTGGGAGGCCATATTTCCTGAGTCCAGGCTGAGGTAGTGTTCATAGTCCAGGACTCCTCAGCCTGTGTGGCCACAGAGCCACCCTGATATTACTTTGTCCCAAAAACCCAAAGGGGGATTTATGTGGGGTTTAGCTGTCTGTGCTGCATGAAGAGATACAGTATAATAGCAGGGAGTGTGGCCTATATGCTACGATGTAATTCCCTCAATTTCTCACATTTTCTGGTGGAATACAGTCAAATGGAATAATTCCTTGTTTTGCCAGCGGCCCTCTGGAGCCATATCAAGGGCCCATGGGAGCCCATGGTACCACGGTATGAGAACCATTGGCCTTGTAAACTTCCATTTTAAGCCTTAATCCTTCTCCTTCATCCATCCCTCCCTCCCTCTCTCTCTCTCTCTCTCTCTCTCGTCCCCCTCCCCGCTCGGTCTGAAGCCTGCAGGGACGTGTGCAGTCAGAAAGGAGAGAAATATAGAGCAAACAAGAATGTAGCGCTCCAGAAAAAGCTATTTGGAGCCGGTTGACCCCGGGGTCGGCCGGCTGGCCAGCTTCCTGGTTAAAGAGGATTGGTGGGAAATGGAGGCAGCTTCTGTTAGCCAATCGCAGCGCGTGGAGCGGAAATCAATGAGGTTCCACAGAAAATGTCAGCCCGGAGTGACCTTTTGGAGATTACAGCCTCCTGAGTCAGAGAGGAGAGGAGGAGGAGGACAGGAAATAAGAGGGGATGAGGTCGAAAGGAAAGAAGAGATCAGGATGAAAAAGATGGCGAGAAATTGAAAGGAGGGGAAGAAACATTAGAAAGTGAGGCTGATAAGAGGGAGGGAGAGAGAGAGGCAGAGGTGGGACATGGAAACAATGGAAATGGAAGAAAATAACAGGAGGAAAGGCCGGGTGTGGAAATATTCTCATTTTTCCTCAGTGGAAAATTACAGAATCTGATCGATTAAAATGGGTCAAATTGAATTCTCACTGACATGTTATTATTGTTTACATCTAACTGTGTCATTCCCGTTACTATCGCTTGTATTTATTTTCATCTTATCTTATTCTCAAAGCACTTTGTGAATAGAAGTGCAAAGTGCGAGATAAAAAGGTCTAAGAGCATCTCTCTGAACGCAACCCACTTCTTGGTTTCAGTCCTGATAAAGACGGAGGCTACAAGTCAACTAACATACCAGTTAATGTGATTTGAAGGGGCCGCTGTACTATAAGTGATGTGGGCAGACCTTTAGACTACAGATCCTTGTCTGTCTCTGACAATAAATCTACGTCCTGATGCCAAGCTGCAGCAACTCTCCCTGCAGCCGAGGCAGCCTGGCCGCCGGTTTTGAGCGGAAATCATTTCAGGGACGGAGAAAACGAGGGAGCGAGGAGGAACAGAAAGACGAGGTGACCTTTACTGTCTCCCGCCTCGGTGTCTTAGACCTGCCTCTGTGGGACCGGGAGGAAGACAGAGACAGAGAGATGGGGGAATACAAACTCCGGCCTTGGGAGGATGTGAACATTTCTTTTCCTGCGCTCCAAATGTGTCTTCTTTTTCCTCTCTTAACATCCAGAGATCTTTAGAACGCACTGCTTCTTACATCATATCCCTCACAATGTCATTTCAGCCGTCAAACCCTCCTTGATATCTTCTTTTCCTTCCTTCCCCTAATGATCACATCCTCAGATACCCTTGGAAAAAAACATGTTTATTTCATCTTGTATTCCCTTCTTCCATCCTCCCTCTCCACCGCTCTTCTCGTCTATCCCTCTCTCCCCTCTTCTCCGGGCCTGTCGGAGACCCAAAGTCGAATGCAAAGCGCTGGAGACATTAATCATGTTTGATTATCCTGTGCAAAAGTCAACTGTGAATATCAGATATTGAGCGCTAATCTGAAACTGTCAACTGCTACCACTGGGTGACCTTTAGGTCAAACGCTCCAATAGGATCCCCAGAGCCTCCGTGCTCGAGGGTGTGTGTGTGTGTGTGTGTGTGAGCGCATACACATAAACACAAGCTCAAAGTCACACGCACGCACTTGTGGAAAGTCAATGCACGCACTGAAGTGTGCACACCCGTACACTCGCTCTTTACAGAGGTAAAAGAAGAATGAGACAGAATGTGCACACTCTTGGGACCATTTTCCAAGACAATTCTAGTAGTTGCAATATGGCAAACTTGTCGCTTGCTACAGTTGTACTTCCATCAGTTTACAGTCTGTATAAGTCAAGCAAATCACTTTGTGTACATTGCTTGTTTTTAAATAGTTTATATTTCTCTATTGTGTTTGTTCCTCGTAATCTAATTTAAGGACTCCGGGAACACTGCACAAAAATTGCAAATTTGCCCGGACTGTCCGTTCCTAAATCCTGAATCTTGCATTTTGTGCATTTATCCAGATTGCTCTCATGTTTCTCCCCCTCTCACCTCTACACATCTAATTTTAAAAGATACGTAGTAAATGGCTGTAAAATTCCATGAAATTGTCACAAAGTTGCAGACCATGCCATCACAAACCTTGTTGACTGTCACAGAGTGGAGAGAAGCAGAGAGGAAAAATGATTTTCCCTTACTTTTTTGTGACTTTTTTTGATTTTCTTTTTCAATCCATCTATCCATCCATGATCCACAGGCAGTGGGGCGGAGGCAGGGACACCCTGGACAGGTGTTTGCCATAGCTGAGACATTGTTATCCTAATTTTCCAGATTTTGCAGGATGTGTGGAACGTGCACCTCAAACCATGCCCGACAACACACCTTCACACACACACACACACACACACACACACACACACACACACACACACACACACACACACACACACACACACACACACACACACACATACACACACACACACACACACAAAGGAAGGTGATAGGTGACTGGGGCCCAAATGTGAACCCTTGTGTCTGTCTCTGATGCGAGCAGACATCCCTCTCTGCTCTGCTTGTCACCTCCTCCTCCCCTCAGACGACCTTGTCTCACCCTCTGCCTCCCTGCGCCTGCCCCCCACCCCCCTCTGTCCCAGGTTGTTTTTAATTGGGGTGGTGGTGGGGGGATTGATGGGAGAAGGACATTTGCTCCTCTAAGCCTGGCTGCTCTTTGATGGGGCAGGACGGGGGTGGAGGGGGTTGTTAGGCAGAAGGAGAGAAAGACCTGCTACCGCACTCCTCTAACTCCTCTCTTTCCATCTCAAACCCTGCTGTCGTCCTCAGCAAACACACACCAGCACACACACACACGCACACACACGCTGGATATGCACGCACACACTGGCATGCACAAGCAGCCGTTTCTCTTTGAACTGAGTGCTGCAGTGCGTTCAAAGCAAAGACGAAGGCAAAAAAATACGGGGGTGGCGAGGGGAGAGAGAAGGACACTTCAAGGTGAATTTGATTTCCACATCATTTTAACCCCCCCCCTCCACCCACACACACTCCTAACACACACACACACACATATACGCGCACATGGTACCACAGCCAGGCCAGCAGATAAGCACGTTTGCTGAGTTACCTTTAAGCAGCTTCAGATACAGTACACATCCATACAGTGGCTGACACACTACACAGACTGTGTGCTTGTGTGTGTGTGTGTTTGTGTGTGTGTGTGTGTGCGTGTATGTGTGAGAGAGAGAGAGAGAGAGAGAGAGAGAGAGAGAGAGAGCGAGAGAGCTTACGCATTACAATTTGCGTCTTATACATATTTATGAATTTTGCTCATAACAGAGGCTCACCTTTAAACTTCTCCCAACTCAAACTGTCTGTTTGTATATTCATGTGTGAGTGTGTGCATGCGTGCGGATGTGTGTGTGTGTGTGTCTGTGTGTGTGTGTGTTTACAGAATATGCATATGAGTGTGTAGGAGCGGAATGACTCATGCAAAGTTGAACCGAGCGGTGCAGAGTCCCACATTCGCTGGACAAAACATCACAACAACAATACATTTGGAGCAAACCATCGCACGGCAGAAGCAGCTACAACCCTGTTTGTGTGTGTGTGTGTGTGAGAGTGCGTTGCAAATGTGTCGGACCAATTAAAGCAATCAAGTCAAGTGCAAACCGCCCACCGCGCCGCATATTGATAAGGCTGGGAGTGGAACATGGAGACCTGGACCACGGTGCCAAACTCCTGTGACCCCTGCGTCCACTTCTCCACCAACGCCGACCAAAATCCCAGTGTAAACACTTTACACCACTTAGCTGTGGTGCAGTCCACGCACACACACATACACATACACACACATGCACACATGCACGTATGCTCGATGCAAACACGGGCTTGACAGTATGACAAATATTGCCTTCTTTCCAGAACGAATGAGGTAAGGACAAAGAGAAAAGAATCAACGGCTCATTAGAAAGATAAAAACCTCCCAAAGGCCTGAGGGTGAAAGGGAAGGGGGCGGAAACACGAAATGAAAAAGAAGAGAGAGAAAAAGACTTGAGAGACGACAAATCATAACAGCTGTAACTCAATTCGGAGCCCTTGCTAGAGACAGCTTTCTTCATCTCTCTCTCCCTCGCTTCATCTTTTACCCCCCCCCATCCCCACCCCCACCCCACCTCCCCCGCTCCGCCTCTCCCTCCTCGTGCTGGCTCATTGGTAATTTTTTCCCACCAACCAATAAGCCATTATGTGGCGGTAATATGGCTGCTAATGGATGCGCCGACCTGGGAGGAAGTGCGCGGCACGCCATTAGCCCGAATGCTATGCAAAGCTACCGCAACTTTCAAAATTACCCCGAGTGTGTGCGTGCGCCTCTCTGAGTGTGTGTCTGTGTGTTGATTCCCTCGCTCTGTCTAAATAGGACTAATCTTTTGGCGATTCTTCTGATGAGCTTGATGTTTGGCTGCACAAATGGACATTTGTCTTTTAGCGGGTGGTGATAAAAGCAGACAGATACATTTTCAGCTTCGGGGAGGATTTGTAAGCCACTCTGCGCATCAGGAGACGTGATTTAAGATGTAAATAATGCTCGGTAACAAGTACAATCCGACATTTTAAAAGGTGAAACATTACGGCATTAGCATCAAACGCACTTACACTATAAAAGTAAAAGTACTTTTTTATGTTGAGTGCGATTTTAATATATTATTCTAACGTTATTAGCATTGATGCTCTCCTGTTAAAATGCATTTCGGCCTGTCATCGTAACAGCGCAACACTGCTTGGTTGTTTTTATATTGCGAAATCTTTCACCTTTCACATTAGAGGCGCTCAAATTAAAGCAGCTATTTTCTATATTTTCATATTTCCTCCGGTCCCCTTCTTTTTTTTGGCCCATATCGCATGAATAAGAAAATCAGGAAAATGCAGACACAAGCAGAATTCTCCAAACAGAAGAAATTCAGTGCATTTGCACACAGTCAACTCTGTGGCCCCCCAAAAAGGTCAAGGGCTGTTTGTTTAAGATGGACCGCTGTATGGTTTCATAAATAAATAAATAGGACTTTAAGGGGTGACACCGGGGGGGGCTCTTAACGCCTTATGAAATAATCAAAATGATTAAAATATACTCAGTCCATAGAGGAACAACAATTAAAGCTTAATAAGAGTCAGTTGTAATAAGCAAACATTGCTTGGAACACAGAAACATTACCAAGCGTTAGAGCTCATAAAGAATCCATTAAAAGCGAGACGCTTTCCTCTGAACAGAGGGGATATTGTTTTCTTAATTTCTGGCGCGGCGCATCCGTCTGGAGGTGGGAGATTCATGTCAACAAAGCCGGAGAATACAGATGCACGCGTGCGCGTGTATAAACAACAACAACATGGGCTTCTCTCCCGCCTCCGAGGTCACAGGTTGACGAGACGCCAGGAGACGTGACAGATACGGCTGGCGCCGGAACACACACACACGTACGGCCGTGCTCACACATAGCAGCAGAGAGAGAGAGAGAGAGAGAGAGAGAGAGAGAGAGAGAGAGAGAGAGAGAGAGAGAGAGAGTGTGTTTCATCGTTTGGCCAACGCGGACAGATGGTCGTCCACTTCCAAAAGAGCAGTGCGACTGGGAAAAAGGGCCGTCGGTGACCCTGGGAGTGTGTGCACGCCTGTGCGTGTGCACTGTATGACGGTGTCACAAAAGCAACTGTTGGGCGAGCATTGTCGGGGAGGCGCTGCCAGGCGCTGATGGTAATCGGGCTGGTGGGACGGGGCAAACAGCGGAGGAGGGCCCGACAACAGGCATCAGTCAGGGCTGAGTGCCACGAGGAGAAAACCCCCGCCACACCTCAGTGCCTCCCGTCCTTCCCCCGCTCCTCGTCCCAGCCAAAGAGTGATCCCCTCCCCGCCTCGCCCCGTCTCCCTCCCTCCCTCTGTCTGCTCCTCCTCCTCCTCCTCCTCCTCCACCTCTCCAGTTCAGGCTCGCATATGGACGCTTGGTTGGGGCCCCCGCCGTGTCACTTTCTGTGGCACTGGGCGCCCCGCTGGAGTCACAAGCAGGGCACTCAGTCAAATTAGAGATGATAAATAAATACAAAAAGGCTTCCTTAATGATGTCCGGGTAGGCTTTCAAAATAAAGCTCTGTGAGAGGATGCTGGGCTTGAAATGATTACACTGCTGCCCGATATTTGTTATATAGTTCTCCTTCTGAATCTGTGCAGAGAAAGACCACAATACCCCATCAAATAGCATTTTGAAAGGGTTTGTAAAATAGCTTTTGTGATTCAATGTTAGCACCAGAGAGCCAGGGTAAACAACTTGAGGTCACCGACAGACTGTTCATGCAGTATGTGACCACATAAAGTGTGTTTTACAATACATGCCACATTCATCCCGGCGCCCACATTCACACAAACAGTGCCAAGTCTTTGTTATCAGATTGCCCATTCACACATAGACGGACTGTAGGGGTCGTGGTATTGACCAGCCTCTACTGCGTGAGTCAGTGCTGCCACTGGGCCGACACCAGGAGCCGGTGTGTGAGACGTCTTCAGCACGGTGGACCCGCGCACACTAACTGCACAGCCGCCCGTCTGCTGGAGTCTAGTTAACACTGTACACACTGTTCACACAATGTCAGGACATGGCCAATTAACATATTGTTGAGGGTGTCTTTATATGAGAACAGAGCAAAGGATCACACACGCGCACATACACACATGCACACATATGCACACACAAGGGGGCAAACAACTATAAAGCACTTTGGCACATACACACACACACACACGCACGCACACACACACACACACATACACACACACACTACTCTGGCGGCCGTCCAGACTGAGTCTTGTTGCTTGTGTCTATAAAGCCCTGAGCACCATATCGACAACTGTAATAACTGTGGCTGGCAGGAGAGAGCAGATTACAGGAGCAATCATAGGCCCTGAGCGCACGCACACACACACACACACTCACACACACACACACACACAAATACATAACTGTTTCTTTTCATTTTTCATCACCAATACAGACACGCTCACATGTCTGGGTCCACCCTATAGCCCATAAAAATCAGCGATATTGTAGCGCAGAGAGAGGACAGCCGAGTGGCGACAGCGCGTCCACGTCCTCTGTGAGAGGAATGACACGGAATAATAAGACGTACAGCCGGTCTGGGCAAGGACACGACGAGTCGGACACAAAACACCGCCTGGAAGCCGCAACGACGAGGGGGGACACAATGTTTGCGGCGGCAGCAGAATCATCTACTTAGCGCCGCAGTAAAAACTGCACCCGTGGAATATAAAACGTCAGGGACTGACCGAGGCCTGTGGATGTCATTCAACCCCGCGGAGGCAGAAAATCCACCGCAAGGCAGCGAGAGGCGGCCCGCCAGGGTCTGTCAGCGGAGAGCAGGCGATATTGGAAAGTGGAGGGAGGCTGAGATTGGGGTCAGAGCTATATGGTGCACAGGGTAGGCAGAAGAAATGTGTGGAGAGGAGAGAGGAAGGCTGGGCTACAGTACGCCGGCAAAACAGCACAATTGCTTAAAAATGAAAGGTCAAGTTTACCAGGCACGGAGATTCCTACTGTACAAACGGCTGTTGTTGCTGCGCGAGTCTAGCCCGGCCCAGGACCAAATGTCAGATACATACATATGTATGCATACATGTACACATGGAGCCAGGCCTGCATCAGTGGCAGACGACGAGCCTGACTTGTGCATGTGCATGTAATAAGAGTTAATAACGTGCGTGGAGGCACACCTGTGCAATACTACACCACTCCTTCCTCCACCTCTATTCCCCACATCCCTTCCCGCCATCCTGCTCTGTTCTCCTCTATTTCACCCCTCTCGTCTCTCTCTCTCCACCACTCCCTCCCTCCTCTGCTCTTACCCTTCTCGTTCTTTCTCTACCCCCCCATCCCACCCCACCCCACCCCACCCCACCCCTCCACCGACCAAGGAGAAGCGATTTGCAGCGGCAATCCGTCGCTAATTCTCGTTCATGAAAAATGTATAGCAGGCAGACTGTAGGGAGATGCAGATTGGCGCTGGGCCCTCAGCGAGAGCCTGGCTCTGCATTAATGGAACGGTATTTTCACCCTCTCCATCCCACCATCCCTCCTCTCCTCTCCTTGCCATACATATATGTCTCCGCTCTCCCTCCCCGCGCATCGCCTGTCTTTTTTTCATGACGCCATCTTCATCCTAAAGCGGGGCCCGTTCTATCCGCCTAACTATCTCCATCACCTTTGAAAATGTTCCTCTCCTCCGCGCAGTTTCTAATGAAACAAAAACCATAAATATTCCAGGACTCGGTGGAATATTAGCAGCTCAAACAACCCAAACACAGCTATCTGCAATCTGAACAACTCTGCGTGTGTGTGTGTGTGTGTGCGTATGTGTGCTTTCACACACTTGCTCGTGCGCTTGCCTGGGAGCGCAGTGTGCAGCCAGCTAAACCTTCTCAAAGATAATAAGAGGAAAAACTTTATCTTAATCTTTAAAAGGCACGACATGAAGTTTGAATCCAGCTGTGAAATGGGTCGGGTGTGTGTGCCTGTGTATGTGTGTGTGTGTGTGTGTGTGTGTGTGTGTGTGCGTGCGTGAAGCCGCTCATCTTGGCATGATTTCCCAGATATGTGTGCACATGTGTGTGGATGTGTTTAAAGCACAGGTATCTTATGAGAGTAGATTAATAACAGCACTGTAATGCCATCAGGACTAGTCACAGTGTGGATCATGCATAATAAACCTCCCAAGGAGTTTACACACACACACACACACACACACACACACACACACGCACGCACACACTTCCTGTCACTATAGCAACACTGGCAGTGTTGCTGCCCCCAACTTCAAAGTCAGATGTAATTTCAGCCTCCCAGCAGCCAGAGGGAGCCATGGTGATGACAGAGCGCTCCCTCCATCCCTCCTTCATCTTCCTCTCCTCCGCTCCTCTGCCGGCTCCTTCCTTCCTACCACCCTCCCCTGCCCAGACAGCCTGCTGGGAGGCCGGGCATCCAGGACCAGACGTAAAAATAAACCCAGAAAGGTTGCAAGTGGTGGCAGGGGGAAAGAGGCAGGAGAAAAGGAGACTCTTAAGACAGAAAAGGAAGGAAGGGGAGAGACGATACAGACTGGATCCCACTGACTATCAGTCCTCTGTGTGTGTGTGTTTATTCATCCTCAGCTCAACAGTATGAAGTGTGGAAAGATGGATTGTGAAAATAACAAATACTTGGATTTATATTTTCAAATATTTGTCCGCATTATTCACAAATGAGGGGGAGAAATCCTGCCGCTGAAAAATGATTTGACAAGAGAGTGTTCCCACGTCCGACCTCCTAATGAATATAAAATAGATGTGTCCAATCTCCCGCTCAGATTGGCTCACTTACATTTGGAGCCATTTTAACAGTTAATTTAAATATTAATGTGGTAACAGAAAAATCAGCATTCATAATGCAGGGCTGAGTGCCAGAAGGGCACATCAGGCATTAATGGTAGGTGAAAATGAAATCTATATATCAAATACGCGCCGGAGATCGATGTGCCGTCCAAAAATCACTCTGTGTGTGTGTGTGTGTGTGTGTTTTTCTTTGTTTTTTGGGGCAGATCAAACGCGAACTCGAGGTGATGCTCAGGCGGGATCCTTGTCACTTTTTAAGAACGTCAGCTGAAGTAACACCTCGAAAGGACAAGGCAAACTGGTAAAACACGCAGTGTGTCATGTTCATTTAGCATGCATATCCAGCTTCAGCCGCAGCGTTCACACACTGTCACCGGGTGGAGAGCCCCATGCTGGATACAGGGGAGGATGGGAGGGGGGGGTGGTGTGAGTTTTGGACCCCTTTGAAACAAAACAAAACAAAACAAAAAAGAAAAACAATGTGTGATAAATAATAGATGGATGTGCACACACACCGTCATTCACTTTCCATTCATAGCATCCATTTTGCACAAGGTGCTTTTGCAGAGTCCTGTTTATCACAGGAATACATACTGGCCGAACCACTGTGTGTGTTCGTATGTGTGTGTGTGTGTGTGTGTGTGTGTGTGTGTGTGTGTCTGTGTCTGTGTGTATGTGTGCAGCGTGCTGCCTCTCCTCTTCTGTCCTCCTCTGTCCTGAACTTGAACTAGTCTCATGCTTTGACAAAAGACACCAGCCAGAGGAGGAGAATTGATGGGAAAAGGGATTTTAAAAAAAGCAGAGAAGGGGAAACATTTCTCTCCTTCTAGGGTCAGTCCTTGCTGCCTCTCCTCCTCCTCCTCCTCCTACTCCTGCTTTACCCCCCTCCCATCCTGGGGGGGGGCTGGTGGAGAGGCGCCAGTGGAACCGGACTGGTGTTTTCTTAACCAAGTTCATCTCCCCCCTCCACTACCACCCAAACCCACTCAAATCATAAAGGCCGTCATACACGTGGGAGGGACTGTGTGTGTATGTGTGTGTGTGTGTGTGTGTGTGTGCAGCCACGTGTAAGCATTGGGCCTGGTGGAGTCTGTAAGTGCACACGCACACACGCATACACTGGAACATAGTTTTACCATCTAGTCTGCTGTGCTGGGCTCCAGTCAGCATGCCTGTCAGGGGTGGTCGGGTATAAACATGGCCTCCTCCACTGAGCCCCCCTCCTCCTCCCCTTTCCACCTCTGCACCTCTCCTGCTCAGCCTTGTGTTACCAGTTGGCTTTAACAACCAACACCACAATCTCTCCCAGTAGGTAGAACAGTGTGTAGCCATCAAATCTTGCCATGACTAAAAGCCTTCGGGCAAAGAAGAGGAGAGAAAAAAAAAAAAAAACTTTATTGATCCCCATAGGAAAATTCTCCTTGGCTGCGGGAGAGTGAGAGTGCAGTGTCAGCTGCGCAGGAGCGCTGGGAGGAATTCTGCTAAAGGACACTTCAGCAGTGGAGCAGATGCTCGACAACATGGAGGTCCAAACTGGGATCTTCTGACTAACGGCTGGCCTCGGTTCAGCTGGCGTCCGCGGACGTTATGTCCTCCTAAAACGAGCTCCACGACGATTCATTTATAGACAGTTAAAAATAGAGTAATACAAAAAAAATAAAACAGGCAACAAGTGTTCAGAAAGCGCCTGCTGCGTTTCCAGATCTGATCTGAGGTCTGATCGCAGGTGAATACTGGAGGAGAGGAACCGGGCCGATGATGATGTGCAAAGATGAAAACACCCAGAGCGCATATTACCGCAGATCTCTTCCACTTCCTGTACATCTGTTATTGCGGGCCGTGGGGGAACAAACTGTCTGGCCCCGGCAACAACACGTGTTCCCGGCTCTTGAGGATCCAAATAAAAAATAAATAAATAAATAAAAACTACGCCTGTACATGAAACTGTGTGTGCCCGCTAAATGATTCATGAGGAGCAAAGGAAAACAGGCGAGCGTACAAGCTGAAAAATAGCCCGTCTGCATTTTAGATGAAGTCAGGGATCCCTGACTCGCTGTGTCATGATATCTGGGTCTGCGCCGGGAAGGGGCCGCAGGTGAAAATGCCGACTGGGTGAGTGGGAGGCGGCCGTCCCGAGCCAGGCTCATGAACCATGCCGCGGTCAAATTGGACCCCCTTTTCCAAACAGTCTCACTGTCTGTTTTCCAGCCTTTTCGGCTCTAAAAATAAAATGACACGGCGTTCCCGCTCTTTCCCTGACACCGCTCGCCGGGGCTTTTCCAGGACACGTTCAGCTGCTACAGTATGACAGACAAGTTGTCATCAAACACTTATGCACCATCGCCTTGGAAATGTGTCATTTTCTACAGCTGTACCTTGTCCATTTACCCAGATTGGTTTCATGTTTATTTCTCTGCCGCCCCCAGAAGTCTGATTTAAAAGATGCGGCCGTCTGTGGCTATAACTTATCCATTAAACCGCCTCTTACATGCTGTAGGAATTGTGACAAATTTACAGACGTTGCATGTGCGGACCTCCTAAACAATCTGTGTCCAATTACGGGGTAGTGGAGTAATAATTTTCTGAGACAACTCTTCCAGGCTCTTCCAGGACTTTTTACATTTTCTATCGTTTTCCACAGACTGGAAAATTAGTCACTAATTTCCAGAACCTGCCTGAGAAGCAATACATGGCCATTCATGCATCATGCTATAAAAACAACCCCGAATTCCGTTTCATTCTTAACACTTTGTGTGTGAGACTAGTAAGAAAAAAGAAAAAAAAACACGACAAACTCAGACGATGTTGTACACTCGGGCGGAGCGTTGGTCGTGAACCACTCGGTGGTGCAGCGTGTGAGCGCAGAGGCGCCTGGCGGCTCAGCCGTCCTATTCTCAGAGCAGCTTCTGTGTCGAGAGCGGTGGCAGGGAGCCGCTGTGGCCTTCACTGCCGCTGCTGCTGTCTGTGCTAAGAATAGGCGACGGGGTCCAGAGAACATCTCGTCTCTCTCTCTCTCCCTGCCTCCCCCATACCGCCCCCCACCCCTCCAACCCCCCCCCTCCCCCCGTGCCTCGCTTTCTCCCTCTCCCCGCTTGCTGCGAAAACACGCATCTGAGGCGAACCAGCGCTTTCGCTGCGCACACAAACGCAAGCAATCGTTAGGAAATGGGACGCGCGTTTTGTCAGTGTTATTTAAACGCTCGGTAGTACATGTAATGTCCGCATATTTTAAACCATATGTCCAATGTAAGGGACGTGTTCTCCTCTCCATCCTTGGCTTTTTTTTCCCTTCCCACTCTCCTGTTTCTTGACTCCCCTCTTCCTTCCCTCCCTCCCTCCCTCCCCTTGGTGTGCACTAATGTGGAGGCTGAATCTAACCCTGCTGGATGACATTACTCTGTGCTGCCTGCTGGCCCTGTCTGCCTGCCTGGGGACTCTAAAATAAAACACAGCAGTGTGGAGAGCCGAGCCAGAGCGAGAGCACGTACTGTATGGGCAGCCTGACTGACATGCTCTGAGAGAAAGAGCGCACACACGCACATGTGTGAAAGCGGCTTGCTGAGGACAGAGCGTGTGGCGTGCGTGTGTGTGTGTGTGGTGAGAGAGGGGTGGTGTGTGTGTGTGTGTGTGTGTGTGTGGGGGGGGGGGGGGGGGGGGGGGGTGTAGCAGGCCTCTCCAGCTGTGCCCTGTCAATCATTCATGACCTAACACTGGGAAAAACAGAGGAGGGCAAGGTGGACAGGAGTGAGAGGGGAGAGGCAGAGGCAGAGAGATAGTGTTTCTGAATTTTCCCTTTTGTCTGATGGAAAATAAGTCAAGGAGGGGCAAATGAGACGTACAAAAATATTTTTGTTCCGCATGCATGTGTGTGTGTGTGTGTGCGCACTAGTGTGAATAACATGCTGCTGCCGGAACCCCATAGCCTGAATTCCACATCCCTCACCCTGAACAAGTGACAAAAAGATAACCACGTTTCACTTCACCGCTTCACGCCCTCTCTCTCTCTCTCTTACTCATTCTCTTCCTCATCTTGCTCTTCACCCCTCCTCCCCTTCTCTCCTCACCTCACCCCCCCTCTCCCCTCTCTCTGTCTTTCCACATGGCTGGCCATCCTCTCCCATGTCCCAGAGGATGGGAGGCTGTGCGGCAGCTTGGCAGGCTGTCAGGGGAGCACCGGAGAGCAGGGAACATGTAGTGACTGGAACCGGGGGTTGAGGGGGGGGTTGAGGTTGAAGGTGGGGTGGGGCGGGAGGGGGGGGGCACCTCACTGTGCCACTGGAAGAACTGGCTCTGCCCGGAGACGTTGGAGGTAAAAGATGCAGAGGGCCGTGGGCTCCAGAGAGGGGGGGAGAGGTGGCGAGCGCTCACTCCAGCCTCTGTTTCCACGCGCCCGACTCGTCAGGGCCGCACACAGCGTGAAGATGATGAGGCGGCAGTCAACATGTCATCCTGTGACAATCAGCGCAGGCCAGCCCTGCAACACCCCGCCGGCCAGCCGCACGACACGTCGCCTCTTTTGACCTGCGTTCGCCACAACTGTTGTGAGGAAATCAGTTTGGCTTGAAAAAGATTTCGCTATATAATATTTTATCAACTTCCTGAACAATGATGTCTGATGCATCACAACAAGTGTGTGTTTTCGTTTTTTTTTTTTACATTTTCTGACAAAGGTATTCATTGTTTCCTGTCTCACCATACAGCATCACAGGGTGCTGAAAAGGTTTCTGTAATCAGCGACCTCGAGGTGCATCTTCTCAATAGAGGATCTTTGCTCGGTCTCCTCATTTCGGTGTTGGGTGGCGACTGGAAGAACAGGCTCGGCTAGAGCGCAGCAAGTCTGAAGAGGCTGGGAATGCCCTGAGAGGAGCCGAGGAGACGCTCCATGTTGAAAATCAGACTCCACTAACTGACTGAACGTCCGGTCCGCTGCTGCTACCTGAACTGTATTGAACTGGGCATTTCCAGTATACATGGGGTGGAGGCAGGTCAACAGCCCATAATAAGACATACACCATTCACTCTCACACTCACACCTAAGAGCAACTTAAGAGTTCAATAAAACTGCACATATGTCTTTTTGGGCTGTGGGACAACTGGGACTGGGATTCAAACCGGGGTCCTTCTTGCTGTAATCCACCAAGTCAGCATGTGGCCTTTAAGTGATCAGCGATAAGGAGAATAAGACATGCACCCTGTCCGGCACATTGCATTTTAAAACAGCCACAGGGCAGCGTGACTTGCATTTGTGATAAGTTACTAAAGCGCTTTTTTTTTCCTTCCTCCCTTTGGTCTCTCTTCAAAAATCCCGCCACATCACACGGCAGACTCGTCCCAAAACAACAACATGACACTTTGCCGACCCGCACTCCCTCCCTCCTGACTGGGGAGAGAGAGCGAGAGAGAGAGAGAGAGAGAGAGAGAGAGAGAGAGAGAGAGAGACAGCGAGAGCAAAGGGGGGGGGGCTGACAGCAGCTTTAGATCTGACATCAAACGGCGGCGAGAGAGTGAGAAAGAGAGAGAGGGGAGCGGAGGGTGTATGTGTGTGTGTGGGGGGGGGGGGTGGGGGGTGGGGGGGGGTGGACGGTTACATCTCTGCCGTGACAGCTTGCTAGAAGAGGCTGGCAAACGGCGGCAATTTCTCTCTCCTCTCTCTCTCTCTACACTATCTATCCATCTCTCTCCCCCCGTACCCTCTCTCTCTCTCTTTCCCTCTCATCAAAACTTGCCGGCGATTAGGATCTCGGCGAGCCTCGCGCTTTGGATGGGATGTGAAAACACACGGAGAACCCAAGGGGTAAAACGCCAGGATTAAAGTGGCGGGGGAATGTGGGGTGATAGTGGTGGCGGTTCAAATAGATCGGCCCCCGCGACTGCTGCGGCTCCTCGCCTCGCCCTGCTCTCTCTCTCTCTCTCGCTCTGGATTCACACACTGATACATCAAGGCCATTTCTCATGATAGCACGAGAGAGAGAGAGAGAGAGAGAGAGAGAGAGAGAGAGGAACGGGGGTGGGGGGTGGCTGGGAGAAAAAAAAAAGAGCTGCTTTTATGATGCTACTTTAGAGGGAAAGACAGAGAAGGAGGGCGCTAAAGAGTGTGGGAGAATGAAAATGAAAAGAGAAACAGAGAAATGCTGAGATAAAAGAGACGACTACTACTAGTTTGTTATGGAGGGGAAAAAGAGAGGGGGGCAGCGTGTGTGTGTGTGTGTGTGTGTGTTTAAAAAGAGCAAGAATCGCTTAGAAAAGTGTCAGATTAATCGTGAGGCGTCTGCGGGCGTTGAAAGACGGAGGGACGACCAATGAACGCGGCCGCTCGCCGCATCGGCTTCACGGAAAAATTATTAGGGCTTAATTTGAGTTCATACACTTAATTTAGCTTCCCTTGCAGTTTATTCCTCCACTCCCGAGGCTGTTCCAAAAGTATCTGGTAAATTAAACGGCACACACCTCAAGCACTGCCAATATTTGCCACCATTTGCAAATGTCTATTTATTCTATTCTTGAAAGTGCTGAGGAGCTGTGAGGGGAGAAACGATAGAGAGCGAAAAGCAAAAAAAGAAAAAATGAGTTCAGCCAAAAAAAAGAAAGAAAGAAAGAAAGAAAGGAAGGAAGGAAGAAAGAAAGTAAAAAAAAAAAAGCGGAGCAGCCCACATCTCTCGCTGCTAATAGATCAGCCTGGCCTCGGCGTTCCTCAATTACTCCTCCAGTCAACCTGCTTAACGATTTCTTAGCTCGGCCAAATGCCAAACCCGCGTGAGTTTGCATGTTTGCGTGCATTAGCCAGAATGTCTGTGTCCATGCATACACTTCTGTGTGTGTGTGTGTGTGTGTGTGTGTGTGTGTGTGGCCTGAGCCACAGGCTGACACACATGGCCTCTGTGCCACATGGGCATCGTCTCAAATAAGAGCAGGTAGCTCCACGCATCTGAGGAAGCAGTCCAGGGGGATAAGGCTGTGCACACACAGTGATGACGAGGGGGTGGGGGGGGGGGGGGCTCTGCCGCCATTGGTCGACGGGACATCCACTCACCGGCAGGCTGGACGGACGGTCGTGGGAGACGCCGTCCTCGTTGTTGGCCTTCCCGGCGTTCCCTGCGGCGGGACCCCTGGCGCTGTAAGTCTCCTGCTGGGCCTCCTTGAAGGAAAACCAGAGAGCCATTTAGAGCCCTGATTGATCAATTAATGTAATTTATTCTGCAGCCTGATATCAATTTTAGAGCTCGGCAGATGATTTGAAATGAGGACGTTACAAACACTAGAGCATGGGTGTCGACAGTAATGAGGGGAATGAGGAAATTGCAGGATATAATGCAGCGAGAGTGCTCAGGGTGATTTTCAAAATATTCAATAGGCCGTTGCATGAATAAACGGTTCGTCCTACATCTACAGACGGGAAATATTTTTTCCAGTGCCTCTGTAATTGAAAGTAGCAGCATCCTCAGAGTTAAACCTGGCGGACTCTCCCGCTTCCCCTGCCATGAGTGACGTGGCATGAACGTGTGTGCCGAGTCGCAGCGTCTCAGGTTCAAGCGGCGGTAATGAAGACTCTGATTCCCAGTGAGATCCAGTCACAACACAAAGCGCTGTGAAACACACACTCACTCACACACACACACACACACACACACTCACACGTATACAGTACACGCAGACGGAAAAAAAAACATCCAAACACGTGCCCATCAGCACACCAAACCCGCCAATTCATTTCAACCAAATCCCAGCCTAACCACCCACTAATCCTCCAAGCACACACACACACACACACACACACACACACACACAAACACACACCGATACACACGCTCGGCCCTATTGTTCAATCTAAGTCATTTTCTTTCCCTCTGTAATCACAAGCCTATCTAGTGTAAACCAATTTTCTCCCCATTGTCGGAGGTGTTGCCCTCTCCCTCTGTATCTCTCCCTCCTTCTCCCTCCCTCTCTCCCTCTCTCCCTCTCTCTCTCTCCCCTCTTTTCATTCGCCGCGGAGGTCGTTCCTCCATCATGTTAAGCGTCGGCGGCACAATAGCAACTTGTTAAAGAGCTCTGAGTGGAAGGATTAGCGATAACTGAACGGCGAGACGTGGCGAGAGATCACACGCGAACGCTCGCACGCACGCACGTGCGCGCGCACACACACACACACGGCATACGTATGCTCAGCCGTGCGCTTAGGTTGCACGCACGCAAACACACACACACTGGGTGTGTTCGGGTTTTTACTATCAAAATCCATTATTCCCCACAGTTTGATTTCTTATCTGTTGTGTGATTATACTGTAGTAGGTGGGCAATATCCCTGTCAGCTAGGTGATATAATTTTATAGCAGAAGATTATCCTTCACAGCAAGAGATGTATCATGTGAAATGGATCTATTATTAGAGCATTAAATGGGTCGTAATTTGTGCATCCAGGGTGAATGGGACCAATTTCGTACTTTTTGCTCATTTCCCCTGAAATCGCATGTATGCTTTTTACACACTGTATACATACATTAGGTGGGAAGTTACTCCAGGCACGTAGTTTGCATTTGGCATCAGCTGCTGCTCACACGCGGAGACAAAAAGTTAATGTATTCATTAATCCATTATTAAGAAAAGGTAATTCACTGACCTTAAACGCTCGAGAGTGGCGCTCTCCTATCTGCATTTCAATTACCGGCCAATTAAATCGCCGGAGCGCTAATTCTAAACATATAGAAGATTTTAAATATCCTAATGTTTCCTGAATGTCAATTGTTCTCGCTGCGAAGGCTCGAAAATGAAATGAACTGGCCTTGTGAGCGTCCGTGCAGCCCCGCTCCACACTCTGCTGGTGCCGCCTCATATCTGTTTTAGCAAAGGTCCAGGAAAGTGTCCAAACAGCTCCGGCCTGAATTAGCTCCGCTCAGTCCCCGCTCCATTAATTTGAGATAAGCCATCATCATGATTTTGGTTTTCTCCGCTATTAGACGTCAATAAGAGGACATTGCGACAACACTTAAAGTGATTGAACGGCAGTTGGTTTTATGGGAGTATCCTGTTTCCACAATTTGTCATGTTTCGGGATGATGCAGGCAGAGAGGGAGAAGTGTTCAAAACTCTGTGACACTGTTTGAATAACAATTATCCCAGAGCACACTGACACATGTTTAGAAGGTAGAATAACTGTCGGACAAAAGAGAAAAACAGAAATCGGGTAAATATTATGCTTAGACTGCAGTGATGATCTGACCTGTACAAGTTTGTACATGTTCATTTCTTGTTAGCTCTGGATTTGGCAATTTATGCAATTCTAATTAAGATTCAGATCATTTACTGCAGTTGTTTGTATTATGTATAAAAAGCAAAGACCAAAACTGATATTTCTGATATATTTGCAACTAATCCAACTGGTGCGAATGTTGCTACCAGACAGTTTATGTCAGTGAGTTGTGTCGAGATCCTCATCTCCATTAAACTTAATGAACTAACTTTAACAACTTTTTTCATTTAGGGTCTAACCATGATTACCAGGAAAAGAGCCGTTTAATTTGAAGGAACACATTAGTTTCCATTATTCTAATCATAGCCCCAAAAACCAAAACACCAGCAACAACAACCCCCTGAACCACATCTGAGAGCCCGAGGGGAAGCCCAGATGTGGTCGACTTACTTCGCTGTGATCACGTGTCCTCCCTTCCAGTGCAGTGAGATGCCCAACAACAGGATTGTAGCACAGAGCGGAGCGGAGCGGAGCAGGGGCACGATTTCAGAAACTACCAGTTTCCCTGTCAGGGCCCTGGGCAAGCACTGTGTTTGTGTGCGCAGCCCCCGTGTTTATCAGTGGGAGCCTGGACGCACGCCAAACGTCAGGCTTTTATTACCCGCCCGAGAAAAGCTTTGTTTGAAGCTGAAACCTGGCTTAGACACAAACACACCTCCGCAGGTAAATAAAGAAGTGGGGACCGGGGGGGGACTGGGGGGTGGCTTTCTGATAGGTGGACACACACATGCACACACACACACAGTTCAGTTCACAGGTGAAAATGCACGCATGGACAGATAGTTGCTGAGACATTTAGATGAGAGCAGAAGTGGCTGCTGACCCAAGTCCAATATTTACTCAGGCATATGAGTCTGTAGTGTGTGCGTGCGTGTTTGTGTGTGTGTGTGTGTGTGTGTGTACTCCTGGGGATTTCCATTTTAAGTGGGTCAACGTGAGGTTAGCCTCATACTACTGTTTACACTCACGTTCTTACATCATCACTGTCAACTGTAATATGGACAGAGAGGCAGAGAGAGCGAGGGAGAGAGAGAGAGAGAGAGAGAGAGAGAGAGAGAGAGAGAGAGAGAGAGAGAGAGACTGGGAGCGGGGAGGGCAGAAGGCAGAGAGGGAAACACAGAGGGTGATGCAGAGGGAGAGAGAGAGTGGAGATGAAGAGACGGGAAAGAGAGTGGAGGGGAAAAAAAAAAGACCAGAAAAAAGAGAGCGCGAGAGAACATCAGAGGCAAATGAAGGAGTGCTCCGAGTGCATCCTTTCATTTGAGTTTTTTCCAGTCCATTGTCTCAAAATCCCATTTCCCAGCTAATTTAGAAGCTTCTAAAATACACTCCACTCCATACCTTAAGCCTTAGGCCACAGCTAATCCTGTCTCCACACACACACACACACACACATAGGCGCATACACAGAGACACGCTCATTCATCCTCCGTGCTTTTCAAAAGACTTCATCTTGGCATAGTAGAAACGAATGAAGGATATTGAAGGCAAGCGTTTGAAGTACATGAGGGAACGCAGGAATCAAACTGTGAGTTAAATGCTATTAGACAGCTGTGTGGAGAGGCAGTGTAATATTAGATTTGATTGAATAGATGACTGCTGAATGTGGTGTAATATATAGAGCCGGAGAGGCTTTATGCGGACGTAAATCAATATTGCATGTTAATCCCAGCCACTGCGGAGCGGCAGTCGGCCGGGAAGTGTGAAATGTTGGGGGAAAAGTAGAAACGTGTCAATGTTGCGTGCCGACGATTGTTTGGAATATGAGACTTGCACGTACTTGCTTTGGAAAGCAGTCTGAATGGCTTGTAATTTAATATCTTTTGTGCCGCGCTGGTATGATGTTAGACTTTGTAAGTCCCCGAAGATACATTTGACTGTATGCTGAACCACAAGAGGTCAAAGGTCGGACTCTGCTATAGAGCCGTACCTCCTGGAGCTAAAAGTGGCGGCAGCTGAATTGATTTTTTTTTTTTACTTTGCCTTGATCTTCTTCGAGCTTTTTCAGAATTTTAACATATCCTATTTTCAATCCCAGCAGCAGCTGCTGCTCTGATCTGTGCTGCTTTAATAAACTTCATCTGCAGATGTCAGTGTTTTAGCCCCGTTCTCCTCTCTCCGGCCACTCTCGCTTTAACCCCCTCCTCTTCCTCACACTGTTCCCATCGCTTCCTCCACCTTCCTCCTCTTCATCAAACACCCCCCCTAGCCCGCAACCCGTCCCCTCCCCGTCTCCAGCCGTCCTCCTCATGACTACCAAATGAATTAGTCATCCCCCCGTTTTCCTCTGCACCTTGGCAGATGCACATCACCACAAAATCTGACGCTAATGCCATTAATATTCATTAAAAATTAAGCTTAATTGCATGTCTTTAGGAAAGAGGCCCACACCTCCCCTTCACCCCAACATGGTGCCTCACCACACACACACACACACACACACACACACACACACACACACACACCCCATAAACCCATACACACACCCCATAAACCCACACACACACACACCATAAACCCCAGTGTATGGCCGCCACCACCCCCAACCATATCACCCCAAGGACACCCCGAACGTCCACTGGGGAAGACCCTGAGAAGCACACACACACACACCCTCAGGGTGATATACTGGGTCAGCCTGTGTCAGGTGGAGCATACACGGGTGTGAAGTGTGTTTTTCCTGGTGTGGAGGTGTGTGCACCCTGCACTGACAAACACATAAGAAGCAGCTCATCAGGGGTAAGTAGTGGTGGTGGTGCTGCTGCTGCGGGTGGTGGTAGGAGGGGGCGGGCATCCATATTCAACATCCCATGTTCACACTCCCTGACACGCACACACACACACACACACACACACACACACACACACTCATACCAATCAGACTGCGCCATAATTGAAGCAACAATCAGCAGCGAGAGCGAGCGACACCGCGTTCTGAAAAATGTGACAAATCCACGCTGGGTTACGACGTGCTTGTCTTTCATGCACTCCTGACACTAACATCTTTTGATCCGTTTTGGAATATTTGGGAAAAACATCGCAGCTATGTTCTCATGATATCAAGCACGCTGAAAAAAAAAAAAGGAAAAAAAAGAAGAAGCAGACCTGCAACTGTCGCCTTTAAAAAACAGCACGTTGGTCGGACACTATGTAAATGATGGCCATTTATTCCAGGCTGCAGCCTGTTATTATCATCACAGCAAAGGTGACCATTAGAATGGAAACGGCTGCGAGGATGCCTGGGTATGTGTATGCCTATATATCCCTGTGTGTGTGTGTGTGTGTGTGTGTGTGTGTGTGTGTGTGTGTGTGTGTGTGTGTGTGTGTGTGTTTCCAGCCTATCTTAATAGGTCCATTTGTATCAGGGCCTGTTCTAGTGCTGTGTCCTTCAGATTGGATTCTATCTCAGCAATCCCCCTGACCTTTAGCACAAAGAGACTACAAGAGAGGACCAGAGCTCTGACACCCAGCACACACACACACACACACACGCACTCGCACACACACTTGCACCCACACTCACACACACACGGACACAAACAAGCATTCGTTTTGCTTGTAAACATGGAAAAAGTGCACATACAGACTCAGACGCAGGGCAGTGTGTGTGTGTGTGTGCAGGCCGTCCCTCAGGGATGATGTCAGATGTACCTCGCGGTGTTAGTCGCAGATGCGGTTGCCAGGGCTTTTTATTCCCGTTCCCCGGCGCGGGCTAATCAAATATGAGCCAGTCTTTGTGCCATCTTCACTTCACACACTCTTCACAAGTCACCGCCACCCCCGTCCGCCCATTCACTTCAATTGCTCTGGCGCACAGTTAAAGAGGACATCCACCCAAACTGGCGTACACCCACGTGACTCTTGCTAAAGCACGGAGGAACAATGGCAGCGTGTTGGCGAACTCGACTTTGACATTTTTTTTTTTTGCTGTTTTCTCTTTCTCTGTGTCTGTGAAGTCTGTATCCAGGAACAAATGTAGCGGCATTTCCTAACAAATGGCAGCTAAATGAGGCCCCTAGGGTGCTGTGCCGCTAACTACCGGCCCCCTTTTTTTCTGAGCCATTATGATTGTCCTAACTGTTCCAAAAACACCTCTCCCGTTCTCGTTCATTTGCATTTGAATTGCAGCTCGGCTGTACAAAAACAAACATAAATCAAAAAAGGGGGGGGGGGGGGGGGGGGGGGGGGGGAGAGAAAAAAAAACTGGCGGATTCTGGTCGAGCAATTAGCGAGTGTCAGTCAACGTGGAGGTAAAAAAAAAGAAACGCACTAAATTAAAAACATTGTCTCACACACACACACGCAGAAACACTATCAGACACACACATACACACACACACACAGCCTCGCTGGCATATACAGCACATATACAATATATTTTTTTCAATTTTATCATTTAGTTTTTGCCTGAAAACTCATCAAGCTTAAGTGCTTGTCAGCTGCGGCCAATCGGAGTGCGGCAGGCCCAGGGTTGCCGTGGCGATACGCGGGGACATTTAGAGGACTCCGATAAACTCTGCCATTTAAAAGGTTATGACAATTAACGCGGCTCTCCGCAAATTACCACTGCCAGACCTTTACCCACGGACGTCTCTCTCTCCCTCTTATCACCCCACACCCAGCCTCCCTCTCTCACCCCCCCCCACTTCTCTCTGCCCTCCATTTCCACAGCCTGTCCTCCCTCCCTCCCTCCCTCCCTCCCTCCCTCCCTGCCTGCCTCCATCCTTCCCTCCCTCCCTCCTTCCCTCCCTCCCTCTTTCCACCCCCTTCCAGGCAGCAGCACTTTTATTATCCTGTTAATTAACAGTTCTTCACTTAATATTCAAATGGTGACCAATTAATGACACTGAACTTTGGGTGCCCCACCCACCCACATGCAGTGCCCTCTCCACACGCATGCTGACACGCACACACCTTGGCCTGCGATCTCGCCACATCCTATTCATCCTCTCCTCACACACACACACATATACACACACCTCTCCCTGTCTCTCATTTCCCCCTCAACTTCCCCTCCATCCTTCCATGTCGTCGCTGAGGTGAGCTCCCATTTCCGGGTGGGAGAGTGAGAGTGAGAGTGAGAGTGTGTCTGTGCAGTATGTGTGTGTGTGTGTGTGTGTGTGTGTGTGAGGCAGCAGAGCAAGTATACAGAGAGGGGGTAATAAAGCCAGGGGGGCAGGCCGCAGAAAGGCGCGACGGCCTTTTAATTAACCCGGTGTGATTAAAAGCGGGGGCAGAGGAGGGTGGGAGGGGAGGAAGGGTGGGGGGGCTCATGCTGGAGGGGGGTGACAGACAGGAAATAGGACGAAGTGAAAGGTAGAGGACCCGGGTGATGTGATGTGGCTGTGTGTGAACACTATGGGTTACGTCTATGTCAATAAGGTAAGATAAGATAAGATAAGACAGGATGAGACAATATAAGATAAGATAAGATAAGATAAGACAGGATGACACAATATAAGATAAGATAAGATAAGACAGAATGAGAGGAGACGGGGTGAGGTGTTCCTTTGTTTGTCTTACGGTGGGGAAATTTATCTTGCTGCAGCAGCAACTAGACAGCAGAAATGGCATCAATAAGAATAATGGGGACAATAAATAACAAGTATAGAAACACTGAAAAACAATGATAGATGAAAAATAAAGTAAAAACCTAACATTGTTTGTACCGCAAAGTGAAAATCATTTTCCAATTCCCAAAAAAGTGCCGAAACCTGGGCTTAAAAATGGATTTTTATGAACTCAGATAAGCTTATGTTTTGGAGGAAGATTTTTTCACAGCAATGCACAGTGAGTTGGTGGTTAGGGTTCGACTCCCAGGTCTGACCAATGACCTTTCTGCATTTACGTTCTGTCTGTATGTGCATGGTTTGGAGACTCTAAATTGCCTTGTTTTAAAGTGAGGCTGTGTAAGTGTGTCTGTGTGTGTGTCTGTGTGTGCGTGTTTATTCCGAGCCTTCGCCCTATGTGTGCTTGGATCAGCTCCAGCAGGCCCCTGGGACACTGATTGGGTATAAGGCAGCTAAGATAACACATGGATGGATGCTTTAATAGATCCGCAACCTTGAGTTTTACAGCTGAACCTGGGAACCTGCCTGTGGTCGGAACAGTTTATTTTCTCATATAATAACACGCTCAAAGTCAGCGTCTTTCCGAAAATAAAGGCAAAAACAGCAATAAACTCACGAACATCCAGCCTGAGGAGCATCGGCTCCGGTTTATTAGTTTACACGGTGGACAAGCCGCGTTGTGTTCATGAGCATCGCTAAAACCAATGAATCAGCTTCCCACCGCGCAGGTCCCAGTAAAGTAAATTGTCTCCTCCAATCAGCGGAGAGCTTCCTCTGTGCGGCGGCGGCGCTCCCCGGGGCCTACTCTCCAACAGCTCCGCCCCCAAAAGTACCACATTCGCCATCCACATTATGCCGTACTAAACAGCCCGGGCCGTTCCCTGCTACGTGTAATTACTCTCCGGGGTTTAGCGCGCCCGTCTCTTGGTGAAAAATGGAGCAATGGGCGCTGGGCAGACGAGCTGACCCAGGCCGGCGTGGTGTTCTGGTCCGGGCTGCCTCGCGCCTCCTTCCTCCGGTCCGTCCCGCCATCCCACTGCAGCGTGTGCCGGCCGACGAGGCAAACACGCCGTAAAAATAATATCCAAATTCTCGAAATTACAGCTCTCTCATTTCCGCCTTTATGAGGTGGAAAGTGTTAGACAGTAACCAAATATCACGCGCTTCATCTGTTATGCATCAGCCGCGATACGGCAGCCGCGGGAAAGAAAGGGCACCGATTTTCTCCTCTCCAAGCAATTTGTCTCGCGCTGTAACCGGAGCCAACAATCAGAGCAAAAATATTGGGGTCACGATATTTAGGTGCTCCATTAGGAATAGACGTCTGAAAAAAAAAAAAGAAAAGTTTTCCTCCCTGTCTGCAGGTTTTTTTTGCACGGCAGGAATCACTTGTCTGAACAGCAATTCTAACGGCGGCGAGCGGCGAGCAAACAACGAGACGAATGCAAATAAGTCAAACCGCGCGTGACATCAAAAAGCCTCCTCGTTTAATCAAGTTAAAGTATGTGTCACAGGGTTTGTGAGCGCCACAACTCACAATCATCAATTTAAAAATATCTGCTGTTCTCAAACACCCACAGCACTCAAAAACCACCAGCCAACCACCCACATTAATTTTTTGATTTTTTTTTTTCCCAGAGCCTACTTCTTCTCTGATGTGATACCATATTTTTTTTATTTTTTCCCATCAGCCTTGATGTCTTAGAAATGTCTCTTTAGCCCGCTCTGCTCCCTGCAATCAGATGAGGTCACACCAGTGCAATAGACTCAAAGAGAGGCAGCATTCGCACTTCGATTTGTTACAAAACCAGCTAATAGCGGTCGGTTTCTGAGCAAATTCTGTGTCAAAGGCAGCTGGAATGGTTCCATCAGCTGGAGGATGTCCTCTGGCTAGGGTTAATGGGAGTGGAGAGAGGGGGGAAAGGAACCGCGGAGAACGCCGGAAGAACAAAATAAAGAACTTTTCAGCTTGGATTTCTCCCAGTAATGCAGGGTCAAAAAACAGGGGTCAGCGCCACAATGACATCCTAATCTGGCGTGCGCTCGCAATTGTGTGTATGTGTGCGCCTGTAATCCGCTCCGTGCGGCTCACATCATGTCTCATTTCAGCCCAGAATCACAGAAAAAGGTCACGGTTTGACCTTTTCACAGCTCAGAATTGCTACAGCGCACTCGGCTGATTAGTGTACACACACAGACACACACAGACGCACACACACGCGCGCGCTGACACACACACACACACACAAACATTATATGAAAACTGATACAAAGACGGGCGCCCGCTCAGAACAGAAAAATGAAAGTAATACCGCCCTGAGCTGAAAGCACACCAGATCTTCTATTTGTAATCTTGGCCAACCACACTGTGTAAGTTCACTTTCCAAACATGTTTACTCTTGGATCCAAAATCAAAGACAGGGACCTAGTTTCTTTGTTATTTAAATTTCTCGTGGTATTTTCTGGCGTTCCTTCACTCGCTAAATTCCTCTTGCGCTCAATCGATGGACAATTAACTCTGCCTTAATGCCAGCGCACGGGCTTGTTTTTGTCATGTGTAAAATGTCATGTATTCTAATGATCAATACGGGATATTTTCAGTTATTAACTGAGGGGGAAGTGCTGAAACAGCGAGCGCCCGGGCCGGTCTTCTTGCACTTGTTACAGAAGCATAAAAAAAGCACCTGTCTCAAGGAAGCCTATTAGGCTTTTACCAGCCATAAATTCCCATTTACATCCACCCTGTTGAGCTTCACATGAATTGGACGGCTAGTTAGAAAGACTGTCCTTAAACTGCACTCGTCCATTGATGGCCGGGTTTTGTGTTTAAAGCTCATTTCCCACTCGGAGCCAAAATATAAAAATGTAATGTAAATGTCGAAGTATGGGACCTGGGAGCTTATTAGTCCACGGGAAGAATGGATCTAGTCGTTTTTATCTACAGTTTGATGGCCAGTAGACAGGAACTGAGAGGAGTTGGCGTATTTCCCGCTGTGCTGCGGGGACATTAAATGCGACATAGCTCCGACACATAGGAAGGATTTCTAGATTAAAGGTAAAGACAGCGGGGGTGCGGCACTGATACGTGGCTTCAGAGGGCATTGTGGCCTTTACAGAGCGCGGCGTTAACAAGCGCGTCCGCCGACTGAGACATGTTGCCTTACAGCGGCCGAACGTACAGTAACAATCAGAAACAGGGGGTGTGGGGGGGGGAGCAGCGGTCGGTATGGCAACCGTCCCGGGGGCCTCGCAGCCAGGCACAGGTGCAACGCGGCTCCGGCCGATGGGAGCCGGGCTACCTGGTGTGACAGTGTGGGCCGGGGTCAGCGGCCCGCCTCGTCATCAGCGGCGAGGAAAGCACGCCATTACTGTCAGCGGATGATCCCGGCCTCTGCCGCTGAGAGGGAATGATGTTTGTTCAGAGGGCTGCACAGTCTGTGTGTGTCAGCATGTTAAGCGAGGAAACAAGAGTAAGTGCTTTCCTTTCTCTTTTTTTCCTTTTTTTTTTTTCCCGCCAGCGCGAGACAAAAGGCACGCCGGCTGAAATGTTCACTCAGTCTGAAAATTACTATGCTAAGACTAACGATTTCCTTTTTTGACAACCTGCTTTTGTGCGCACAATGGCTTTTTGCTTGGCTATTTGTCTTGGTGTGCTCAATATTCAAGGCTGTCTAAGAGAAGGTTTAACTACATCTCAGTAAATCACAGTGTAACTACCTAGGCAGACGCGGCGACACCGCTGCCAAATGGCATCAACTAGTGTGGATGCTGAGAAAGTCTTTTCACATTAGTGTGCTGCTAATGGCTGATCCGGCGTCGGCGCCCATGAAAAGGGGGAAGCGTTGGTTGTGTGAAAACGCCGCCGCCGCCGCCGCTGTCCTGTGCTGTTTTCCTGCAGATATGAAATGTCTCTGCACAGCACATTTCTCTGTGGCTATTCTGATCTGTGCTGTGTTTTATGTTCCGCTACGTTCAGTCCGGAGGGACGAGGGAAGAGATTTCAGTGGGAATATCTCCGCCAAAATGATCAATGATCGTGCTCGCTACAGTGGCGACCCGTCGACCAGGGGCTGAAATCTGCGCTTTGAGCGTCTTTGAGCGCGACTTGCTGAGGATATTGGATGCAGAGTTCTAGTCGGGTAAACAGTGAACAGACAGACCTCATCCTTGCTTATGAACCCCGAAGCCTTTCAAGGAGCTCTTTTCATCCCCACAGCTGTGATGCTATCCCCGCTGAACCTGTTACCTGTGGACGCATCCAAGCAGGTGTTTGCATGGTCTGCCAAGCGGCTGAGCTGGATCACTTGTGGCTTCTACTGCCTCTGGGCCGTAAAGAGCCCGACACAACTTTTATGCCACCATATAATTTAAAAGAGTGAGTGATATAGAAACTCATTCCTGGACCATTGTCAGGAATGGGGACGTTACCTGTTAAGACCAGTCTTTTTTTTTGGTGGTCGTTTCCTGGCAGTAAACGTGTTTATTTCTGCAATATACCCTCTTAGTGTCATCCTCAAGAGGCCGTTGAAAGAACTGCAGTTTTCTGGCACGGTGGCAGCATCAATTCAACAACAGGCCAAATACTTTTACCACTGAAGTATCCTTGGACCGTGTGAACTGCAATCTCTCTTTATGGGTTGCAGTCACTGCTGTGTGTGTGTGCAATCATCTGCACGACCACAGGAAGTTCAAGTGCACAGCTTGAGCGAGCTCGCTGCTCCACAGCGAAGCTCTCCTGATTTGAAATCTGACATGTGGCGTCCCGAAGCATGAAATGAAAAAACAAACAAAGGGCTGGACGTGGACTAATACAGCAAATATTGCTGGATTAAACAGGGCCTCGATAGTGATCTCACAGGACGGCTCGAGGCGGTCCTACCTCGCTCGCCTGTCTTTTCCTGTTCAGCCTTGTCCCGTCCTCTCCTCTCCCTCCCCGTCCTGTCTGATCTTTCCCTTCCTGTCCTGCTCTGTCGTAATCTCCCCCGTCTTGTACTCCTCTCTCCCCTGCTCCGTTTTGTTCTGCTCCGTTCTGATCCAGGGCAGGGTTGTTGGCCGGCCTCTCTTCACGCAGCCTGATAGATCTCTCTGGCTGTGGAGTGGATGGGAAACACATGGGCAGCCTACACTCAACTCGACTCAACTCTAAAAAAAAAAAAAAAAACAACAACAGCTTGAAGCCAGCTTCTCAGTGGAAAAACTTCTACAGAACATCACGCTGGAACTTGGCAGGCCCGGCCCAGAGCCATAACCGGGGGAACAGGCCCCTTTGTTCTGCAGACGACCCGGTCCACACAGGCAGCTTTACGTCCTGAGAAAGCTCGCGATGCGCGTTTCACACCATGACCAATCTGTGAACTGTGTTTGTGTGCGTCGAGCGAGGCGAGAATATGAGAGCGGGCAGGAACACACAGCGTGAGATTTACCTGAAAAACCCCACATGAATAATGCATGGGAACAATGGAAAGCACACGTCAGGCATGGTGGGGACACACACACACACACACATACAGTTTATCCCAGTGAGATGATCTCACCAATCTCAGGACGCTAAAATATTAATGTGCGACCCATGGAAAAAAAAAAAAGATTTGGAAGAAATCCCTTTCCTGCTGATATTTCACATTTCAAACTCGATGTTACGTCCGATAAGTGACACGGGCGTACGTACTAGGCGAAACCTGATGTATTTATTCATACGTATTCACCGGGCTGGGGTAATCGTTACCGTCTCCGCTCGTGGCGAGCGGAGCAGGAATTTCAGGCCTCGGCTGCAGATGAATGTCTTGGCCACCATCTCCACACAGGAAACAGCCCAGCGGGTGTGCGTGATTCTGAGAGAGATGTGTGTGTGTGTGTGTGCAGCGGTACCTGTTGAGGCGGCGGTCGAGGCTGCAGGTACGGGCTCTGGTTGGGCCCTGGGGGCGTCTGCTGAGGGGGGCTGAAGTAGCTGGGGGTCCCCTGCTGCCCCGCCTGCTGCTGCTGCTGCTGCTGGCTGTATCCTCCCATCCCCTGCTGGCCATATGGCGCCACCTGCTGAAACGACCAATCACAGGACGGTTAGAGGGCCGGTATTAGGGTCATGGCAGAGGCTGAAGCAAAACTTTCACTTTCAATTAAAAGCAACGGAGGGAGGCAGTCAGGTGCGATTAGCATCGGTGTAAAAAGCAACAAGTAGCCTTCTGACGTGAAAACCCTCTAGGAAACGGGGAAAGGGGGAGGGGGGCAAAACATCCCACGTGGGCCTATACAGACTGGCCTCAATCCATTTCCCACTTCGCTTGATTGTCTCTCAGCGAGAGTTCTTAATTTAGCTCGAAGCAGGCTGACACCCGTCTCCCAGCAGTCGCTCGCTGCCTAATGAACTTGCCCCGCAGAGGAGTCTAAGTTTATGTCCTCCGTCCTGCCAAACGCCCCCCTCCACCCCCCCCTACACACACACCCACACCTCCCTCCGCTCCCTACATTATCTCTCCGTGCTGGCCAGCTCGCAGATGGGATGAGGTGTGCTGGATATTACCGCTGGCCCGTCCCAGGCCCGGAGCCCTAATGAGGGACACATGGATGGGCCGGGGCATTCCAGAGCTGCGCGCTCTAAAAAACTAACTCACGAGGGGGAGAGCACGCCAAGTGCCGATGCTGCATTACACGGTGGTTAAGAGGGAGAATGCGAACAGGGAGTACGTGTAACAAGCTGGCAGCGACACAAATGTAGTCTAAATCCAACCCTGTCGTTTGTTATGACTACAGACAGCGCCAGGTGCTCCTCGCTCCTCTAAGGGTTTCCTATGGAGGCCGGGCTCTTCTCATTCACACTGAGGCGCACGCATGCACGCACGCACGCACCCTCACACGAAAGCCAAGCGCAGACTCTGAAACAGCATTTACGACCGCTGGTGAAACAATTTGACAGCGCTTTTCATGTTGTATTTTTTCACCCCCCACCCCCCACCACCACCCCCACCCATCACGTCACGCTGCTTTTTTATTCGGCTACAACCAAAAGTGCTGCCACAGACTCATCAGACAAACACACAGGCGGTAATTTAGGAGTCCATGTTGTCCCGAGTCTTGAACCTCGACACGGCCCTTTAAATTTTCTTTAACTGCCTTGGAAATGTTAAAGTCTTTGTCTCTCTCTCTCTCTCTCTCTCTCGCACTCTGCTTCCATCTCTCTCTCTCTCTCTCTCCTCTCTGGCTCAGAGTGATTTATTTCAAAAATGATGGTATTATAGGGACTCCGCCGTGATGTAACCACTACGCTACAGTCTTGTCTGATCAAAAGCAAAGCGCGCACCCATCCAGACTTGTCGTTTTACAGTGACTGTTATGAGTGTGAAACCCCACTCATAAAAGCCCTGTTAAAAGTGATGGCTGGTTTAAAATATTGTGAAATCTGATCTGGCTGCAGAGGGCAAGTGGATATTAATACATTTGAAATAGTTTTGGAGAGTAACTTCCTCTGAGTGGGCGTTTAAAAAAAAAAAAAGAAAGGGAAAGAAATCTTCTCTCAACGCTGGCAGAGGCTTTTTGACTCTGTGAATAGAGATGATTGGACAATGTAGAATACTTTTCACTTCAATGGGAATCTGATTAGGAAGGACAGGTCTATATGTGTGTGCGTGTGCCTGTGTGCGCGCCCGTGTGCGTGTGTGTGTGTGTCATTAGGCCGATGAGACAGACAGACAGGGTGAGATCAGTGTAGCTGGCAGAGAGGTTAATAGCATGGCCCCGCTCATGCCAACAGCACCACCAGATTCATTACTGCCAGCGGAGGCAGCACACATGCACAGGCACGCTCATGCACACACACACACACACACACACACACACACACACAAAGTACTCACATACCAATGTACTCAAATGAATGCACATGATTCAAGTTGTGGGTATGTAGCGGGTTGTTCAAGTATGAAAGACAAACAAATTCTCTTTTCATCTCTCTCTCTCTCTCGCTCTCACACACACACACGCACGCACACATTGAAAACCACTCTGATAAATCAGCAGCGGCTCCATCCGCTGACGGTGACTCCAGGCTGGTGTAACACCGTGGGCCGGAGCAGGAACACCACAGCGCTGGGATTGGCGAGGATTAGGTCACCATGGAGATCGAGAACAGACACCCGTGGGTGGGTTCCTTTCTTAGGCAAATACAAAGAGAGGCAGAGGAGCCGACATGGGAGGAGAGACGGACGGATAGACAGACAAATGGGGAGACAGATGTCTCGCAGTGGAAAAAGACAAGACAGAAGCGATGGCTCTTTGGGTCTGTGCCTCCAAAACGTTTCCCTGGTTCCATGAATAACCTTGTTACGACGCGCGAAAAGCTAATGAATAAATGATAAACTACACTAGTTTTCTGTTGTCTTTAAAATTGCCACTTTGAGTTGCTGGGATTTGGTATGTAAAAATACACCAGGGACGCGGCGAGCGAGCGAGGGAGCGCGCTGGAACGAGGAAGCGTGAACACACCAACGTTAACGTCTGGCGTCTCCCTTTGTTTTGTGTCAAGATAATGTGTCCTGGAAGGATAAAAAAAGACGCGTGAAGCTACCTGCATCGCCTCATGCTATTTGATTCTCACGTCCCGCATTTTTAGGTTAGTAAAACTCCCCACCGTGTGACAGGGTGCAAATTTCTCTTTTCCATAATTACAATCGAGCGCTTTCTGTCACTCACGGCTACATACCTTAGCAGCGCTGCACAGGGTGAACCACTTCATCACGAGGGTAGCCACCCTCCACCGTGTTGCCATGACACTCCCTCCTAATATACAATTACATGCCCGACACTGAAGCTAAAGGCCGGGTCTTCCCGTGGACAGGGAGAGCAGCCCCTCCTCTGATCTAACACAGCCGCACAGTGGGAAAGCTGCCTGAGAGAAACAGGTGAGCCCTCACTGTTGATGCCCCACCTGGTAAACAGGTGCAAGCCACAGCAGAGACGCTCGATCATCTGTGACACAGTTAATGGTAACGCCATGCTTTGGGAACCAGTGATGCATAACACCCCCCCTATTGACTTGCAACTGTACAGACATCCAACAATGACATGACCAAAAACAAAACACAGAAGTAAAAACAACAATAACTATGAAATACGAGGACAGGATTGTCATTAATGGGAGACCAATACGGACACGTCCAATAATGTTACATCAGATTAAAATCAATCACAGATTAAAGTCGGGTAAATTGATGATTAATCACAATCCTGTAAAAGACGCTTTTACAAGACGAGCCACGGCGTACACTTTTCTCCTCGTTAGCTCATTTGCCGCTGTCGCTGGTTGGAAAACACTGGGAAACAACTTTCACAGCTCGGGCCTTCAAAGTCTGTTTTCGGCGCATTCATGAGGAGGCCGACTGAAATGTAAGCAGGCAGAGGAGGCCGGCGTGCAGGCAAACGGAGAGAGACAGAAACGCTGGCAGTCAAGTCAGCCAGTCAGCCAGTGAAACAGGCGCAGAGACAGCAGGCAGACTAGAGGTCTAACAAGTAGCAACCTGTCACAGTGGCTTTGGGAGGGAAGAAAGAGTCATTCAAATGCAGCTCCTGTTTGATCGCTGGGGGCGACTGTATGAATGTACTGTACCTACTGAGTACACACCGGCTCGCTGGAACCTGATTCTCTTTGACTGAGAATGTGCTTAGTGATAAACAGACTCGCTGCGCTGCTGCCTCGAACAATAAAAATAACCGCTGGAAGTAGAAAGAAGACCCCTCCTCAGCCTGCCCCCCCCCCCCTCCTTCCACTCAGGTGTGTGGAAGCGGACCAAATAACGGGTGTGATTTATCCGGGAGTGTCTTGGCAGGCGCGCAGTGTCACATAAATGTCTGTAATGAAATGACAACAGATGTGAAGTGCTGTAGGGAGAAATGACGCAGAATAGACGTCCTGCGAAGCAAATAATTCAGCGTAAACTGCAGAAACAGTGTGATGAAAACAAAAGCCTTGGCGGCGCATTAAGATACAAAGAGACAAACACTCGAGCAAACACTGAGGGGTGGAAAAGAGAGAGAGAAAAAAAACTCAATCAAAAATCTATCAAAACAAGAGTCACATGAAAAGGCAGACAATATCTTCCCGCTCTGCAAATGGAGGTAATAAATAGCCACGCTAAACCTCCATCCGTGGTGGCGGTGTGTGTGTGTGTGAGTGTGCGAGTGTGTGTAGATGTGCACATGTGTGGCTGCCTTAAATCAGCCGTTTAAAAACCTTGCACGGAACAAGGCACTGCTTGTAATTCAATTGGGCCAATGAGCAATAGACAGGGATTTTCATAATTCTGTCAGGGTGGCGATACGGCTGACTGGCAACCGGGACCACAGGTCGCCCGATTTGAGTGACAGATGGGCTCAGCCAACCAGAGCGCTAAGCAGAGCCACCAGCCAGGACCCCTTAAACAACACAAACGCGCACACACACACGCACTGGGAGACTTGACAGGCGCACACACGAGCTCTGCATCGGCATTACCATGCTGTCATGCGAGCTGGAGCCCGGGCTCACAGCAAAATAAATAAATGAATGAAGAAGGAAAGAAAGAAAAAGAGATAGAAGTAGAGGGGTTAGAAGTAATAAAGACTCAGATGAGCTGACAGAGAGGGAGGCAGAGACGCGGACATGTGTGGGGAAGGCAGAGACGGAGGCGAGGGAAGATGTTTAGAGAGGCAGGGATGGAGCGATAGGCAGACGGGAGATAGACGAAGGGTGTTACAGACAGAGATACTTTAAGGGATGGATAAAGCGATGTTTCGCATGATAAGGACAGAGCGAGACAGATAAAGACGGCGAGGCAGACTGAGGGATGTGCGGAGAGAGACTCGCCACGGAGAAGCGGGGAGGAAGGAGGAAGAGGCTTAGCGGAGGGATGGGGAGGGATAATGGGAAATAATGATGGAGAGGGGAGAGAGAGAGAGAGGGAGCTGAGCTCCGCGTTCTAAATTGAGGAACATATAGGAGAGGCAGAAACATATAGACAGGTAGATATTACGGATCCCACAGGATCACCAGGTGAATGTTCTTCATTTATTACCATTAATGAGCTGGGACAGAGCGGCAGCGGCAGCAGCAATTTGAGCCGCCGAGGCCAGAAAAGGTAGGCTGAGCTCCATACCACACACTCATTTCAACTTGATAAAACTACGTCCATTTGCATAGAGAGAAAAACAAAAAAAAAAACACCACTGTCTTACTGTCCAACGAGGCAACGGCGAAGTCACAGCTGCGGGAAATGTGGTGCAAAAAGAAAAAAAAAAAAGATAAAATGAAAAATGTGCAATATCTGACAGCAATTTGGCTTTTGTTAAGACTCAGCCTCACTCGGTACGTTTCATATTAGAAGCGACTGTGGTGCACTTTAAGCTCGCAGACTGACACGCTTCAGCGTAGTTATACCTGTCTGAATACATCAACACTCTCGGGGTGTGCGGGCGGCTAACAATAGCACTAATCGTCCTTTGGACGGAAGAAAAAAACAGGACGGACCCATTTCCACGGCACCATATTTATAATCTGCAGAACGCCAGAACGCCCTGTGCCTGCTACCCTAACACGGGCGCGTTACTCTACCACGCTCGCCGTTTTTTCTCCCCTTGCATTTAAGTGTCAGTAATCGCACAAACACCGGTGTCGATGAAGTGCAAGCGCAGTGTGTCTGCTCTGTCCGTTTCTAGGCGCAAACAAATTAGCCGTGCAAAGGTTGAGGTGTATGGTAGCTGTAAGCACAGAGAGTAGCGGGCCTAGGAGCGGGGGCCCCCCGACTGCTCTTTTTAAAATAGATTTCATCTCACACGGGTTAATCGCCGCTCCACTGGAGGGAAGCGTGTGAACGCGAAAAGCCGACTACATTAAAATAATTGCATTTGTAAACAGAGTGCAAAATGAAATGATTCCCTCACATTGAGACGCCCCGGCAGCTCGGCGAATCTGAGTACCTAACTTAAAGGCGGGTAATCAAAGGAAGATTTCGGCGAGGGAGCGCAGCGGGGAGACAGCGGAGGGAGGAATGGCAGCGTTGACAGATCTGTCAGTCAGAAGAACAGGAAAATAAACCGGCATCAAAATAACTCCACCACCACGTTTTTTTTCTTCTTTTTTTAAGATTACTTTATTTGCCCTGAATGTGGCAGCATTGAAATGTTCCGACCGTAACATTTTCCTCAGCTGACCTCCGCTTTTAAACTACTGTAACACTGTAAACACGAGAGAAAACTTTTGTTTTTTTGGATCGACAAAGTCTCGTGAAACCAACGGGAGAAGAGACTTCAGAGGATCATCAAACATCTTGCATTGATCGAACTGACGCGCCGCACCAGGATTTTCTTATTTGTTCGGTATCCAAAGATTTCGTACATGAGCCACATTTGGATAAAATTTACATTCATTTTTTTTAGATCGATGGCGGATGCAAACGCAAAGACTTGACAGGCTTCACTTTTTCTCTTTGTTCCGGGTTCAAGAAGAGCAATACTCTAATAGCGAAGGCATCCTTGGGAAGACATATTACTACTCTTACTTTAAAGGAATTTTCCACTTTGTGTTAACTTTTTACATAGTTGTTTTTTTGCTAAGTTTTTTTTTCCAACCGTTGTCAGTTCATCAGTAGTATTTCTTGTTTCTTTGTGAATGAGTCTCATTTTAGGATCAGTTTTTAGTAATGCGGCCTAAAGTGTGCCATTAGTCTTGAATGGCTGTTGCAGCCAGTGGTTCTCTGCTGTCTATCATAAATGGATCAATCTATCGTAAATGGATCAATCAATGACCATCTGATCGTACCTCTAGCACGCGTCTGCCAAGAGAAGCACGATGAATCGAATATTTACCGTCATCACGGTACCAGTGTGTGCAACATACACACAGCAGGAGACTGCTTTCACTCATGGCCAGATGTAGCCAGGTGTGCTTTCTTCTTGTTGTTGCTGGCACTGAAATACTCAGCTTAGTTCGTTTTTTTTTTCCATCTCTGCCAAAGGCTCACACACAAAAGCTGAAAGCCATTCATGCTGCATATTTAAGAATTTGTTTATATATCGCAAGATCCTTAAAGATAACAACACACTGCAGCCCCGACAACTGGGAGACCCAGAATCTAAAGAAACGCGTTTTTTTCTTTTCCCCTGCATCTGAGCCGAGTTGACGAGAGGTTATCATTACGCCCAGGACCAAAACAAATCAAGCGGCTCCTTCAGCTCCATGTGGTGATAAGATCAGCCACTCACAGCCGATAGCACGTGCGCTCATCCCCGGCATGCAGACGGAGACGGGGAGCGCCACGGCTGGTTTGTGAACTGCTGGTGAAGGTGAGCTCCCTTAATGAAATGTGAGGCGTAGGAGGGAGAGGATCAGCATCAACAGGCTCATGATTAAACATAAGGGGAAGGAGAAGGGGATGCATCAGCGTGCTCGTCATCCTCATCCTCGCCTGCACCACCCCCACCCCCACCCCACCCCAAGGTGACGGTGCTCTCCGTCGCTCGCTCGCTCCCTTTGATCTCCCCCTCTCTCTCTTTCTCTCTCTCTCTCTCTCACTCCTCCCCCTCCTCGCAAACGGCAAAGGCCCTTGACACCTCAAGGAATGAGAGAGAGAGAGAGAGAGAGAGGGAGAGAGGGAGAGAGGGAGAGAGAGTGAAGGAGCGATTCGCAGGAATCTCAGGTTCGATGACCCAGACGCTGGAATCCAAGTGGAGACTAAATATAAAAATATAGAAACGGTCACATTCAGCAAACAAAGAGAATCTAGGCAGCAGATGTACGAGCATTTTCTCTTCTTTGTATGAAGCACAGAGCACTTCATATACTGAGAGCTCCTCGCTCCCAAATGAAAACCGAAGCCTGTCTATTCAAAGATTGTGACTTATCGACCCGGTGATAACATCAACATCGCACTGACGGCGAGTGAAAGCGAGCAGATAGCGTAGCTTTCCACTGATAGACACGCAGTCGTGTTTTTTTTTTTCTCCCCTTCTATATTTTCATCTCCGATCCCTCTCTGAAGACTGCCAAATGTTGCTCTCTGCCCCCTGTCTGTCTTTCTTTATTTTTGCCTCTCTCTAATTCTCTGTTTCTGCTCACATCAATTGATGGCTGGCTGCGACGAGCCGAGCCTGTGTTGTTCCAGGCAGAGCTGTAATGGAGACATTTGGAGAGGCAGAGCAGGGCAGGTTAATGCTCTTTGTAATGTGTGTGTGAACAGCGATTTATTTTTCTCTCTCTCTCTCCCTCTCCCTCTGTCTCTCCTTTTTTTTCCTCCCTTTTTTCGCGAGAGCCTCTGGGCCCCGTGCCACCGGCTCCAAATGTTTTCCCCTACTAAACTCCTGACCCCAATCTGTGGCCAAGAAAGACAGAAAGGAGAGGGGAAATTGAGAAAGAGGCAGAGCAGAAGAAAAAAAGAACCAAATGTGATTCATTGGAAGGGTCAAAAATGGATCTGATCGAGTGAGGGAGGGAGAGCGGGGGCTGCGCGGTTGCTGATACTGAAAGACTTCAAGCTGGTTTTAGCAAAGAGAAGCTGCGGAGGAGATCAGAGACGTCGGCAATCACCTGAGTCTTTCTCAACACCCAATTTCACAATGTTTGCATTGGAAATTTTGACAGATAGGAAATAATCATCATTAAATCAGGAAGGGGGGGAGGGGTGGGGGAGTGTTCACAGCACATACAAACGGCACAAATCCGCACAAAATAACCCTAATACGTCTTTCAGATCAATCACTCGTGCACGCGGTGGCTCGGCTCATTTTTCAAGCGTTCGCTGTGATGACAGGCTCGAACTTGTGTAGGAGTCAAGTCAATTACATCTGAATAGGGAGGGAGGGGGGGGGGGGTTGTTGTGGTGGTGGGGGGGTTGTCTTCTAGTTGAAACACGCTCGTTCACCATTAGCGGTCGACACCAGTGCAGGAGATTACACTCGTATTGTGCGCATGCCCCCCCCACCCCGCCTACCCCCCCACGCCCCCCCCCCCCGGGCTGCGTCTCGGATGCTGATGCGCGGCAGCGCTAAGCGGTAGCGACGCCGAGGATTCGAGTCACCGTGGGGGGGTGGAGGGGGGTGGCGTGGGGTGGCGTGAGGACGAGGAGGTGAGTGGGGAAACTGTCAGGTGGGACTGTGTTGTCTGTGACACCTTTCCGATGGGGCCTCACTGTACAAAGAAAGTCTTCCACGCGATGCGGCACCCCGCTAAATGTAAAGCGCTTTGAGGAGACACCCTGGCAGTAAATCCTTCCTTAAAGAAGGTTAGAGCCATCAGCTCCTGTTACCAGGTGTTGATTCAACTTTATGGTCTTGTTTCCAAGCAGGTTTCTAGGCAAAAACCCACTAATATGACTGCTTTAAGTCAAGAATGGAATGAGGAGGCTCTAATGGGGGCTCTAAATAGCCAAAGAAAGACCATGATGTATTCCATGGTGCTGTGTGATAAGTTGTCTTTTGAAAGTGGATATTTGACTTATCACTGAACCGGTTTGGACTAGTGTATTTGGTAACTGTGGTGTCACACCTGATTGGTGCCTGAAAAAGAGATGGAGGAGACACTGATATTGCTAAATAATGACTATGACCACATCCGTTCATCCATCCATTATCAAATAACCATCACCCCCTTTGTTGTGAGGGTATGTTGGAGCATGTCCCCCAGCACAGATGGGACCGAGACAACCAATACACTCTGGACTCACGACACCATTCTCACTCACACTCACAACCTAGAGGCAATTTGGAGCCTCCAATCAACCTAAATATGCATGTTTTTGGACTGTACTTCTGTGTGTGTGAGTGTGGGTGGGTGGGTGGGTGGGTTGTGTGGTCGTCCATGGATTGATGGGTAAATGGTAAAAGCTACTGGTTAAAGCAGACGGACCATGAGGGGTAGCCTCTACCACCACGTAATAAATAAAGATGGTGTCTGAAAGACCATCTCAGAGTCGAGAGTGGACGTGACTTGTGTCTGAGTGGTCATGAAGACTAGAAAAGCAGAATGTAAGAATCAGGCAATTTACCAAACCGGAGTATCCAGAGAAAACCCACACAGACATGGAAAAGATGCAAACCTCACACAGGAAAGCCCTGGCAGTCCAGCCCAGGTCCCTCACATCACCATGTCACCTGAATGGGACCAAATCTTTGAAACTGAGTCTGGCAGCTGTGTAACAACATATCGGGTTGAGTCTACATTAAAGAGAAATGCCGCTCTGTATCAGGCGATGCAGTTCAGCAGCAACACAAACTACAGCCTCCGAAACGACTATAAAGTTGATTCAACACCTCTTGAAAACAGTTTCAACAAAGACCGCACATTACGACCTTCACAAGGGAGGAATTATGGGTAGTTTTTTCTTGCTAGGGTCGACCTAATAAACCGGCAACTGAGTGCATAATGAACTAATATTTATTAATGTGCGTGTCAAGCTGCTTGATAGGTTTTTAAGAAACACAGGAGCCAGAATACATCACGGCACCTTCAACACACAATAAAACCGAGCACTTCCTCTCTCTCTGTCTGCAGCGAGCTTGGCTAAATACTACTCTAGTTGATAATGACGATTCTCCGAGGATCATTCGTAAGAGGCTGAAATATGTTCGAGACCGCCTTTATTGTTTTGTTTACTTGTGGTATTGCACGGAGATGGGGTCATCCTGAAAAATCCAGGTCCACTTCCATTCTAGTCGACGTACGTTTGACGTACTTTGAAGCTCGGCTGTGCGGGCTGCACGGCCGAGCTCCATCTTCATCTTCTCTTCTTCACACCGATCTATGCCTTCTCAGATCTGTTTTCAAATGCTGATGGCGCGTCACGTCTCCTTATTTCAACACTCCGCAAAATGAAGCCCAGAAACCGAGATAGTGGAGCAGACTTGACCTGTGTTGAGAAAAAAAAAAGAAAAAAAAATCTATCTGGAATCTAGAAGAAAACCCAAGATGAATTCTGTGCGAGCCAATTAGAGCGGCGACTAATCCCCTAGTAACTCGTCAAAGACGTAAAGCATCCCTCTCTTGGCTCCTCTCTTCCTCGCACCCTCCGCCTCACTCCCACTTTCATCTCCCCGCTCTTTTATCTTATCAATAGGCACGTATAGAGCGCTGCCGACGGAGCACGCACAGCTCGGGCCTTTCAAAAACACTCGGCTTGTGACGTTTTACACCGCTCGCCCGCATTCAACTCAAAATTACATTACACCCCGACAACACTTCACCTGCCGGAGAGTGAGAGTGACGGGAGTCTGCCTGCTCGCGCAACCAATGCGACGGCGGGAAAGAGCTGACAGCCGGGTTTGTAATTTAACTAATGGCTTACATGAAAACGGTGTAATCCACCAGGTCGAATCACGTCTATCTATCTATGATCCTAGATTCTTTAATGGGCGAGGATTTCACTGTTTACTTCTGCCGTCTTCCTTTACATTAGACCTGGCATGCACACACACTTAGCATTGATATTAATTGATAGCATCGCTTCAAACCGGTCTGCGATTGGGAGGGGTCTTCTCTCACCCCCCCCCCCCTCCTTGCCAGTTAATGGCCACGAAGCCTGGTCTCCACGTGGCGTCTGATTGGCTGAGAGCCACTCCACAGCAGCGGGGTAATAAAAGTTACAAATGAGAGCAGGCTATTAGAGCCATTGACGTGCGTAGGCTAGCCTGCTAATTAATTGATCCTGAAACTTCATCTATTTTGTAGCCAGAGAGGAACCCTTAATTAATCAGCCTTTCCATATCATTGTCCTCCTTTTTTCCGATCCTTTTCTCTCTTCTTCTTCTTCTTCTTCTTCTTTAAACCCCCTTCCTCGCTATCTAACCCCCCTTCCCCATCCCCGTCCCTCTCTCTTAATGTCTTTTTTTAATTGTGAGATGAAAACGCCCTGGGTCCCACGGGCTGGCGCAGAGTGCAGGTCTGGAGTTGTGAGGGAGATGGGGGCGGCTGTGGATCTGCATGGCTGAGATGTGTACTTTGAGCAGCGAGTCGCCGATATTTCAAGAGCCTTTCAAAGAGGGAGGGGCGGGACGAGGCTGGAGTGGTCCCCTTTGTACCCCTGCCCCTCCTCTTCCCTCCATCCTTCCTGGCAGAGGGGCTGATTTATTGGGGCTTCCCAGCCATCCGTCAGAGCCAGCAGCGCTGGCTGCATTAACCCCAGAGACAACCCCGGCACCCGGGGCCCCTAAGTGCTTCCAAGTGGCCCTCGCTCTCCCCGCTGGCGAGGAACCCCCCTGCCCGGGCTCAATCGATGTCGTAAATTACCCATCTAACTCCCTAAAGTCGATTGCTCACAAGATGATGTTTGGACAGACAAGGACTTTTACCAGCTTTTTGTTTTAATGGAAACTTAAAGGCCCGGGCGCTACTTTGCGGCCACATAAATACTCCCCGCAAAAACTAATCCTAATTATCAGCTACGAGTGCCGGAGGAAGAATGAAAACAACAGTCAGACCGGAGCGAACTGTCACTAACATTAGAGATACGACCAAGCTTTTTTACATCTTCAGAGAACACCACATGCTTACTAAGTAACTGAGACCTTTCAGGAAAGACGTTATTTAAAGGGCAAATCGTAAAATTAACAATGGCTGGATCCTATTAAGCTGCTTCCGTTTCAGGTTCCTGGTATTGCGCATGCCGGCTTGTTGTCACAATGTCACGGCTTATTGGAAAACTTGAACAGAGTGGAGCCATTGTTGATGTTCCATCCATTCTTCTATCAATGGCATCATTAAACTGTTATCACAACCATACCACTTATATTACAGCTGGAGTGTCCACAGTCATCTTCAAAAGGCCATAAAACACATGAATAATAATTGGCCGACACGTCATTTAGCTTAGTGGTTTCAGCTGTTTTGAAAAAACGCTGTAAAATATGTTGTAGCGCATAAATTAAACACACCAAGCGAGCGAAAACAAAGGGGGAGAGCCGTCTTGAAATGCTGCTCATTATTTAGGAATGCACACAGCTGTTGCCCAGTTGAAAGGAACACAAGCCCTTTCAAGAGTACAGATGCATTACTTTTTTTTTTCTGCTCGTTCGCCCGGCTCATCAGTAATGAATAAAGACGGCGTCTGGAGGACGATCTCGGGGAGCAGAGTGGGGCTTGGGGGAGGACGGCGGGCTGGCGAGGGGGCCTGTCCACTTGACTCTGGATGGCCGGCTTCTACGAAGCTGTGCCCGGTGTGTGTGAGGAGCAAACAGCCAACACTGGTAATGGCTTCTGCCTGAGTCGTTGACACACTCACCCCTGTACACACAAACACACACACACACACACACTCACACATACAAATACACACGCCGTCCTTTCCTCTTTCCCCTCATTCTCTCATTTCCCATGATGTCTTTCCCTCCCTCCTGCTCCTCTCTCCATCTCCATCACCCCTCCTCCTCCTGCTCCTCAGCTTCGTTTTCACATCAAACACCAATGTTTCCCGCAAATTCCTTTTCCTCTCCGTCTGCCAACTTTGAAATCACAGGAAATTACGCTAAGAATCGCCGGCGCTGGTCCCCCCCCTCCCCACCCTTTCTCTCATTCTTTTTTCCTTCTCTTTATTTTTACGCTTTCAACTCCATTCCACTTCCCAAACAGACGTGTCTCTCGTGTGGCCTGTCATCCCCAAGACGCCCACCTCTCTCTTCTACCTCTTCCTCTTCCTCCTCTTCTTCTTTTCTTCCTCTCTTCGGCTGATATGTTTGTTCTAGTTCCCGTCACACACACGCACACCGCAGACACACACACATATACAAAGTCTCTTCAGGTCTCTCAGCATATGCACTACTCTCAGACAGTTTCTCACACACACACACACACACACACACACACACACACACACACACACACACACAAAGGCCATGTGACGCTGACTACACCTAATGCAAGCTCTAGACTTATTTGCTGCAGGCGTCTCAGGAAGGTTTTCTTCTCTCTCTCTCTCTTTCTCTCAGACGTCAACAGTGAGATCGCTGTCTGTGCTTGCCTCCTACGGCTGGATTAAGGGAAGGAGGCCATGAGCGGAGCGCCTAATTGGCAGTGAACTGCACTGTTAAGGATGTGTCAGAGCGTGTGTTTGAGAGCATGGGAGCACAGGTTTGCTGTGTATATGACTGTGCACGTATAAAAAAGACAGACGGAGCAACAGTCAGAAGAGTTTACATGACCGGGCTTTTTGTCATTGTGGAGGTTTGATTTCATTCATGTTTTACATTAAGGAATACCAATAGAGTCGAGGGTTTGATTAATCAATTAGTCTATAAATTAAAGTCTGAAATGTATAATTTCTTGAAGTTCTCAAGAGAATTTACACTTTTACCTGGAAATTACTTCACTGGTCCGAGTAATTGTAGCGTTAATTGAGTGGAGATTATTTGTAGATTTACACATGCAAGACTGGTTGTACCTCATCTAGATTAGATTAGATCACAGACTTTGATAAATCATGCTACACACAGAGACCCAGAAACAAACACACACACCCAAAGAAAAACATATTTTCCAGCTTACCACATGGGAGAACCAAAAACCATGCAGCAAGTCTTGGTTGTTTGAGCTATCTGTCATCTCAGAGATTTCTTACTCCACCCTGATATAATGGAGCTAAACAGAATTTTGTTTGTGCTGCTCAAAGCATCAAACAATGACATTTTCCTCCTCCTGGATAATCCGCAGACCTCGCTGTCGACGGTTTTCATGGGGACCATTTTTTTGTCAGTACAAAGCGGCTCCAATAAAAACAGTTTACGGCGAGGTCTGCGGATTTTCTCCAGTAATGGGAACACAAATTCTGGATATAGACGTTGCTTTTTTTTTGTATCGTAGGCCCCTGCAATATTTTGAGCTTTTTATTCGACAGCAAGAGCAGAGAGATGACAGGAAACCAAGGAGAGAGATGCAACAAAGGCCTCTGGCCGCGTCGGGTGCTCAGCATCTTAAACCTGAAGTACGTTTCATTCATTGCAGTGAGGCAGTGGCAGTAATGTCAGACATTACCACAGCAAAAGCAAAGAAAACAGAGAGAAATCGGTGCCTCAAACTGCGTTATATAACACACCGCAGCAAAGCAGTTACAAATATTAATTTTCAACATCGTGGTACGAGTCCCTTACACATACGGAAACGCTCGGCCCGGACGAGATGTATGTTTCGCTGCGGAATTATAATTTAATACGAGTGGGGCTTAATTTTAGCAGGATTTAATCATAATAATGAAAGGCATTCAAAGAGGACCTTTTGTTCTTCTGCTAAAACCCCCTACACACACACACACACACGTACACACACACACACACAGAGTCCCGGGGAAATCACAGAGGTAGACGTACATGAATATCTTTGTTGACGTCACGTTGCCTGGCAACATCCCAGCATGCTCGGCTGTGACAAGCTGAGGTCTCAGCCCCGGAGCGCGGTGCACCATGGGGGATTGTGTGTGCCGCGTCTTACATCACCCGCAGCCCGCCCTCGCTGCTAGCAGCCGCGGCGGAGACGGTGAGAGCGGCGCTCGATCCTGGGACGGTTCTGCAACGCGCGGCGCGTCCGGAGCGGAGGGGCCGGGTGCGTTCCTCCTCCCCCGGACACGGCCGCAATCACGTCCGTCTTAACAGGCGTCGTTTGATGTGTAATTAACAGTCACTTTAGGACGGTGTGTCCGCTGTATTTTCGCGGTACACATCTGGGGCGTTCATTTTTAGCCCTTCCGCCGCGCTCCTCCCCGCTCAGACCCCTGACCGCTTTTCTGTAGGTGAGGCTCATTACGCTCATCTGAGAGTGTGGAATTAAACCTCCTCCTCCAAGCTCATTACAGTGAGCTAGATTTCACCGGCTGCAAGATAGGCAATGCAGTGGTGCTGCTTTTAAAGCCAGAGCCAGATAATTAGAAACTTTAGAAGCGCATTTCCCATGGCTATAGCCAGAGTGAACAACTAATTCTATTTGAACTAATTACGCTCCGTAGCGCTACGCTCGGGCTATGTAATACGCCCGAGGATTTCATCACAAAACAGTGCCGGGGATGTATTTTTGTGTGTGTTACTGACTGAGCGTCATTATGCGTTGGCATTATTCTCAATGCACAGCCCGGGCTTTGCATATACACCCCCGCTGGGCCGCAATTGTGTGTATTTGATATCGCCCCCCCAAAAAAAAAGAAACCCCGGAGCAGGCGTAATGCAGCTCTGAGAGGGCGGTGACATCATCAAGATGCGCCAGAAGAGGTTCACACCAGCAGTGTGGGTAATGGAGTCTGAGAGTAACACTGTGTGATGATGATGTGAAATAAAATATATGGTTATGGTTAACATTATGATGGGTAATTTCATCCATCCATCAGTTATCTAACCTGCTTTGTGTGTAGCCCTAATACTGCTATCATAAAATGCCGAATAGACCATAGAGACAATATGATTCCACTACAGTTAGCAATGTCTGCAGCCTGCTGGTCCAACATCTTAAAAACTGATGCAGCCGAGGCCGAGACGTTCTGACTCACAGTGCAAGGCTCTGGTCAGTGTCACGGCGAACTGAGTCGAACACTTCCCATGATGCAACGTGGAGGCTCTCTACTCTCTGCACGTCAGCCCCAGTGGAAACTATGATAACCCCCGACGACATCATTGGTTCCTGCCTCAGACTTCACACAGCTGCGCCAAAGCAGAAAAGAACCAGTTTCACAATCCCCAGTTTTATCCCCATGGCAGGTACGTCAGTGTAGCAACCTTTATTTTCCTCCACTCTGCCCGGATTGCCTTATCCCCTTATTTACAAATTCCCCATCTAGTGTCTTAGAAGGGGAAAAACACCAATTTTTCCCTCCCATATACACAATGTTTCAAGACAATGTGAGAAGTCTGTCCATCTGTGTCTGTCTCCCATTTATTTCCCTCTCTCTCTCTCTCTCTCTCTCTCTCTCTGTATGTGGTCTTGCTATGTGTGGAAGCTCGCTCGCCCCAGTGAGAGGTGTCCAAGCCCAGACCAACAGAGCAGGCTGACTAAATATAGCAGGCAGTGACAGCAGGGGACACTCCCCCCTCTCCTGCTGTGCAGGTCCGTACTGCTGTTTCACCAAGAACTTCACCAACCCTACACACACACACACACACACACACATACACTCACACACACGGTAGGAAAGTTCATTTTCAGTCAAAAATGTGGGACACATACCATTCACGAAAACACATCTACAGTACACAATATTAATACACACGCATACTTTCTCAGAACTCCTTTTAAAACACACACACACACGCACACACACACACACACACAGCCTTCCAGTCCAAATTGGATTTACTTAAGACTCAATAAAGCAGACAGAAGCACTATTGTCTCCAACACAGGCCTATTGTGTCTAACTGAGAGACTGTGACGCGGGTCGGCTGTGCTGTGTCTATGTTTACTGAGCAGAGAGCATTCCACTACACATGCACACACACACACACAGACACACGCACACACACACACATGCACACAAAATCAAAGAGCCATACCCACAAAACTAGAAAACAAAACCACATACACACACACACAAAAGCATATAGAGATACATAATGAGGCATACAAGCTCTCCCATTAAACTAGTGTAAAGAAAGAACATTCTTACACACACACACCCAACACACACACACACACACACACACACACACACACACAGCATCGAGCCCATCTCGCTCCAGCGGGACTCTGAGGGGAACTGAGTGATGAACAGGAGTGACACCGCCACATGCCAGAGTGTGAGATGTGCTGCCTGGTGTTTTAGGCTGCGTCTCAAATTGAACATGCCAAGCCTTCGGGGGGGGAAAATCGCTGGAGAATGTTCCCGGCGAGGAGCAAACGCTCCCTCGCACTACCTGCTGCTGAGCCTGGCTCTGCCGACTCACTCAAGAGGCATACACGTGTGTGTGTGTGGCGTTTGTTGGCATACCTGCTGCTGAGGGTACTGCATGCCACTCATGCCCATCTGGCCCCGCCCCTGCATGCCCATTGGGTATCTGTGCGGGGGAGGCGACGTGTACGACTGGCTGGGGGGGTAAGGCCCGCCCCCCGGCTGCTGCGGGCCGGAGTAGGGGTTGTTGGTCATGCCGTACAGCTGGGAGCGCTTCATGGCCATGAAGTCCATGGAGGAGACCTGCGGAGGAAGGAGGAAGAGGACGGACCATTAATGACGCGTGGAGCAGCACTTCTTTCTTAATAGTTCTGCGCTCATTCACAAGGGGTCCACGGTGATTGGCTGCGGGCCGCTCAGATGAATTCCTGCTCCATCTGCCAAGCTGGAGCCCCCGACACAAGTCCACTTAGTGCACACACACTCCAAACCACAGCCACCATTGATTTATTTTATAATTGCACAGCGGGTGGAAGCCTTAAATTAATGTCTACAGGTCATAAATGAACTACAAATGGAATTAAGTAAGCAAAGATGTTTATTGCACGGCTATTGGGAGCAAACTTTGCTGGAGGAGCGCCAAAGCAAAATGATTTAATTAAACCTGAAGCTTGTATCTTTGTTTTAATGTCTGAAAGGGTTTTGAAAGTCTTGTAAATGTTGTTTAAAGCGATGGGAAGCAATAGCAATAAAGAATAATAAAAAAAAAAGTTCCCACAACTCCAGCCCGGCAGTGCCAATAATCACCGCGCAGTGCTCTCCCTCCTTTCTCTGGCTACGTGGCTGCTCGGAGCAAACTGGCAGAAACGCCAATTATTGCATTTATGCTCTCATGCGTTTATTTCCTGCTGAATGAAAACAAGAGGAGAGGTAAGGGTTGAGGGCCTGGCGCGGATCCGAACCATTATTGGAATTACGAGGAGGCTTTTACAGTTTGCCCGAGTGCGGATCTCAGGTGGGACTGGGGGGGCAGTGGAGCTGGCAGAGCACCTCGGACCCAGAGCCACGCCCGGGGAGCCGCCTCTACGAGCGCCAGACTACATTTCCGGAGAAGAAAGAGGAGATGTCGAGGCTGATTTGTTCCATTGTGAGTATTTCGGGGCGGTTTTGAAGCTTGTTTGGGGTCTCAGTGAAGCATTGGAAAATTCTGGTACAGTGCGTTGGACTAATGCTAATCCGTCACCCGTGGCGGCGTGTTTGTCTGGCTGGCGGGCAGATAATATGGACTTCTTCTTCTTCATCTTCCCTCTCTGCTCTCATGCTTTCTCCCCTTTGTCTCCGCCGTGTAGGATCATGTGTGATTTATGACATTTTGCTCCTACTGTTTCTTACACACTCACTTCTCCTCTCTCATCTACAGCTAACCACCCTCATCGCCCTCCACTCCCACACCCCTCCTCCTCCTCCTCCTCCTCCTCCTCCCCCTCCTCCTCCAGCTCCCTCCTCAGTTCCCTCTCTTCTCCCCAACTCAATATCACCTTGTCTAGTGTGGAGGAGAAATTGCCGCTGCCTCATATTGCCAGGCTAATATCAAGAAGACATGTCAGGGGATGGGAGCACTTTATTCAGCAGGTTACGTGCAGACGGCTGCAGCTCGGGCTTTAAAGTGGTTGTGTCTACCGAGGCATGTGTGTGGAGTAGTTTGGACTATTTCACAGAATGCAGAGGAGAAAGAGCGAGAGGGGAGGGAAAAAAAAACGTGTGTTTGGGTCACGAGAAAGACAGAGAAAGAACGCCAGGGAGAGGAATCGGTACTCCTGGGTGTTTAGAAGTTATTTCACAGCGTGGAGGCATATGTGGGTGTGTGAAAGGAGAGTGGGTTATCCTGCGAGAGTCTGTATTACCGGGAAACTAATCCAAAGGCAGAAAAATACAAACATGCCGGCTAATGCATGACTGTTGTTCTGTTTGGTTGCATGTCCATCCATTCATCCACGATGCTTCCTGCCTTGTACCCAATGGTGTCGCTCCATAGGGCGAAGGCAGGTCGCCAGGCCATCACAGGATAAACACACACACACACACGACATTCACACACAAGTGAGGGCAATCCAGAGTCTACAGTCGGTCTGAACACGCATGTTTTTGGACTGCGGTTGGAAGTGCCCAGAGAAAACTCACACAAATGGGGAAAGCATTCAAACCCCACACAGAAAGACACTTGGGTGAACTGAGATTCCAACAGGGAACCGTAGTACTATTCATGTGCACCCCACGTGAGCAACGCTCACCTAAAATAAAACACTGGACCAGGTGGACAAAGCCCACGTCTCATCCGATGAACGATCGCCAACATTAGAGCAAAGCACATTAGGGAGCAATTAAAGTTATGAGCCACCGAGGAGCGGAGGCTGCTTCAAATGTTTTTTGATAGAAAAAAACATTTGTATTTTTGATGTAATTACGGATGAATCGGAGTTCAGAGAGCAGAGCCGTTTTTTCCGTCTTTTCTGTAATTTTCTCGCAGAGAGAAAACCTTGAGTCACCATCATCATCATCATCATCATCTGTGCTCCTGGCTGCTCTGTAAGACTACCAGGAGCCAGACCCAACAGCAGCGAGTGATTTAATATCTTAATGCAGAATGCAACTAAAATAGATTGAGTCCTTAAGTGCATCGGCACTGAGCGATATAAGGAGTTAAACCATCGGAATATCAAAGGGGACGTTTGTTTTAGAGTATTTTTTGATGCGCTAAATACGACACTGGTCATAAGTTTCCTATGTAGCGGTAATGATGTTTTCTCTCAAGCGGAGGGCAACACATGACCCGCTTAAAGGTTCACACACACACACACACACAGACACACACGCACACACTAAGCAATATCTGCAGCCAAAGGGCGACGCTCTCCAGTTTCTGAAAATCCAGGGCACTGTGCCACCCGTGATATGGGACACACACACACACTCTCACACACACCCTCCCCTAGCTCCATCCACTTCACCAATCCATCTCAAGAGGTCCTCCGTTGGCCAAAAATGCTGAGCGCAACACAAGTAAATCCCCTCGCATGGTGGCCAAGTGAAAACACGCATACACACACATGCTCGCAAAAAAAAAGCAAAAAAAAAGAGGTTAACAGCTGCACTTGGAAAGGCGCTGGACACAGAAAACAACTTCAGAGTTTTGGGAGCTAGAGAGAGGCGGACGCTCGATTAAACACACATGCACTGAAATGTGTATTAGTGGAATCCTGCACTGGCTCCACCATTCCCACACATGACACACAAACACACACAGACACACAAAGGCGGGCGATCCTTAAATAAAACAGCCACAAATAAAATTATATAGCTATCTGATACGTTGGTCTATCCTCCACACGTGGCATTATCCACACCTGTCCACAGAGAGGGAGGGGGGGGGGTGAGCATCCCCCGCCTCCCCAAACGCAGCCTCATATCTGCTCTCATGACAAGTTCCAGTAAATGAGATTTCAGCCCACTGCAGCCTTTTTCCTAGAGATATGCCCACCATTTCCCTTACACCACAAGTCAGAGGGAAAGAAAAAAAAAACGACAACAATTCTTGACAAATTGAAACATTTTTTTTTTTCCTCCCCCTCGGAGGAATGGCTGTACTTAGGAAAAAAATTATGAATATGACACGGAGTGAATCGTGTTGGCGCCAGGAGGGACAGCAGATAAAAAACTAGAGGGAATATACAGAAATTGTTTTTTATTTTCTTCAAATGTGTTTTTCACTTTTGTTCATCTGGGCACGCCATTCAATGCAGGAGAGGGGGGGAGGCCAGGGAGACAATAGTAATTCAAATGCTAAATTTAAAATTCAATTTATGAACTCCTCTCCTCTCGTGAGCTTTTTTTTTCCCTCCCTTTTTTCTTTTTTTTCCCAAAACAAAGCCATTAAAACAGAACATGGGTGAAATTACTGTGGGGTGAAACCTGCTAAATTGCTTTTCCGAGCTCAACATTTTTATGTTGCAAAAAATGATTTTACTCCTCGCTTTAATGTGCTAAGTTGTTAATCAGAAGGAGACAAAATGCTCGACACAAAAGGCTCGGATATGTGGATTATGAGACACACACTGGGATCAAACAAACATAAAACAATATTGGTAAATGGTTATTATTCCAATTTCATTTTGAAAGTGGGAATTATTTGGGGGGGAAAAGGAGAAAAAAAAACCCACATCTTCTGATTTACCAGCCGTGGTGAACTAATGCGTTGACGAGGTGTACACACGACGGACGTAGCCACCTCGCTACCTTTGTCCTTCACACTAGATGATCAAATCATCAGCCTTTTGTTTCACTTATTTACAACCCACACACAGGGACAGGCTCACACACTTCGCAGGTGCAGTGTGAAATGTGTGTGCTGCTACTCTACAGACTCCAGCCCTCAGGGCTACAGTGTTTACACTAAAATCCCGGTTTTTATTTATTTTATTTTTTTTCTCTGACCTCAACAACACAATAGTCTTCAAACAGCCACAACTGTAATAAAAGACACTGTCAAATCCTCTTTATGGGCTGCAAGCTTCTTTTTTTATTGAGAGATGGTCCTTCAGAAATAGTGGGATCCTTGAAAGAGCAGTTCAGTGTTAACTATTATGATCTCTTAGATCATCTGCTGCTTCAATGATGTTTATAACAACCTTTTCCTTTTTTTGACAGTGAATTACCTTTTTGGGCAACACTAGCTGCCACACAGAGCATTGGAGCTCCATGGACTTAGCTGTTTGAATACTCCAGAGTTTTCTGCAAGATGCACTGAAATAGGGGAATTCATATTATATTTTATTATATTATTATGTGTAAAGGCCTATTTGGAACTCACATGGAGCAAATTGTAGTGAATATCACCTTGGAAAGGCGCATCAAGCCTGATTGTGTATGAAAATTAGCCCCACGATGCCTTTTTGGTATTGATTATCTTCTCTTTTTCTTGCAGGGACTCCTGCATAATGCAGGCTTTTATACCTGTGTAATGAAACCATTTTAGCCCGTGCGTATTTGTGTAGGAGAAACAAATAAGGATAATTATTGTCAACGGATCCCCTTTATCCTCTGTGCCACGTCTGTCTCTGGAGAATCAACATGCTGCAGCCAGAGCCGGTCGGTCTGCTGGGACAATCAGCCTTGTCTTTTATGTTATTTATTTATACCATGCAGCAGAGCACTCTCCCATTCCTATTACACTGCGGGGCCCGGCGATGCCTCGGCCCGCAGAACAAAGCTCGGCATTTGTTTTTGAAACCCTGTGCATTTGGGCCTACTGTTTCAAGCAGAAAGGAAAACAGAAAGGGTGGAAAGAGAAAAGATGGGAGAGGAGGAGGAGAAGGGGGAGGGTGGGGGGGGCGCAGAAGGAAAGAGGAGGAGAGAGACTGCAGCAGTGGGCGAGTACAGATCGAGTTCCATATTAATGTGTGCAAATTCCCCCGCTCCTGCTGACTAAGATTAGAAAAATTAATTTCATGGATGCAGAGACAATACTGATGTCATCAAGCGGAGAGGAGAGGAGGAGAGGAGAGGAGAGGAGCAGCGCGCTGTTAACTCCTCCCTGCCTGGCCTCCATGAGGAATAGATCACTCCTTAGCATCGGTTCATCACTTCATTTCACTGCCAGGATCCAGGCAAGTTCAATAAATACTAATACTGCTTAGCCTTGACAGATCTTTCCCATCAATTTCCACCTCTGGAAAAAAAAAGAATGTCAAACTTATTGCGTAGTGAAGCAGCGTAGGTGTGTGTGTGTGCGCGGCAATATCCCCATGCGAGTGCTGCAGTGGCTGAGAGGACCAAATTCAGTGAATTATGTCTTGAAACACAATCTCATCCCGCATCTCAGCACGCGCGCCTTGTTAGTAAAAAGTCTCATAACGAATGACAGTGTGAAGAGTAGCACGGGTCCGCGGGGAGTCGGGCAGAGCCAAATTGCCTTTCCTCAGCCCAATATGCCTGCATGGCACGGGCGGCTAGGCACGAAGGCTGGCGAGCGACGAGAGGCATGAAATTATCTGAGGAGCGAGGGGGGAGGGAAGGGGGGGGGGGGGCTGGCGGCGGCGGAGGCGAACGTATACACGCCCGCCGCCTGTTTGGCACGGCGGCGGCGCGTCGAGGAAAGAAAGGCAGACAGCGAGAAGCCAGATAAGAGGCTGCCGCCGCTCGGCCGGCCGACCGCCGCGCCTTTGTGTTTGGCGCAATGCACATAATTGCTCCGCTCTCCCCGCGTCGGCCTCGCCGCCGCCGATCGCCGCGCCCTCCGCGTTTGACACCGGTATTTACATCACACACACACACGCACACACGCACACACACAACCCGGGGGCGCTCTCCGACACGCACGCCCCCCAGCCGTCCCCAGCGCGAGAGGGAAAAAGTCGTCGGGCGTTCGGTTCGTCACGGCCGGCACAGGGACGTCATTAAGGGAGGGAGGGGGAAGGATGGAGGAGCGGAAGGGAGGGGAGGTGGGGGGTGGGGGGTGGGGGGGTGGGGGGGGGGGGGGGGGGGGAGGAGGCGAGAGGCTGCTTCATCTGTCTCAAGTGAGATTGGGGTCACAGAGGTCATCGGAGCCCTTTTCCTTCACCAAGACTGAGAGCTGAGGAAGCGGCGGGGACGGGAATATAGAAAAAAAAAAAGAAAAAAAAACCCTCAATGACAAAACGAGATGCGGCTGACACGGCTGCGACACGCCATTACAGAGCGAAAACAAATAAAATGCAGTCGTCTGCAAACAGGAGCATGTGGAGGAACACAGATCTACTAATTTGCCAGTCAAATCTCCTGGCAGGATGCGGTTTTCTTGGGCTGAATCCATTCAGATTTCTGCTGTCTAACAAGGAACGGACTTGATAAATATGCACAGGTTCCAGTCAGAGCAAAAAGCTTTTTCCCGGGCGACATTTTGTTCTGTTTTTCAAGTCTGGTCCGAGATCAAAATTCCCCCATTCTCTTCTTAACACCTTTGCTGTTATTCATGTGCTGAGCATGAATTTTTTAAACCATCTGACTAACTTTGCTACAACCCAACAGTGTTTTCCCTGTGAAAAAGTTTCTCACTGGGTGGAAAATCCATTGAAAAGCCTCTAGGTAAGACCATGTGGCGGTACAACCATTTCTCAGAAACCGATGCAAATGAAATGCTTTCGGGAAACAGCAAAGGTTCCTCTTACAGCGCCGCTCGTCCGTTTTCCCAGCCTGTTGCTGGTGTGGGAGTCCTGCTGTAGTCTCCTCTCTTCCTTCGGCCCTGTGCTCTTCCTGTCTGTCGCGACCCTGAGACAGCAGAGGGCCACAAAAAAGCAAAAACAAAAAAGAAAAACCCCCATTTCATCCGAGGCCCGTGGTGGAACGAGAAGAATGCACTCGTCTCCAACTACCCCAGCCCACAGAGGCCCATGGAGAGATGCTGTTGCACAACCAAATGTAGGAGAGGAAAGAGAAGGGGGCAGGAGGGAAATAACAATAACTCCATCTGCCCCAAAGAGAAAGAATGGGCTATTTGAGTAAATACGCTGGCCTTTTTGTGTCCCTTGTCTCCCGTAGCTGAGCCCAAACACTGGTATTAAATATGCAGGCCCGAAGCCGCCTTTATTCGAGGAAATCAGCACCTTTGCTAATGGAATGGTATTGGAGAGGAACTGCGTTTCCACAGCGTGGGTAATTATGAACGAGGTCCCGTATCGCCAAGTGTGTTTATGAATTAGCAATGGTTATTCATGATATTGTGCTCAGAGTAGGGTGAAAATACATAAGTGAATACTAAGCGAGCAGACCAACAGAAACGATGCTAAAGGGTCCTGAGGGGGCTTTCTCTGCTATCCATTAGTCTTCCCTGTAAGGCAAAGCTTAACGAGCTCCTCGGGCTGGGAGGCTGGCCATTGAAAGAGAGGGAGCAGAGTAAATTATGAATGCGAGAGCTCCATTTGAAGCAAGACCACAATAACCCCCCCCCCCCCCACACACACACACACACACACACACACACCCCAATCCCCAGTTATCGAGCTGCTTTCCACCTTTCCTCCTTGATTCCGTTCGGTGTTCCTGAAAAACAGCTGTAATGTCTCGATAAAAAGAGAGCCTTTCATCAAGGAATTAATAAATAGTAAATCTACTGTATCTATTAAAAGCAACTTGTCAAACTGGGTCACATCCGTGGTGCCGTTTAAGAGGCTCCCCACTAAAAATGAGGATTTACATTCTGGCTGTTTGTGTTGGAGCACTGCCCAGTCCTCCGGGGCAGAGCCATCCATATTTCTCCTGCGGGTGATCCATCACTTTAAAAAAAAATACAACAAAAAAAACAAAAAAACAAAAACACAACGAACAAACAGATATGCTGACCTTCCTTCCTCAGGCGGATATTAGATACTCATTAAAAGTCACCTGAAACAATCTCAACCAAATTGATTTCATTATAGGACTCTGCACGACACGCGAGGCCCCCACGTCTGATAGCTCAGCGGGAAATCTACAAAATTAATTAGAAAAAAATTGATTTTCATATAACAGCCCCCCCCCCACACACACCCTCCTCTACATCCCCCCCAACCCTCCACTTTATGTCACTTCACCGGCGCTGAGTGACATGGAGAGGAGCATGTGACGGGGCGGCGGCGATGCTCGGTTCCGATGGGAACACAGCAGGTTAGAGGCTTGAACGCTGTAAGTGGAGTAGGGAAAAATTATTCCAGCTCTCAGTGGTAACAGAACAGCCCGTCTGCGGGTCTATGTGTGTGTGGCTATGACAGATTGTGTAATAGCACGTTAAGGTAGTGTTCTCTACCCCCAAACACGCACTCACCAATATCTCTTAACCTCTTCACCTTGTCTATGCCTACACTTACACACACACACACACACACACACACACACACACACACACACACACATACACACACACACACACTCCACCACCCTCCCCACTTTATTTTCCTCCACACCTCAATATAACAGTTGCTGCAGCGGCAGCAGCAGCAGACGTGGCCTTAATTTTCTCCTGTAATGAATGTGAGCCTCCAGTCCCCCGCCCCGCTGTGAAGGCTTCCCCAGAAATGGGCTCCTCGACCTGTGTTAGGGGCCCTGGAAATTGGCTTCTCCCCCCCCCCTTCCCCGCTCCCCGCAGCCCCTCCAGGGTCACACACTGGGCGGCCCCAGGCTCTGTGAGCCCGGGCCAGGCCTCCCATCTCCAGGGCCCTGACTGGGAATCAATCACCGAGGCTGGCCGGCAACACCGAGGTGCAGGTGGGGGCTGGGTCGATCAATGAGAGGCTCCAGGCCTGTGGGAGCCCTGATGCATGGCCTGACTGTACACACACACACACACACACACACACACACACACACACACCTCTGGCTCACACTTCACGCCACCTTTCACTTCTATTATCGCTGAGCTCCGGGGCAGCTACGCTTGCAGTAGGACTGGCTGAGCCCCGACCATATGAAAAGCATATGACTGAGAAAATTGAGCGATATTTGCAATTAAGCAGCCCTAATTAGATTCGGACACGATCACGCTGAAAATAACCGTGACTATATGAATCCCCTCTATGGTATCCAACCCTTTTCTCATTTTCATATTTCCAGTTTTCATCAACTCATATGAGGAAGGAAAATTAAACATTAGCCAGATCTCCCTCTTATTAAATTCAGCATTTAGCAACCCTGCAATCACACACTGTGTCTGTAGCAGCGCAAGCACGTCTACGTTCAGAATAAGTCCCCTGATCATGGGATGTTTTACACACTGAACCTTGACCGACCTTTTATGTTCAGGTTTTTATTAAAGGCCAGACATATTAAAGGGATGCACATATTTCCCAGGAGAGGCATCCGGTCCTCTGGCTGCAACACACAGATTTTACCACGTGTCAAGCACTGCAAAACAAGGCGTGTGTGTGTGTGTGTGTGTCGATTTATTGTATATATTCATCCAATGTCAAGTATCAGCTCAATATGTGAAATATCAAAATAATTAAATAACTGAAAAATACAATACAAAAGAACCATAGAATAAATTGTATTTCCTTCAATTGTATAAATACACACACACACACACACACACACACACATATATATATATACTGTATATGCACATGCATATGCACATGTATGTATTAAATATTTTCTGCTGTACAGATTTTGGAAACAATATGTGAGTTAACTATGTTTATGGATAGGAATGTTTGTTGACGTGTGAATGCTTGTACACACACACACACACACGCAAAAAAAACAAACACACACACACACTGGTATATTAAGCAACTGTTAATGCACAGCATGCCTGTGAATGTCTGCCAGTGTAAGTAAAACATGTGTATAAGTGTTTTGTGTGTGTGGGTGTGTGTGTGTGTGCGTGTGCGTGCGTGCGTGTGTGTGATCCGTGCGTACCATCTGTGTCCAGATGTTGCGTAGAGAGCAGGCTGCGTGGACAGCCAGACAGTTGGCAGGCCTTCTGACAGGCCTGTGTTCCTTATTGATAGAGGGATCACAGAGACAGAAGAGTCGGCCCGTGCTCAGCGAGACCACAATATTGTCCTCGCTGCTGTTATTCATCTCAGTCAGCCAGGAGAAAATGGGGAGGTTCTGAGCCAAGTTTATAGCTGTCAGATCTGGGCCAAATAGGAGTTGAATAGGTTTCAAACATTTGGAAAACAGCATGAGGAACGTTTGATTTGTCATACAGATGCAGCCAGATTCTTTGTGCCAGACCTGAAGAATTTCATTGTATTTCAAGTCTGACAAGGGTTTGAATACAGCTGACTCCCAGGCTGAACCCGAAGGGCCCCCGTGCAGTTGGGGTGAATGGCGGCAAGGGCCAACACGTTGATGGGACCGGTTGGACCGGTTTTACCGTGTGCTCTCAGAAATTAAAGCACGCTGCAGCATAACAGGGTAGGTTAAAAAAAACCCAGCCTATTGAAGCTATTTGACTGACTGCAGCTCCTCTCTTTATTAATCCAGTAATCTCTGAATCAACACTGGGCAAATCGCATACTTAAGATATCAGAAGCTGCTAGCGTTCCTCCACACAAACACATGGAAATGAAACCAATTTCCCTCTTACATGCCTTGAAACGAGGGTCTAAAACTATCTTGCACATCTCTGCAGTTTCTCCGCTCCCTTTTCTTTTTCTTGCTTTTAGGCATCTGTTGACCACTTAGTTTCCATTACCGCTCCGCAGCACTGTCTCCCTGACCTCGCACCCCGTGCCATCTTTCTTCCCTGGCTCCTGCCAGAGTTATGGAGCGGGGCCGACGTTTATGGAGGGCAGACCCTCTTCCCGGAGCTTTGATCCGGAAAGTTCTATAGCCTATAGTTTCGCAGGGGTCATCCAAGAGGAGCCATGTGGGCAGCAGCGTGTGTAAGTGAAAGCACATTGAGCGGCTCGTTTTGGAGCGAGGACGGGGAGGGGGGGGGGTTCGGAGGACCTGGGGGGGGTCATAAGGTGCGTGTTGGGCGTCTGCGCGGGCCTGCCAGGGCTCAGGCTCTGCCTACCTGCGCTGCTGTGGGAGAGAGGACGCCTCACGCAGTCGCAGTCCTTGCAAAACAAAACCGCACGGGAATGGAAAGGAGCGCCAGAGAAGGGAAAAAAAAGGGAAAAAAAAGGGAATCGCAGGCCAACCCGAAATTTCATCAGGCGATATCACAACTCTCATATCTGTCATCTCTCTTTCATCAAAACCCTCCATCCCCTATACAAATTATTCATGCCACCAGCTAAATGTATTCATACCATTCTGTTTACTTTATTACTCCACTTTTATTCTGCTCTTTTCCCCACATTTGTTTACAAGAATAAAAGCCTACTCTGACAGAATTATCCCTCTGCACAACAAAAATAAATCACAGCGCTTGCACACACATCATTCACATTCAAAGAGCACAGCTAAATTATAGATGGCCCCTTTCTCCCCAAATATGCATTTCATTAGCATTTCCTTCGCCTGTTGTCTTTTTTTTTCCCTTCTGCCCGCCTGCACACACGCACGCACGCACACACACACACACACAGCCCACTGATGTGTGTGTGTGTGTGTGTGTGTGTGTGGATGACTGGAGAATGGGAACAGACTTGCAGCAAAGCAGGACGCGTCCCCTTTCCCAAGCCTAATTTAGGATTCAATTACAATACTCTTTAAAAAGCGTCGACTTCGCAATTAATTATTTTAAGATTAGCCTGACAGTAATGGGCCTCCCACCGACGCCAGCCAGCACAAGACTGGCCGCCTGCACCCCAGGACCACTCTGTCTCCCTACATATACACACACACACACACACACACACACACACACACACACACACACACACACTTCTCTCTTTTGCTCTTTATCCCCTTCATTCTGTACCTCTTCCCTTCACACTCCTCGCCCGGCTTCTCTCCATCTTCCCCTCCTGAGGGAAAAAAAAAAGAGATAAATCTTTCTCCTCCTCACCCTTCCTCCCTCCCTCCCCCCTCCCTCCCTCCCTCCCGTCGTCCTTTCTTATTCCACCTCCCCTCATTGCCGCCTTGCACTTTGTTTCCCTTCCTGTTGTTCTTTTTTTTTTTTTTAGGGCTTTTTTTTTTCTTCTCCTTCCACCTTTGTTACTCCGCGTCGCCGCTCTGATCTCCTCGGCGGCTGCCGCGCAATTGATATTGTTTCAGGACGGCGGGCTGCCTTTTACGAGCCACCGGGGCCTTCTCCCACGTCCTCGCACGTCCCCTGGAAACGCTGACGGATGAGGCCCCGCGTCAGCGCGCACGCGCACACAAACGCCCCGCCGCCGCCAGCCGTAAGCGAAAAATAAAAAAAGACGACACGCCGTCCTCCTCCGCCCGCTTTGATTGGAGCCAAGCGAAGCATTTTTTCACCCCCCACCTCCTCCTCCTCCTCCTCCTCCTCCTCCCTCTGCTGCCTGTTCTCCCACCCTTCACCACCCCTCCAACCCCAACCCCTGCTTCTGCTTCTCCTTTTTTTTTTTTCCTCCTCTCTCCCCCTTTCCTCGTTTCGGAAATGAATGTCATCATCCATTCCCTTTTCCCCTCCTCTCACCGACCCCCCCGGGCAAACCTCAACCCAAGCCCCCGATTCTGTTTATTTAAATATTTGATATGTAAGCAGTCATAAAATAAATGTCAGAAGAGGGAAAGGGAATGGATATGCGGGGTGTGAGGAAAGAGGCCATTACGGGTAATGGCTTCTGATGTACGTCGCAGCCCCCACAGCATAACCCCCCCCACCCCCACCCCACCCCCACCTACCATACACACAAACCTGCATATGACTGTGCAGAGACGCCGAAGCAACAGGGGAATAGATGGAGTGGGGGCATGTACAGACAGTGCGTGTGTGTGTGCGTGCGTGCGTGTGTGTGTGTGTGTGTGTGCGTCATGAAGGCTGAGACGCCACAGCTACACACAGTGACACACTTGTTCGACTAGCGATATGGAAAATAGGCCCTCCCATGCACAATTGACTTCTAATACATTGTATACTCCTCAAACCATCCATTTACCAGGCATTGCAATTTCAGGGGCCCTGAAAGAAGCACTTTGCCAGCACTTTACGAAACACCTTAAAAAATTCTCCAGCCTTTACAAATGCTTCCCCTCTCTCTCTCTCTCTCTCCCTCCCTCTCTATCTCTCTCTCTAACTGCCAATTCTAGCATGTCTGCTAAAGTGACAACACAGCCTGGCTGCCTGCTATATTGAACATTGCTTTATTGACTCGCCAGGATTTCCATGTTGGACACAAGACCCAGTGCTACCTACTGTTTAGACACTCCGCCGCCAATACCATCACACCAACACACATACACAAACACGCACACACACACACACACACATTTCTGCAGGGCGCGTGCTCACGTGCGACTCTCCCGGCTAGTGGCACCCGGAGGATTACACGGCTGTGACAATTTCACCCAAGAACTGATAAAAAAAAGAAGAAGAAGGGGGGGGAGAGGTAGGCGGAGTGAATAAATCAAGCACAGCCGCTGAGAAAAGAGAAGAAGGGAGAGTATGAGAGTCTCTCAGTGAACAACCTTGAGTTTCTCCTTGATGCCTGGATGCTAAAATACTGCTAATCAGCAGAAAGAAAAAAATCCCCAATTAAGAACAAAAATCATCACAAAATGTTCATTAGCGCTGATGGTATATTGGCTTGGCATTTGGGGCCCTTTTATTCTCAGACCTTTGCCTAACGAGCTCCCTGGCCACAGTAGTGGGCTGCGGGCGGGGGGGCCGGGGGGGGCGGGCTCAGCACATCAGGGGTCAGGAGTCAAAGAGAGGTGTTGCCGGCTGTTGACCTCTGTCACCTCTGATTGCTCCAAACGTGCCCGATCCCCATGTGAGACTCCCATCTGTCAGCTCTGTCAATGCGTACAAGTGTGTGCATCGTAATGTACAAGTGATGCCATAAACACACACACAGACACACACACACACACACACACTCACAGCCCACTGGTAGTGGTGACAAATAGCACCTACTGGGAGCGTGGGGAGACTGGGGGCATCAATTAAAGGGGCTTTGTGTTTCACCAAGTCCAACTTAGCCAAACATTATCATGCGAGCTGTGGACTTTTATGGCCGTCCATCCATGTTGGTACGTACTGGTGCTTGCAGGGGCCAAAAATTATGAGAGGGTTGCATTCCAGAAATGCTTTGTAAACCAGAAGTACAAAGCATAAAGTTAAACAAACCAAATACAATTCATATCAGGGAGTAAAGTTCAAGTATTTGTGCTTCATAATATTATACATTTAAGTTTGTTACTATTGCAAGATGCTTTTTGTCTGCCTTCCAGTGGTATTAGAAGTTCAAGGGGCCAACATGGTGATTCAGTGGTCAGCACAAAAAAGTGGATCGAATCCCAGTTGGACTGAGAGCTTCTCTGTATAGAGTCTACATGGGTTTTCCCCCCACAGTCCAAAAACATGCATGGCTAGCTTGTCCAGAGCGTATTCCCTGCCTTCACAGGACGTTTGTCATTATGTGACAACAGCTGTCGAATAATGTTGTTGATGTGTTGAATAATCTAATTTTGTAATTCTGCAAATCAGCCATTTTGGATGGATCCTGTGTGCAGATATACAGTATTCAGTCTCCCCTATTTATATTCCCTGATGACGCATCTCGTTTTACGTGCATTGATTGCACAGCGCCTGCTGCTTCCTTCCCACACTCAGGAACACCTACCTCTCCGATACGTCCATACCTACGCGCCTGTAATCGCTCGGCCCCGGCCGCACACATCCCTCCTAATGCACACTTTACTGCACGTATACACCTAAATCTCCTCCACACGCACGCCGCCCACCACTCCCCTCTGCCCCCTCCGGAGTCCGGGTCAGGGTGCCCTCCAGAGCGTCTCGCCCTCGCCGCTGTTAATTACCACTAATTGGCTCTGCTCGTTTTTTTCCCCCCCGCTATAATGGAACCATTCATCTTTACTACTTAATGAGTAGGCACTCTAGTCACCAGGCAAGGTCACCCACGACTAGCATCCAAAAGACAGAAAGACGGGAGAGTTGGAAACAACTGGGAGGGAAAATAAGAGGCGGGAGAGAGAGAGGGGCGGCGGAGACGCCGCTTTTAAGACGCACAAGAGAAAATGTGAATTTACAGAACTTTCCACGCATGACTCTGCTCGCTGGAACACCGCCAACGTGTAAAGGAGTTGAGAAACGTCTGGGAGCAGTGGGAGTCGGCAGTGTCCAACGCGAACCACAACACACACGGGGAATTTCCAAAAAGCAGCCTAATTAAAATACCCGTTACGCGAGCGAAAACAATGGAGCCCTCTAAACAACGCCGAAAAGCAAGGGCTCGCACGGGCAGAAAACGCGATGCAGGATATAGAAATGCGAGAAACGCAGCCTGGAAATGCAGCCGGAGCCACTCCTCCAGCTTATGCACACATAATTATCAAAACAATCACTCAGACTGGCGGCACAGACTCTGGCCCCAGCGGGTGAGAGGGCAACAAGTTAGCCGGCATAAAGCATCTAATTAACACTCGGTGCTTGAAATAATGGTCCACTGGCTGTCTCGGATTCACATCTGAGCTGATTTCTGAAAGAAAGCAAGATTACTGCCGAAAATCAAAGAAAACACAAGAGCCGTGCACACATAATACAAGAAGTGGAAATATCCTGAGTCAACATGGTGGTTTGGTGCCGACAGAGAGAAGGTTCCTGGTTCCTGGTCCGGATGGAACTGACATGTTTCCTGGGTTTGCATGTTGCATGGAAGGGTTTTTTTTAGCTTGACAGGATGCTCCAAATTGCCCCTAGGGGTGAGCGTGAGAGTGTATGGCGGTTGTGTGGGCTCGTGATGGACGCCCCCTGGAACACCATTGCATTACCAAAGCAGGTAAGATGATGGATGGATGAAATATCCCACAAAACTGTGCCTAGCCGCTTTAGCACAGCTATTCTCTAATTCCCGCACTGAATGTGGAGCTCGGAGCAAAACTGAAGCCCAACCTTCACATCAGGAAGCAATAAAGCTCCACATGGTCTTTTATTAGTCCGGCTCCAATTAATTGTTGCCAAATCAGGGCCACGCTAGAAGTTTTGGCAATACGGACAACAATAACGAAGCGCTGAGCGGGGCTCCCCGCGGGCCCCGGGTCAGCTGACACAAACACCATCTTTTTATATTTTTGCATCGACGCCGAGCGAGGCGAGCTGTCAGTCTCTGAGGGGAGCGGGGCGCGGGAACGGCTCCGGTTCAAACATCATAATTTGTCCCAGAGAGTCACGCCAAAATCTGACAACCGGCCATTTTCCCGAGGAAACGTCTCGCTGTCAGGCAGAAGTGTCACTGTGTTTGGGAGTTCCTCGGCTCGCTCCGGCTCCCCGCTCTCCAGCAGCGCCCGCCACGGCACTGTTTGCAAATGGGACAGTCGTCTATGGATTATGTTAATGTGGTATTCCACTCTCCCCTCTGGCATGTGTCTGACATTACAGTAACCTTTGCATGTTTAGCCAACAGTAACTATGGATGTTCATTGAGCAGGGAGACACACACGGGTGCGTGCACGCACACACACACACACGGCCACAGAGGGAAATTAAGTGCAAACGGCAAACATCTGCTCTTGCGAACTGCATCAATAATCTTCGGAGGAATTAACATCTTAAAGAAATAAGACATTTGCGGTCAAAAATAAAGTTCACTCGCCCTGTCAATATCAAATCCAGTTTATCCAGTTTGTGTCAAAGGAGTGGCTGGAATGTAGAGCACAAGTCTGGCCGGGTGACAGGAGTGGTTGATTGGAGTGAAAGAACAGAGGAAATATGTGTGCTCCCCACAGCCAGGTCTCAGCATACTGTAACATCTTCTTCCAGTGTGTGTGTGTGTGTGTGTGTATCCAGTACACATATGTCACGTGTGGAAGAGGATGTGGTGTGAAGTTGCATCCTAAACTGCAGAGATTAAATTGATCTGAATTAAGCAGCTTTAAGCCAAGAACGACCACAAGTGTCCTGTTGTGACCAGTGTCCATAAATCACCAACATGTCTACACAACAGCCCTGTACACACACACACACACACACACACGACCACACACAAGCAAACACACAGTTGGCTCTGAAGGACGTTCTTAAGTTTGCTAGGGGAAGGAGAAAAGATGAAAGGAGCACGCTGTGGCTGGGAAAATACGAGGTTGACCAGTCGAGACAAAAGACAGAGGGACGCACACATACACAAGTCATGCACAAGTGTATGTTTAAGCGCGTGCGCGTGTGACAAAAATAGGCAAACAAAGTGGAACTGGGAGGGAAAGCAACGACCCCGTAGCAAAAGACGAAAAACTCATCGACAGAAACTCGGTGCGTCGTCCATGTCCCATCGTCTTTCTATTTCTGTCTCCCTGTGCTGCACAAACGACAGACTGCGCCTGGCTGGTGCCGTTCGGTTGTATACTCCTTTTTTTTTTCTTTTTCTTAAGCTTAGCAAATGGTCCCACGGTGCCCGCGCTGATTAGGATCAACTCAAACCTAACAGCAGGACGTGTGACTGGAGTGCACAGTCGACAGTCTGGAGCGGAGCGGTGCCCTCGGATGAGGGGGCGCGGAGAGAGACGGAGGACGGGGGGGGGGGCGAGGATGTCGACGGTGGTTTTCTCACAGGCTGGGGAGAGCAGGAGATGGCTGACGATCTCGCACACACACACACACACACACACACACACACACACACACACACACACACACACACACACACACACGCAGACACCATAAGGATAAAAAGATTTACATTTCCATGTAAGCAGGCTGAGTCAGTGTTGTCTCCAGGAAAGTTGTGAGGAACATTTAATTGAAAATGATCCTCAAGGATAATCAGAGCATTAGCATCCAATAGTCAAATATTATAATTTTCTGTGACAATCAACAATTAATCCCCGCGCTGCTCTTTAATTCGGGCATTAATGTGCTTTCCAAGCGGAGGACGAGTCACAGAAAGCCTGAATTTGTCAGTAAAATGTTATTACATTTCAACGAAAAGCTAAAGGGAGTTTGACATTCTCATAAAATAAATAACAACTTCCCTGATAACCTACCAACCGCCGTCTGTCCCCTCTGCTCAGACCAACCGTAAAGAGGGAGGAGATGCAGAGTTTGTTTGACTCCTCAAAATGTTCTGCCGCCCGCTTTAATTAATTGCATTAATTACCGCAATCACAGTACGGACCATGCCTGACCCGGACATTTTCCATTTCCTCTTCCATTATCCAGAGAGAGCGCAGCCGGAAGTGGAGGCGACCTGAAGGTTTCAGCCGTGGCCCACGGATCTGCCGGGCTCGGTGTATGAATATTCGATAGGACGCGCGGGCTGTCTAAATACCTCTGAACTGACTGCTCGCTCCCCTGGGGACGACGCAGCTCACCACCGGGAGCGAGGGACCCGAGACGGATGAAAGAGGAGAGGACGTGTTTGGGGAGAAATCACAGGGGGCGGGGGAACAAAAAAAAGAAACGGCCGCGAACGAACGAGGAGCACAGCCATCTGTTTGGTCGTACGCTTTATTCAACCGCCGCACGTATGTTTAGCAAACACACATAAAAAAAAAAGAGAGGGAAGAAAGGAAAAGAAAGGAGAGAAGAAAAGAAAAGATCACCCCTCCTCTGGGATTGGTGGAGAGGGAGAGAGAGGGGGGGGTCCTTCCTTTCAGCTGCTCCACGTGGCTAATTAGCATATGTGAAGGTCAGGGTGGAGGGCTGGGGAGGTGGGGGGGGGGGTGCCACCGCAGCACCCACCGCCCTGAGAGCTGGCGTCCTGCCAGCCCCACACACACACACACACACACACACACACACACACACACACACACACACACACACTACTGAGGGGAGGAAACCCAATATATCTGTGTGTGAGAGAGGCTAACAACTCATAAATACTTCTTTTTCCTCGCATCGTTCACAAGGCGCGGTGAGCTCTGTAGGGAGAGGGTTTTAACTATGCTGACATTTGCCAGGGTTCAGACGCCTATACTCTCCCTCGTTCTATCTCTCTCTCTCTCTCTCCCTCTCTCTCTCTCTCTCTCCCTCTCTCTGTGTCTGTGAACTCGGCCAGGCCCATTCCTCAGAAGTCAGCAGCCCTCCATGTGACTCACTTCAAATATCGCCTACATCTCCGGCCTGCCTATGCTCTGTTTACACAGGGAAGAACCGGCAGCCACGTCTCAGTGCCGGCAGGTTTATGCAAATGGCGAACTTATCGAACCGGGAGAGGCAGAGCGACGATCGAAAAAGACCTAAAAACTGATGGAATTACGCTCGCTTGTGTTCATCGGGAGGCTTCGAGGATTTCGAGTTGGATATCAACGAGAATCCATTGGTTGGATAAATGGGGAGAGATGCGGCGTGTTTGTCTCCCAGAACTCAATTGTGACAACTGTGCAGAAGTTGTGATTACGCGATCATTATAATTGCGACAAAAGCTTTTCTCCGCTCCAGCGTTCGGGCTCCTCGGCTTTCACTGTGTACAAATAAGAGAGAGCAAAAAAAAAAACCCCAAAAAAAACACACACATCGAACCCTCACATTAAATTTGTTTGCAGCGATGTTTCTTTGACTCCCATTCCTATTTGCTCTCGCTTTTGTCAGAATCATCGCGGTGACGATGTGCGCAAATCCAGCTCCCATGACAGACCTGTGATGGATCTACACTGCTCCTACCGCTCATACATCATACAGTACGGGGACCCACCACTGCTGAGTCTGAGCAGTCTGAAGCCACTCACTCCCCACTCCCTATCAGGAGAACTCTAGGCCTACAGGATGAGCTCATTGGAAAAATGGAAAAGATAAAATACTTTTCGACGCTGCGTCATTATGTAAATAAAACATGCCGACGGGTTCTCAAAATAAATAGCGTCTCTGAAATACATCCACAGACAGCCACGTTAACAGAAAAGTTCATTCTTCTGCTCGACCGCAATGCATGATGGTACACATTGCTTGATAAGCTGTAGGCTACTTTTAGTGTAGTCCTCTCCAATAAGGTATAGCAATTCTCAGTTTTCCGTTTGGACAGAACTACAAAATGTGGTTCTACAGTCAAAGCTGCAACAAGTAATTAACTATTAATCCACAACTATCTTAATAATTAGTTCATGTATATTTTCTATAAAATCACAATCATCTTATTAGCTGGATGCTAGTAGTCTAGCCATGCTACCGGACAGCTTATTTGTGCAGGTATTATTTCGTAAAAAATCTGAAATAATTGGCACTTTGTGGAGACCGCATGCGCACCAGGGATAACCCCGACCTGGCAATTACCTTAGCAGCCTGTCTGCGTTTCATCCACGGCAGATGAAAAGCCCAGCACAGGGCTCTTATCGGACGCAACAGAGCAAATTAAAATTTCACTCTAGTGCTGCTAATCAGCGCTGCGCTAGCCGGCCAGGACAGCGATGTAAACAAAGCAACATAAACAAACGAATGGCGGAATGAGAGTGTGTGTGTGTCTGTGTGTGTGTGTGTGTGTGTGTGTGTGTGTGTGTGTGTGTGTGTGTGTGTGTGTGTGTTGGAAGGGGGGGGGCGCATCGCGAGAGGAGCGGGGTGGAGGTTGTGCTGCTTCCTGCTGACGAAGGGGCTTTATCCCGCACACGCACCAACACGGAGACAGCCACTCAAGGACATGCACACACAAACAGCAAATCTAAAAGGCACACCCAGGATAAAAAGAGGCACCCAAACACACACACACACACACACACACACACACCTGGCCATTTCCTGGCCGGACCCTGTGGGCTGTCCGTCCGGTGCAGAACATGTCCCATAAATTAAATTCCAGCAGCCACAGTCAGGCCCATCACTATGCACAAGGCTCCCTGAGATAGCCGCATAATACAATGTGACATTGATGCATTGCTCCTATTATAAAGTCTTTGTTCGTATCACACTAATAATTCATAAGAGAGAAATGTAAACAGTATGCACTGGAGAGCACTGCGCGCAGGAATCATTTCAAGGTAAGCACATTACCAAGGATGGGATTGGCTCTGGTCTTTGATATGTAGAGCTAGCGAGCTTTGATTTCAAATTCCAACAAAGAAGAGAAAAAAAAAAGAAAAAGAAAAAAAAAAAAACAAAAGCAACAGACTGAGAGCAGTGGTGATAAATTAGCGGAAACCGTAGATCCGTTTTTGTTTTATTGGGTCAGATTTTAAATGAGTAGCTGCTGTAATTATCTAAGAAACAACACTATTTCCAACTTGCTAGTCCCTCATTATTTTTCGACTAATTACTTTTATTGTTCCGCCTCGTGTGTGTGTGTGTGTGTGTGTGTGTGCATGCGTGTGTGCGTGCTGCGTGTGTTCTGATTAGTGGATAACAGCGAGAGCCTTGTTGCGTGTACATGTTGGGACAGAAACGCCGTTTGGTTCGTGATGTAAAACCCTTCATTGCGGAAGCCATTAGGATTCGCCGCGTGGCGCTGCGTGTGGACCGCCATAGGTGCGCGCCGCGCTACGAGCCGGCTCTCAAAGTGGCTGACACACATTAATGTGCGGAGGGCCGCGCACTCGACGCCGCTCTGTTTTCCCTCAATCAAATAGGCCACAGTCATTTTAAAAACTGGGACATCGCCGTTTTGATGAGAGAGCAGGTTCCACACACGCACACACACACACACACCTCTGAAAAACATATGTCAAGGCAGTGTGTGTGCGCGTGTGTGTGATGTGTCTGAGCAGACACACACAGGTTCTGTCTTCATTTTGGTGACTGGCCAGACGAGTGAGAGTGCCGGTGGGGTGGGGGGTGGGGGGTGGGGGGGGGTCGGGCAGCAGCCAGTGTAAATGAGGTGCGCTCGTTTCGCTCTCAACCTGCTCCTGAAGAGAGGCAGTGGGGAGGGAAATTGAATTTGAAAGAGGGGGGAAAAGTGTGCCAACAGGTGACAGAGGCGCGCTCCGACCAAACGCACTCTGAAGTGAAGCGCGGCCATATCACGGGGCCAATTTGGAGGCGGCATTATGCACTACACCGCTCGCCTTTTCTCACACAGCCTGTCAGCGCGCAGGAGAGCAGCGCCGCCGCTCCAGATATGAATTAAACATAGGGCTTTTGTAGCGTGAATACACCGCCGCTGAAATGTTGATAGAGCCGGGGCTGGGGAGGCAGGGAGGGAGGCAGGGAGGGAGAGAGGGAGGGGGGAAAAAAAGGGGAAAAAAACAGCGGCACATGCGCGTCCTGCTAAAGTGGAAAACTGAGCGGGAGAAAAAAAACGTTTGCCGTGTAAAATGATGAATGTTGGAGTTGTTCGGGGGATTGGTTTGTTGGAGTCTACAACAGTGTGGAGTAAGACTCGGACGTGTCGGCTGAGACTCCCTCTCACACACACACACACACACACGCACAGGTCTGCATATACATAAACATATCTATCCCCTTAATAACCAATCTGCACATCGCTGTGGGTTTCTAGTGGCCATCTTATCAGTGCATAATTTGATTGGATCAATACCGCGGCAAAGCCTCCCACGCTGCAAACGCTCATTTAATTTACCCGGCATCCAACGCAAATTGCCTCTGATTGAAACAATGCGAGCTAATGAACTGCTTTTGTCGAGGCGAGAGGCGGACGGTGCGGAGCTGCGCTCAGCCACCTTGCCCTCCGGTCGTCCAGATGTGCCATCCAGCCAGGCGAATAATCCAGCGCGCGGCACACAGACGATGCCGCCGCTGCTATTGCTGTCGTTGTTGTTGTTGTTGTCGTCATCGTGGTGGTTGTCGCGGGGCGTACTCTGAGGCGGGCAGGTATATATACACCCCTCCCGGGCCGATGACACATCTGTGGTTCTAGTGCAGGGGCTTGGGGAGGGTTGTGGGGGATGAGGGGGAAGGGGGAGGGAGGGGGGGGGGGGGGACACCCAGGAATCCTTGCGTGCAAAACAGGAAGAGGGATAATGGAACAATGAGTGACGCTGTGTGCCCTCCCTCAGCTGCTGCCACTGAGGTGCCCTGCAGCAAGGCATGCAACCCGCAGCTGCTGCTGCTGCTGCTGCTGCTGCAGCAGGCGACAGCTCTCTCCGCTCCCAGGGACTGGCGTATCACAACAGAGGCTGTGACGACAATAGCGTCTCACTTCGATATCTCTGGGTCCTGCAGGAAACTACAAGAGGGCACAAACAAACCTTGGACCAGCTTTTGTCTAACACTCAAGATAATGACTGCGTGTTTATCATCTCGGGCTGACATTGCGGTGTCTCTTCAATATGAGAGAGGGGAGGGGAAGAAAAAATGATGGGAATAATTATCAGGGGCAAGCCTAAACCTTCATAAAACTTCAATTATTGTGTTGGACGGCCTCCAAGTCTGGAGTATTCCCACAGGACGTGAATGCAGCATCACTCCAGTGCCATGGCCAAGGATCTCTCTGAATCTTGTCTCTCTCTCTTTTTTTTTTCTTTTTTTTTTCTCACAGTGCAGTCTGCCCAGCAGGGCCACGGGGAGCCAATCAGATGGCAGACTGGGTGTCAACAGGAGCTCTGAGCCACTTTACCTCCACTATTCAAATCCAGACATGAAGCTGCAGCTTGGGGAAGAGACGAGGCGCACAGAGCCGCTCCAGTCTGAGACGCAGCGCTGCGCCTTTGATTCCACGGAGAAACACGATGATAATCAAGTTTATCATCATCGACATCGACAATCCTCGCAGGGGTGTGTGACTTTGCCAGATCACAGGGCGTTTCGCAACGTGTCTGACACCCCGTCGGCACAGGCCCACACGTACACACACACACACACACACACACACACTCTCGCACACTGCTGCAATCTATCTAACTGGGATATGCAGAGAGCAACTGGAACATGACCTAGTGCATCAATTATTTGTAGAAATACATTTTTAAAAATATATTCATTTTCTTTATCTGTTGTGTTGAGGCTCGGGTACATGTTGCAGCTCTATTCAGACATTTAGGAGCTTTCACCAAAAAGGACGGGGGAAAAAAACACTACATAAAGACACCTTAGTGTGTTTCAATAAATAATGCCCTACAAGTAATACTGTCAGAATAATAAAGTCAGAATAATTCATGTGTACTATCCTTCATTCTGTAGAAAACCTTCCTGGGAGATTATTAACCTGGTCTCTCACTTATAAACTTGAACAGTGTAGTCCACACACACACACACACAGAGAGAGAGAGAGAGAGTGGCTGAGAAGTTTCTATCAACTTACCTGTGTCCTGCCGAGGCCTTGACCTCCGTTGCCGGGACTCATGGAGTGGGGGTGTCCCCTCTGCTGCGCAGGCCAGCCGGCTCCGTACTGGGGCACCACCTCCTTCCCCAGGCCCATAGCGGCCTGCTGGTGCTGCTGCGCCGCGGGGCCGCCGCCTCCTCCTCCACCTCCTCCTCCTCCCGCTCCCCCTGCTCCTGCGCCGCTGTAGTCTGGGTACGCGGCCCCGTATCCACGCATCATGGGGCTGGGGGAGGTGAGCAGCTGGTTGAGGGTCGGTGTGGCCCCTGACGGATGCTGCTGCTGCTGCTGGCCCTGGCTCTGCCCTGGGAACCTCTGGAAGCCCCCCGGAGCAGCTCCGAGATGGGGCTTGCCGTGACTGGCCGAGGAGTTGCTGCCCAGCATCATGCCCCCGGGCTGCCTGCACCCCAGCATCCCATAACCCCCTCCTCCCCCTCCTCCTCCTGCGCCCCCTCCCCCTCCTCCTCCTCCTCCTCCTCCTCCACCGTACCGGTACCCCTGATATTGGCCGTACTGGCTGTTGTGGTGGTAGCCCGCAGCTTCGTGGGAGTTCTCCATCCCCATCCCACTGCTTTGTTGCTGCTGCTGTCCGCCGCCATGTTGCTCGTAACAGGGCCTGGGAGTGTAGTAATTGTTATTAAACTCGGACCCGTGCTCGTACCTGGCTGCCATCATCCTGTCTGCGGGCTTACAGGTGAGCTCTAGCTCACCTTTGCCATGCATGTGCTGCTGCTGCTGCTGCAGCTGCTGCTCCCCCAACAGGTTCTCCTTGCCTCCGTGGTGCTGCTCCCCCCGGGGGCCCATGATGTTGTTATTATTGTTACTTTGTATCTGCCGCTGCTGATGTGGCGCAAACTGGCCGAACTGCGGCTGCGGAGCCTGTGGTATCTGCTGCTGCGGCTGCTGAGGCTGCTGAGGCTGAGGGGGATCTCCGCTCCCCACACATTTCAGCTTGGAGATCAGACCCGTCTCCATCGAGGAATTGCTGCCAGGATTAGTCGGAGCCGGGACGGGGGCGAGGTTATTCCCATCCCTGTCGTGTCCGTCCGGCGCGGAATGAGCCGCGGAAGTTGAATGGACCATGTTGAGCTCGGTTCTGCGGTGATGGTCTACATTATTCACAGTCCCATCTCCGGCTCCCAGCATCGGTCCAGTCCTCTGCACGGTCCCTCCTCCTCCTCCTCCTCCTCCTCCTCCGCCTCCTCCTCCTCCTCCGCCGCCGGATTTCCCCGAATTGAGCTCCGGACCCAAACCACTGGATAATTTCTTATTTTTGTTGTTAGTTCTGGTCGGAGCCGATGCAACTTGCGCAGCCATGGTCACTCCAACATCCCAGCGCGCAGTGACAGCCCCGCACAGCCGCCGCCGCTTCTTCTCCTGCTCCTTCTTCTTCTTCTTCTTCTTCTTCTGCTCCCCCCCTCTCCTTGTCCTTCTCCTTCTTCTTTTTAGTGCGCACAGAAAATAAAACCAAGAGCCGAGGAAAGAAAAAAAGAAGGGGGAGACGAGCTGAGAGGTGAAAAAATATATTCAGAGGAGGGTGGAAAATCAGGCGAGCTGCCGCTGCTATTCAGTAGCGTTGTCAGCGGGGCTTCATGTTGAAAGTTTCGGTGGCAGGTTTAAGCCAAACTTTTTCTCCTCTCCCCCCCTCTCCGCCTCTCCTCCATCCCGGTGCTCGGTACTGTGTAGCAGCGTCTCCCGGAGCCCTTGTGGCCCAGCATGGCATGAGAGAGAGCGGGCTCTACCAGCTTATCCACCTCCGGGGCTCCGCTGCGCCTCCCACGGAAAACGCGGACTGGATCCCGGAGCCGGTCGCGCGCGCCGCTCGTGGAAGTGCGCGTCTTTTGTCGCCGCTCGCGACTCGATTGCGGCAAAAACGCAAAGCCACGGCGACGCGGCGGCGGTTAAACTCGACCCGCACTGGTTTATTCCCTTTGTAGTGACGCGATTCCGTCCGTAACGGCGTCCCAGACGGAAGAGGAATGACTCCGTCTCTGTAATTGACGTTAAATCCGGATTTTCAGCAAAAAATATAACCGCAAACGACGCGGTATTTCCACACTACTTACTCGCCCAGTCCCGCTCTGCACGCAGACACACCTGGACAGGTGTGGACCGTCTCCCTGTGACTTTTCCACGCGTGTTATCCACGCCTGCTTTTCCCTCCTCCCCGTCTCCCTGTCCCTCGGCTCAAGCCAGTTCTCTGCAGCTCTGACAGGAGTCGGACACGCAACCACAAGCTGTGCGCAATAATGTTGCCATCGGAATAAGAATGTAATCACACTTTATGGCTGCTATAATGTTGTAATACCTTCAGCACAGGGCTCATCCTATCACTCCCGCTCAGCCTGAGAGGGAGTCAACAAAGAGGCAACCATGGAGAACATGGGAAATGTGGATATATGACATACTATAAACTCTATGTTAGTATACAGGGCTATTTGGTGTGATATCATATTAGAAATGTAGCTATAGCTGGTGATAAGGTCACCTCAACTGGCCCCTAATAGGAATATTCTGAATACTAAAGGAATTCCTAATCAGGGTCTTACTTGAGTGAGAGGATACAATTTCCTTTATTTGATTTACTTCACTAACCTGTCTGAAATGATAATGAATGTGGAAAAAAAACTGGAGGAAGGGGAGAGAGAGAGAGAGAGAGAGAGAGAGAGAGAGAGAGAGAGAGAGAGGGGGAAAAAAATCAACCCAAGGCTGCAATGTAGGACCACACAAAACCAAAGTCTACAAGATATGCTGCTATCCCATCAGTGGTATTCAAACATGAATGTAAAATAGTGCTTAGTAAAGAAGCTGGGGGTGTCTGTTGGGACTTGAATGAGCAGAGGGTCCGCTTTGATGAGATCAGATGCATTTGATCAACAGAGGGAGCTGCGGATGAAAGGGGGGGTGGAGGGGTGGAGAGGAGGATGGGGGGGGCTGGGAAGAGACGGATTTGGGGATGAGAGTTGTGCTGAGGATGGCCATGATAATGATGATGACTGCTGGTGCTGATGGTGAGAACTAATGACGATGATGACAAGGATGCAAAGAGGTGGGGGGTGTGGGGTGGTGGGTGGTGGGGGGGTGTGACGCTAATGTCTGTCAATACCTGAGGTGATGTTTGAGGTTTTACCTATGGATGCAAGAACGAGGCACATGGGATGATGTGTGTATGATGTGAGACATCTCACTACAAAGCCATGTCCATGACAATGGGAAGACCCCTGCTGGAGATACAGCGTCAGTACAAGAGAGAGATGTGGAAGGAGGAAAAAAAACACATGTATATAAAGCACAAGTGTAGTGGGTCAGCACAGTGAGGGTCAGACGACCTGACACAAACACGTCTATAGGCGATGCGGTCACCGGAACTAGTCGTGCGATGTGAAAAAATAAAAAACATTTTAAATAATCATCACATGACAGCGTGAGGCTTAATCCCACTTTTCCCAAACGGAAGCTCGCTCATTGGAGATGAATAAAAGCGAGAGCGTCCTCCCCAGGAACCTCTCCCAGCCGCTTGCCTTTATGAGCCCATATGGCAGAGAATAAAAGCCATAACAGCGTTATGGTCCAACTCCAGAGTCTCCACAGCGCTCACCACTCAGTGTGCCCAGGCCCGGCCTATAGCATCAACCAGATGGCTATTTATCTATAGGACACCCAGACAAGACGTTTACACATTCGGTTTATATGTGAGAGAAATGTGTAGGTGACAGGCGGACAGCGACTGCTGCTGTGAGTGTGTGTGTGTGCGTGTGTGTGTGTTTTTGCAAAACCCTTAAATGATCAAGAATTTCTTCATGTTAGGGCTTCACCAGTGGCCGCATGCACCTTTTATGATTAGAACAAGCCTCATCCACACCCTTTTCCCGCTCTCTGTACTTTATGCACATGACGATTCCGGCTCCCATCAGTGTCCCAGATCAAAGCCTCGGCTCTGATCTCATCTAGAGCAACACTGAGGCTGACAGTGAGGGGACCTGGAGCATTAGCATATTCTATGATGGCGCCCGGCTTTTCAAGCCGTTGCCTCGGCTGCAGCTCTGGGTGTGCGCGCTGTGGCTTTGCAACTCTAATTTCCCTCTCTCGCTCATTAAAAAAAGCCCACTGTTCTCCTATTAATTCGCAGACACACTGATCTGTTTGAATGGTGAGGTTGGGTGTGTGTGTGTGTGTGTGTGTGTGTGTGAGGGAGGAGGGAGGTGGAGGAGGGCAATGGCTCAGCGCATTTGCATTTATGTTTAATTTATAACCTTCAGGGGCCCCCTGATGCAGCAAGATTGAAACAATAACTCCAGACAAACACGGGGAAGAGAGGAGGAGGAGCCGGAGGAGGGTGGATGGAATTAAAAATATACAGATCTGGGATGGTATGTGCTTTGCATATGCGTGTGTGTGTGTTTGCGTGTGTTGTGAAGATGCGGTTACAGCGTGTGCGCACCCAAGTGCGCTCGCGCTTCGCGTTCGTCGCATCAAGGTGCACCCGGAACAGACGCGCGCACATGCAGGCATGCACGCGCTCTGTCAGAGAGGCAGAGGTCTCCTATCCGCGGGGGGATAACATGCCATGGTGAGTGTCTGTCAGGAAGAGAGCCGGAGTCTGTTCTGAGGGAGTCTGCAGGGATCTCCCCCTAGCAGCACAGCACAGCACAGCAGACAGCAGCAGCAGCAGCAGCGGCAGCAGCAGCAGCAGCAGCAGCACAAGCCTGGCCAAGCACAGAAAGTGGGTCAGCCCAAAACACACACAAACACACACATGCACGCACACATACGCACGCACACAGCTCAGACGGATGCAGCCCCGGTGTCACACGGTGGGTGTGTTAAGAGAGAAAAAGAGAGAAAAGGCTCGGGGGGTGGGGGGGCTGGATGATGGTTTGTGTATGAGAGAGAGAGAGCGTGGTAGTGTATTTTGCAACAGTGATGCTGAAATGCAAAGGTGGGGGGTTGTTTAAGATGAAGGGTGGATGGCTGAGAGCAGGGGAAGGGGTCTGCAGCTGAGACAAAAAGCCAGCCAGCCGTTGTGAGCACACCCTATGGAAGTGCATCAAATTGATCCATAGTCTTTTCATTTCAGGCTTGGGTAAATAACAGCATTTGCATTGATCAGTCTGCAAAACCAGGCAACGATGGGCTTGGGAGCATGTGTGCGTCTGGGTGTGTGTGTGTGTGTGTGTGTGTGTTTGTGTGGCTGCTAACAAAACACATCTCTTATTCCTTTCTGCTCCTTGCGGAGTCGAGGGCCTCACCAGAGCCCTACAAACGGCTATGATGGATAAAATGTTTTCAACAACACTTGAGAGGAGTGGATGCTATTGTGTCCGCCTGTATGCCGAAACACAGAATCACAGAATTCCCAGGACGCCGCGTGCTCTATTTATGTGTTATGAAAAAGATGACTCAAAAGAAAAACGGGAAAACAGCGATGCTCTACTTTTACTGTCAGCTATCATGTGAAGTGTGAAGAGGAGGGAGAGAGGATGAGAGCGAGCTACAGACAGGGGAGAGGAGAGGAGAGAGGAGAGGAGAGTGATTTTCTTCATCCACAGATCCTATCCTGATGGTGACAGGGGACTGGGCTCTTAGAACCCCCCCACCACCCCCCACCCCAACCTCATCCTCCCCCTCCAGTACCTCCATCCCCTCCGCCCCCTCTGATGCCTGTCACTGCTCCTCTCCTTCCCTCCCTTCCTCCCTCCCTCCCTTCTCCTGACTGGAGGAGTGTGTGAAGTGTCCCCCGAGAGGCACAGACTCAAAGACGGTATTTACAAGATCCACAGTGAGCCCACTTTTAACTGCCTGTGAAGAACTTCTCCCGCCGCCTTTGATGTGCAAACCTAATGGGGAAGAGCTCGCCGGCAGTCATTGCATATGTTAGCGAGGCAACGTGAGCTAATCCGCTAGCATTGCAAAGGTAGACTTCATGCTGCTTGTAGTAAGTGAACACTTCAAATGTTGTACGGCTTTGGTGCATCGCGCTGCCCTTGGAGAAGTCCCCACTGGCAAGCAGACGCTGAAGCGAGGCCGCAACTTTTTATTGCAAATTAGAGACGAGCACTTAGCTTATTTCATGGTTGACTTGAACATCATATATCCGCGAGAATGTTTGTCGTCGGGAGGATTAAAACTAAAGTCCCCGTAGCTTATCAATCCATCCATTAGTTTACCTTATTTGTACCTTAACAGTTGTCTGGAGGGTCTGCCAGAACCCCTCTGACTGGGATTCAAAGCAGAAACTTGCTGTTTCCGAGTAGGGGTTAAACATCACACACCTCTTTACCGATGTTGCCATTATTAAGGCCATAGCAAAGACGCCATATCATATCCAAAATGTGAAAATCAATGGCACATTCATCCAGTTTACGGCTGGCAAATTGGCAGATCCTGCGCCCATTCTTTTGCAGGGATTTCCTTTAAGTGGTGCAATAAATCAGAGAGCTTTTTGATTCTCCTGCCACTTGACATTTCCACCCAGATGGGATGACTAACATCAACAAAGGAGTCAGCGGAGCGAGCTCTCCCACATCCAGAGAGCCCGCTGTAGCCTTCCCGTCCATTAAAAGCAGGTTTGCCTTTGTTCTGCTCTTAAGTGCCGCTGAGGAATCAGGCCTGACGCATCACAGCGACTGGCGCCCCCTGTCTGCTGCGGCTAAGCGGAAAAGGTCAAAGGTCAGTTAACACGTTGGGGGAGTCCAGAAACATACACATACACACACACACACACACACACAGGGGTGAAACACTGATGTGGGTCCAGCTCGGTGTTCTCTTTAGCGACGGCACAGAGAGGGAAAGCTTTCATAAGAAAACAGAGGCATTTGGAACGATTTTGAATTAGGCTAATTAGGTTTGTGTTTTGTTTGTTGTTCAGGAGGCATGATCAAAGTGATATTTCACCAATTTGTGTCAGCTCCGGAGGAGAGGAGGAAGAGTTAGGAGAATGCTGCCTATTAATCTCCTCAGGTTCAGTGCGCTGTGCGTTAGGGACGGTAATCAAAACAAGAAAATTATGAATAATGAAAAGTGTTGATCAGAAATGAAACAAAACAGTAGATTTGTGCTTTATTAGTGGCTTATTAGTAACAGGATTGGACTTGCGTTTTTTTTTTCCCCCTTATTTTCCACTTCTTTAAAGGAGTGCTGGGGTGGCTGGGTGGGTGGGTGGGGAGGGGGCTTCAATTTCAATGCACGCTCAATCCTCCGTGCTCAGCCTGAGTGGAAGGAGAAAAATCAAAGGGATGTGGATGACTTGACCCAGGAGCTCCGAGTCTGAGAGCAACTGGCTGTTTTGATCTTATCTAATATTTATGAATAACTTCCTTGATATTTCCTTCGCTCCATGAAGCCGTCCGCTTTTACAGTGTTACACAATGATGTCTTAGAGGGGCGATGACGGAGATCAAACGGGGCCTGGGCTCAGAATACGGAGCGTACTCTCTCTCTCTCTCTCTCTCTTCCTCTCCCTCTGTCTCTCTCTCTCTCTCTCTCTCTCTCTCACTCCGTAGCCCGGGAGGAACTCAGCAGTGAGCTCTCTGACGCTATGTGATTGAAATACAGGCTCCGCTAGGCTGCGGCGCGATGATATTTGTATTTGTGCCTCTTTCAAAAGGAGGCGAAAACACTGTCGCCGTCTCGGCATGAAGACGCGTTGCGTGTCTGCGCTCCCGCACGCGCTCGCCTCCTGCGACTCGCCGACCATGTATTTGTGTGTTTTTCTGCCACGGAGACGACTCGGCAGCCCGCTGCCGCGCGCACAGCCGCCCGCCACAGAACCATTTAAGGCTGTTTGGATCAGTAATGGCCTCAGATGCTTTTCACTCTCTCTTCACAAAAGTCAAGTGTCCTCAACATGTTATTTGCCCAAAGTGGCCTTGTTCCAAGGCTCTATTGTTAGCCTAATGGAGGCTAGACGACACTAAGACTCTAATTATGGACACCGACGATCAGCCTTGATAATATTGCAAGCAAAGTGGGTAATTTGTGGCTGTTGTGTTGAAGGGTTGAGGGGAGCAGGAGAGAACGGAGGGGGCCGGCGGTGGAGGCGGGGAGGGTGCGGAGGTGGTGGGGCGGGGGGGGGGGGGGGGGGGCTTGTTTTCTTGTGTCATCGCCGCTGTCGTCCGTCACCCTAATCATTCCCCCACAGCGGCGAGCCAGGACGTGGGCGCAGCGGGGAAATATTAATGGACTGTGTGACATTACGGTGCCCGCCCATTCAAAAGGAATGTTCTATTACATTATGGGCCCATCAACAGGTGATTTCTCGCCACTCACTGGGCTTCATTCAAGTATACTCCTATTTCATAAAGTGCCTGCATGGCACCGCTCAAGTGCCCATTCCTCTTATTTAATACAGACACCGCACATGCAGCTGACCCACGCTTATAGATCAACGCCGTGTTCGCCACAGACCCCCGGCACATAACTTTGCTAAGAGATTCCCTCATGAAAACCTGACTGATGCCCCAGCCTCGGCGAAAGGTTGGACAAGAAGCTTGGCCTCTACTCTTCAGCGCGGCCCGAGGTAAACAGCCCGCCGCGGTGGCACGTTTGGCGAGGCGCCCCCCCCCGCCCAGCGCCAAAAAGCAGCTCAGCAAGCCTGTGCCTATTCTGTCAACAGCCAAACTCAAAAACCCGCTCTCCCCCGAGTGATCTGTCCAAACAATTAAAATGGAGCCCCTTTGTACTATCACACTTAACATGTCAGACGGCGAAATGAAAGGAGCCTTGTGTATTGGAGCCGCGCGCCGTGACGCCTCCCGTGACAAGCCCCACGGAGGGAGCGGCGCGCCGCAGGAGTGACGGCGCTCTTCAAATTTTAAATATGTTTTGACACAAAATCAAAAGTCGCTCACCATTACGGGGGAGAGATCCCCCCGTTTTCTGTGTGATCACTTATTAGACCCCTAGGTGATCGCGGCAGATATACTGACACCTGAATATTCTCTTTGCACTTTCTTTGACATTTTTTTCTCCCTCCCTCTCTCTCTCTCTCCCTTTTTTTTAAGCAGATCTGGGAATCGTTTCACATTGTGAGATTTCATTTCATAGTAAGATTGAAGCTCTGATCTCTCCACATCTGAGGCTCCCCGAAAAGCCACCAGTGATCAATGAGGATTCCTGCGTGAGTTGCTGGGTTTTATCTGCCTCACATTCTCCCTTCTGCTGTCCAAAGCCACATTCGCCGCTGTTCCCTTTCTGATTATGGCAGCGGAGAAGATTTGATAGCTTCGCGCCTCTGACAGGCAGAGTTGGGCTATTTCTAACGATCCTGAAAATACACTGCACCCGAATTACCAGGATTTCTCTGTCTGTTTGAAAGCTGATTGCCTTGATGAATTTGATCTCTGGAGCATGCCGATTGGACAAGAACTAATCAGCTGGCCAATCCCATCAATCAAAATAGCTGCCATCTGACATCTTTTTGTGGCACGACAAAGGCGTTATGTGGCGAATAATACACTTTCCTTTCACATTAATAAGCTTGAGTGGCTTTAAACATAATGGAAAGCAAGACTATTTCATGGGCTTTCACTGTACTCTACATAATCCTGAAGATGAAATTCCTAATCTTCCTCCAAACAGGGGAGAGGTTTTTAAAGCAAGACCCCAATTATGCCCAGCCACAAATTAGCATGTTTAATGCAGCAAAATGTTTTAATAAAGAATAAAAGCAAGGCAGCAGAAAACAAAAGCCAACTGGGTAATAAGATTATCTCTGCCAGGCGCCCAGTGCACATCATTGTAGTTCACACAAATGGAGGAGATTATAAGTCACATTCAAAACAGCCTAATCCGTGAAACACTCCCGATATGATTACTTTCCATTACGTTTGGTGACTGAGTGCGATGGATTTATCTGGGATCCTGAGGAGTCTTTTAAGTACAGTTGGACACAAAGGCAAAGAGCCAGCTGAAGATTAGTTGAATCCATCTGTGATAAGATTCACTAGTTTGGCCACAAACAGAGATAAACACGAATCTGAAGGCCAGATGATGTAATACACGTTCGACAGCTATAGATTATCCCAAAGATCAGACATTAACATCGTGTAACAAAAGCCTCTCCGCTCTCCAAAATTCACAAATAGATTAGTCGACGCCTTTCTGCTCGGATCGTTCTTATAGCCTGCACATCGGACCCGCTGCCACCTTAACAGCTGTTTGGAGAGTGTTCTTCGTCATCGTCACAGGAGTTCCTCCGCTGCGTCCCATCTCCCCTGGGCCGATTACAGCCTCCTTCATCCCTGACCTCTCCTTAGTTCCTGACAAGGTCAAACATATCCCATTAGGGAGAACCGGGCCTCGCCTTTAGCCAGCAAAGTATCCAAGTCGTACATTGTGAAGGTCAGGGGCTGCATAATGAACTGGAAAATGTCAGTTATATTACCCCCCATTTAAACAGCGGATTTTCCAGCACCGGGAACAAGGGTGATATTTACCCTTTTTCCTGCGCAGGCCCGGAGTGGAGAGTCCTCTTAATCCAGCTTGGGGTGTGAAATTGAGTCGTATGTGTGAGGGAATGTGATTTCCTGGTTCCAGACATGAGTATATCCGCTACGTTATACCACACTAGAACTAAGTCTTCTTCAGCAGGGGGGGAGAAAACATAAGGCGAAAAACCACAGCAGCTTCTCAGTTGTGGAGCCTGGAGTTTTCAACAGTGGCAGAAAATTGGGGACACTTAAAAACAAATAAGGGCAGCGGAGACAAGAGGGAAAACAACCACTAAATTAGATAATACAGGCACGATGGATATTCTTCTAATGCCAAAATATATGCCTACTGAAGTGACGGAGCAATTACTAATTATTAGTCTGATTATCCACATTTCGCAGCACATTCACACACCGACAGGAATGTCAACGGCTGCATAAATTAGCGTGAGAATGAAACGGGAGAGGCGTCAGGGCTGAGATGACAAAAGGGCATCCAAAGGAGAATGTTAATAATGATTCCTCTAAAACAATTTCCATTAATTTTCAGCCATCTCGCCGGGGAGTAATATCTACACGCCCGAGGCAGGTTTAAATTGCATAGTCTGCCTGAGAAAGGAGACGAAGACTCCCCGGTGTCCAGCTGCTCTCATCAGAACGGGGAGACTCGAGGAACACCCAGGAGAGCGACGGCGCAATAGCGAGAGCCGAGCTATTAGCATGGCACCAAACCAGGAGAGAGAAAGAGAGAGAGGAGCACCCCGGATACTCATTGTTTTCAACGGCGCAGCGTAACAATGCATGAGAGACGCGTGCGAGCCAGCGCTGGGTTTCCTGGGTTTTTAACCCCCCCCCCCACACACACACACTCACACACACCCCACCCCCCCCTTTCCCCCGAGCTCAGCGTTTAGACACACCGCCTCGGGTGGACGGCGCTGCCAGATTGCGGCTCTGTCTGCGGCACAGCTAACAGACAATGTCAAAGGTAGGACGTGAATAATACCACCGTTTCATATTCTGACTCCCTGCCAGGGAACGTGTCAGTCGGACACCGGGTCACACACCCAGTCAGCGTGTGAAGGCAGGGCTGGGGCCGGGAGCTTTGCCGAGAGGAGAGGGAAGGCAGCCAGCTAATGTCACACACACACACACACACACACACACACACACACACACACACACACACACACACGCACACACGCAGCAGCGTCAGGGATCTTCTCTGTCCCCCGCTGAAGTTCCTCGCAGGCCGAGCTGGCACCTCGCCCGTCTTTGCGGGCCGGCGTGAGCGCCCGCCTCGCTGGGTGACACCGGGCGTGTCCCCGGGGGGCGGCCGCACCTGGCAGACTGTCAGCGGGCGCAGGTTTTAAGAGAGGGCAAAAGGGGCACGGCCGGGGGGGGGGTGGCCCTCTGGGATGTGGGTAAGGCTCCGGCGGGCAGGTCGGCTGTCGTCGGCGAGGAGCTCCCGGGTCGGCTTGGCGACCATATTCAGCGATGCCAGCTGCAGAAAAACTGCTGATCTGAGAACCAGGCCCGCCACACACAACGGTTATGCATGCGTGTCAAAACAGCACAGGAGAGCGCACTGGCCACGAGAGTGTACCACATGTGCAGATCGATCGAGGTTTACACATCATCGACCGAAGAGAAAGTCGGTCAAGACTCACTGGCCGTGGCAGACTTGCATTGATGTGACCCGACGTGTGCCTTATATCACTCAGTGCCGCATTGGAAATGCTAATAGCGACTTATTAGCTTCTCCGAGACCCCCCGCCAGGTCCCTTTTAGGGGAAGCTGCACCCTCCCCAGCATCAAGTGCTGATCTCTGTTTTACAGAAAATATCAAACATTATACAGAATCTCCTCTATCTGCCACTTTACTGACATTAGCATAAACATCAGCAAATATTAGCTTAATGGAGGCATGTCAGGATCAAAAACATCAGATTCTTCTGCCTGTCTCTGCCACTCCTCTCTGGCATACTGATGTGAGGTTGGTTGGTAGGCACTCTGTGATTGGGTGCCCTCATGGCAAGAAGGTCGCTGGATCGAGTCCCAGTCACATGAAGGTCACTGCTGTGCTGAGTGTGCATGCTCTCCCAGTGTCTGCATGGGGTTAGTACAGATACACAGTTTTTCTTCTACAGTCTAAAAACATGCATGTTTAAGATGAGGCTCCAAAGCGCCCCCTGAGTAGATTTGAGAGTGAATGGTGTGTGTGCGTGTGTGTGTCTTGTGATGGATTGGTAACCTGTATTCCCTGTCGTCACCCTATGTGTGCTGGAAATGGGCACCGACAGACCCCTGCAACACGTTTTGGTACAAAGAAGGATGGATGGATGGATGGGTAGATGTGTAGAATTCAGCCTTCTGGTTAAATTAAGGACAACACCAACATAGAGCACATAACGCATTTATCTGTATAGGCAAGGCTGGTATTTCATTTTAAAGCCCATTTCCAGAGATTTCTAACCTCCTACAAGGCTAAAAATAAATGCCAGGTTAGCCGCCATAAACAAATATCAAAATAAAAATAAAGAAACCTGATTAAGTTCTTTCTGATTTATTGAGAAAAATCTGACTAGGAGTGAGTTCTATTCTTGAGTTTTTCATCGTGGCATTTGGACAATGAATCCTCACAAGATCTACAATTTCATTTTTAAATTACGTGTCAGGGAAATGCAAAACCATGCAGCAGTACCAAGCACAGCTAGCGTCTCCTCCCACAGTCACTTATCTTATATCCATGTAAGAGCATATAATGAAAACAAAGTTTCCTCCCATTAAAACTTTTCTAATATCCTGTCGCTCGCCTGCTCCTCTAAGGGGTTGGATGTCTCATTTGCAAGTGAGGGCCAGGAGAAGAGACGGCTGCCCACCAGCCTGTCCGTCAGAGGGGCTCGCTGGGGAGGGAGCGCGTGTGTGAGTGTGTGAGTGTGTGTGTGTGTTGATTAATATCAGGAGGGCAGGGCAGAGCTTGGGCTGCGGCTGTCGGTGAGAGAGAGAGAGATAGAGAGAGAGAGAGGGAGAGAGAGGGAGAGAGGGAGAGAGAGGACAGTTCTTTTCACTGCCGCCCAGGGAGAAGTCTGCTGGCGGAGGGGGTAATGAGCCAGAAACAGGCTGAGAGGAGAGAAGAGAAGGCTGAGGGGAGAGGAGTGAGGCACAAGGACAGGCCGCCACATTCTACAACCCCCCCCCCCCATCACACACACACACACACACCCTTCACTCAATCTCTCTCCTCCCCTTACCCTGCCATCCCTCACCCACCCAGAGCAAGTCAAGCACCATCAAGGTTCCCCTGGATTTTTTTTTTTTTTCCTCTCCAGCACTTGACACTCATTCCCTACTTCCTTCTGTCTGGCTCTCTGTCTGTTCTGCTCTACATCACACTCTAACTTGAAAAATACATTTGTATGTGCTTGCATGCACGCATTCACAAGCCGGGCACACACGCATCCTTGCCCTCCTATTCATATGGGGGCTTTCCATTGTGTAAGGTTACATGTGCAGCATGCACACTACACTACACCCAATTATGTTGAAGGAGGCAGCAGTTCATGAAGGTTGCATAGGGCAAAATAACCTGATTTCACTTATTGAATGGAAAATGAGCCTGTCTGTTGTGCTACCGTGAATTAAAAAATATATAATATAATTCCTGATTTTATTTTGGTGGCAATGAGATATATTCAACCCAGCCCTATGCAACATACTGAATCACCCTATGGTTCATCCAAATATTTTGTTTTTCCATTTCATTTTCCTAATTTAATGTGCGTATATATGTGCATATATGTGCTATTTGCTGTTGCTAATGTCTTTATTAATTTATGATTATTCATTCTCGTTGTGTCCTGCTACTGCTATGCTGTAAATTTCCCCACCGTGGAAGAAATAAAGGTCTATCTTATCTTATATGAGCTCATCATATCTTGGCTTGGCATAGTTTAGCACTAAAACCACAAAGTAAACGATATTTTTCAATCAAATTAAAAAATATATAAAACTGAGGGCAATGACAGTGTTTGCTATGTTATTGTTAGTTTGTTGACACTTTGTCATACTTGGCTTGTGTTGAAATGGCTGCACATCTCTCTGGGGTATTTTGGGTTTTAAACTGCCAACCTGTTCAGGGTGTCTCCCCCTTGACCCTATTAGAGCTGGAGACAGGCTCCAACAGAGCACTCCAGCACAACTGGCTACAAAGGAGATGAGATTCAATGGATGATGGATGAACTTTGACAATATCACCAGGTTGTGATCTGCTGCTTAAAAATGGCCACAAGCGCCAATGGATGAAGTATAAACCTCTATTCGTGTTGGTAAAAAGCCAGCATTATTGTTTAAAACAGGTACCCTCTTCCACCCCCCTCCACAGACGAGTAACGGGTGTGGCGTTTTACCATTATGAGGGAGAGAAAAACATTTTGAAAGGCTTGTAAATCTCCCGGCCCACACCAGCCCTCGGACAGCGGTCAGAACAGCGACGGCCCAGCAGCAACAAGCCATAAAGAAGACACAGCCACGGGAAAAATGGGGCAGCATGTGCCTTTTCACAGTAGCCACAGGGCGGTGAGGTAAACAACAGGCCATGGGTGGGGATTAAGAATGGATGCTCGGTGTAATGGCCAGGTCGCAGTGTCAGGGGCCTGTCGTGCTGTCGGAGAATATTACCCTCTGGATGAATTTCTGTTGTTCTTTTCTTTTTTTTTTTTAAGGGCACCGGCCGTTGAGCTGTGTGTTTTCCGGATCGGGGATTGGGACATTCAGGGACTATCTGCTGTGAGGGGATGCATCCACTAAGACTTATGAGAGAGGGAGAGCTGGCACAGGGGGAGGAGAGGGTGAGGGAGAGAGAGGGGGGGGGGGGCTATGGGGGGTGGGGGGGGTTGGGGGTGCAGGAAATAACATGAGCAATTTCATAAATGGAAGGGAGAGGCTGTGACTTCCTAAATCGTCTGTGAAAGACAGAGGGAGGGAGCGGCGAGGCGGGCGAGGCGGCAAGCGGAGGGGACGACAGGGAGAGAGATGGAGGGAGGCGAGAGGGGGAGCGTGACGCAAAGTGTGAAAGAGGGAGAAGAGAGGAGAAAGGAGCGCTCGGGCCTGGTGGTAAATGGATATAACTGGGCGAGGGAGGCAGTGGCAAAGTGAGAAAGAGAGAGAGAGGGAGAGAGGCTGGAGAGATGAAAAGATGAAGAGGGCAGATTTCCCACCAGCTGAGTGAGCACCTCTATTACCCTTTTCTCTCTCCCTGCATGCCTCCCTCTGCCGTTCCCTCCCCTCCTCTATCTCTGTGTCCTATCAGCCTCAGTGTGGCATCCTCTCACATCAGATTAGCTGCAGCCCAGAGAGACGGCTCAAACTCCTCTGTCAAAGTTATTTAAAACACATCTGACGCCGAGGCCACGCTCCGCTCCGCTCCCTCCCACCATCTGTCTCTCTCCCCGCGCGTCCTTGTCGCGGCCCAAACTTAGGGCCCAAAACTGGATCCCCGGCCTCTGCAGCTCAGCTGGGACGCGCGTCTCTCCCCCCCCCCCGTGGCGCCCAAAGTCACTATCAATCAAAGATGAGGGCGCGGGGGAGGACCTAGGTGTGGCAGGAGGCAGGAAGGAAGGGGGACTGCAGGAGACTTGCATAAATCACCATGCCAGTGGGAAGATGTCAGAGATAAACATGACCTGGATAGTCGCACTCATATTTCCTCTTTGAGCGCAGATTAAAAAGGATGGCTGGACGACGGAGGAGGTGCCATTTGACATTCGATTGTTTTCCAGCCGCCGAGACAAGTCGTGCGCACCGAATTCGCTTTTTTATGATTTTCCTTCTTTCCAATTTCCCGGCAAATCAATACAGAAAACACGTTTGGCGCGATCCGCCAGAGCAGCTAAGGTAAGCTTGGCTTTGTGGAGGCATGACTGCGCATTGACCAGCACGCCAAAGTGGTGCCTGTGAGTGAGGGGAACAGATCACGGCGTGAGCCACCGTGTCAAGGCTTCATCCCTCCTGATGAGCGGGGCCCGGCTCGGCGTGGCATGGCACTGCCCACCGCAGCCCATTTTCTGACAGAGACGGCTGTTTGAGCTCTCCAGTCATGGCCCCGGTGATGAATGGCCTCCACTGCCAGGGAAAAGAAAGGGAAGGGGAAAAAAAAGGTGTGTGTGTGGGGGGGGGGGGGGTCGGCTGGGAGCCCTCCGAGGATCAATACGTACGCACAGGAGGACCTGTTTCGCATGTTAAAAACCCCGATCCGGCCCCCGCCCCTGCCTCCGCTGTCTCCTGAATCACTGACGGCCGAGCCTCTGGGAGCGGGGAGTGGGCGGGGAGGCTGGGGCCGAGGAGGGAGGACTTGTGCGAGAGTACGTGTGGGTGCATGTGTATCTACATGAAGTGTGTCAGCAGGTTTCTACTGGGGGGCTGGCGTGTCAGCAAACTCAAGGTCGACGGAGGCGCGCGCACACAACTCCACACATCCACCGCCGGTGAAAAGGGGGCCACACTGTGACATGGTAATTCAGAGGTGTCTAAGGCGATGGATATCCTATTAATGAGCCCAAAACAATGAGTAGACTAATGAGCTTATAATGGGAATATTGAATGCATGGGAATGGGATTGAGCCTCGCGCGGGCCAAGATGAGGGACCGTTGAATGAGAGCCAATGCACCAGGGCTGGAGGGCTAAAAGCTGGAGACGAATACAAACTGCAAGGGGCGTAGCAGGGGCTGCAGGGGCAGGGCTGTGCAGAGGGGCGCACAGTCAACCCAAATCAATACACCCCTACCCGCCGTGCCTCGTTGCCTCTGTGATATACGAGAGTGGGCAGCTTCTCTGAGCATAAATAAAACATGAAAATGGAACAAATTATCAGGCCGAATGGACAGAGATCTATTTACTCAGTAATGCCGTATTTTTTTTATTTGTCAGATCGGTCCGGGGGTGGGAGGGACTGATTGTTAGCCTGCATCCAATTTGAGCCGACCGAGCGCTGAGATGTGATTCGGCTTCTGTTTGCGAATTAATGAATTAATCAAAGACTGGTCGGACGGTTGGGAAGGAGGGGTGGGGGGTGGTGGTGGTGGGGGGGGGGGGGACGAGGAGCGGGCCGAGCAAATGGCGAGCTGTGACTGGCTAATAGCTGGAAAAGGAATTACAGTCCAATTGCTCTGTCTTATTCTGGCCCCTAATGCTGCCCAGGCCTCGCGCAGCAAGCCGGGCAGCCCCTCCGTGTGATTTGATTCCATTTGGAGAGCCTTATTTTCCTCTTGATCTCACACATTAAGGACCCGGCTATTCACCAGAGCAGCAAAAAAGGGGGAGGACAGTTGGAGCAGTGGAATGGATTAGCACACAGCTGTTGAGACCGGGCAGGTCAATGTTTTAAATCTCTGGCCCTGTCCGGTTAAATCTGCTGGCCTGCACTTCACAGACACTCGCGGATCTAAAAAGGATGAATAGCTCTGAGCGGGACGGTTGACAATATATATAAAAAAAGTCGTTTCCTAGAGGGTGAGGTGGTGGCCTGGTAAGAACGGTCTGAGCGAGATAATCCCTACAAGTGGTTGGAGAAAACAACAGAGGCCACGTAGAAAGAGTGTGGAACAGCTGACTGTTCTCTTCACATGAACCATAAAAGATCCCTGGAGATAATCCTCCGGCTCTATTTGACACTGGCCAGTTTGGTATTTACAACAATGTACAAAAGAACAAATATTCTGACAAACCCAGATGTCTTGAGGCGACTGTTATCCATTCATTCAGTCAGCTGAAGTACACCACAAGGAAAACTATTCACACTACTCACAGTCACAATCAAACCAAGGTCCGATGTGGAGCTGCCAATCGAACTAAACAAGCATGTTTTTGATCTGGGGGCACGAGAAAGCACGAAGACAAGAGAGGAGGAGCACGTACAAAAAGGCTCTCAGTGTGACTGGAATGTGGACCGGGGGCCATCTTGCTGTGCAGCCACAGCGCCATTCATCCAGCCAAATGCGGTGACTACTATCAGCTTTCTATTTCCAACTTCATCCTGTCATTAGAGACAGTGTTGACCCCGGACAGACACATGTCTGTGCCCTGTCTGTGTGTCTGTGTGTGTGTGTGTTCTGATGCTGAGGTAAGGGATGGAACTTCACCAGCAGTGCTTGTCTGGCCGGAGCTCAGGCAGCCAATTATCCCTCTTAATTATCTATTGACGAGATGGAATTGATGTTTTTGGAGCGCTGATTGGATAATCAGGAATGTTGGCCACAGTTATTCTCCTTGGCTGGTCTCACTCATCTGTCCAATCTGGCCTCCTTGTCGGAGTAATCTGCTCGGTTGCACAACATATTCCTGCTGAACAATAACTCACCATCACTGCGAGAGGCACGGGAGACGTTTCATTTTCACTGCCGAGGTCCCAGCCAAGGCACACGGGCTCGGTTAAGCACATCGGAAGGCGGCTCTTCTCACAACAGATGAATATTTCAGGATATTTCAGGATAAACACCCAACCACCCCCCTTTATTTTTCTTTAAACTCTCTTGGAGAGCGAGCTGGCACAGGACCAGGCAGGCACCGGGAACAGCAGAGCGCCAAGAGTGGAGTGACACTGATTGTGCCTCCTCTAATTAAACCCTACCTGACCCCGGTGTTGGGACATCATTAGTTCTCCCTCGTAATCATCACACAGCAGCAATTACATTCTGCTCGGCCCCATTTGCATTTCACAAGATTTCCCTGAACAATCAAAGATGGATTGGGAAAAGAAGGGGAAGCCAAATAAAGCATGGGAAGTCCTGGAACAAAAAAAGAAAACAACCCGAAGAAAAAAAAGCAGCTACATTCAATTTCAAAACAGCTCGCCGCAGCGGAGGGGAGAGAAAGAGAGAAGGGCTTTCTGCTAAATACCAAGGGACGATCCAGGTTAGAGGTTAAACATGTTGCGTCTCGGCAGCCAGGACTGTAGTCGGAGTCACTTTCCCATACAGCCTTTATGCTACGCTGATGTTTTCTCTCAGGACAGGGAGCTATGCCTAGTCTAGACCCACAAAACCACATCTGTGCACCCCGACTCTTCAGTTTCCAGAGAGCGGGAACTAAAAATGTGCATATCTCCGAAATATCTGCTTCGATTTGGTAACGGGAGGGAGAGACAGCGAGAACCCCTGCCACTAAAAATAATAACACTCCGGGATACTCGGTAAGGCTGAAAATACACTGCGCCGAGGCACACACACACAGACGCGCAGGATCGGTTCAGGATAGAGCCATCTATGTGAGTGCGCACTACAGGGAGAGTGCACGGGGGCAGATCCTCCATCTGTATTGCGGGTGACAGCAGTGTTGTGCTGGGGGTAGCGCGTTCCCTCTCCCCGAGACGTCGTCTGCACAGAAACAGTCATACGTCACGGACATAAAAGAGGGCCCTCTGAAAGCTCATATCCACAGCTGGCATTCGAACAAGCTGAAGGAGACTTCTTTTTTTCTCCCTCTCTCCCTCTCTCCCCCTCTCTCTCTCTCTCTCTCTCTCACTCTCTCTCCCTCTCTCCCTCTCTCCCTTCCCCTGAACCAGCTCCTCTCATGCGTCGGCTGTTACTAAAGCTGACAACAACAGCAGAGTAAGGTCGTCGTGCTAAGAAGAGAATTATGCTGGCAAATACCCCGCGGGCCTCCCGCTTTCTAGGCAGCAGACGATCGGACGCGCGTCCTCATCTCCATACTGCGGTAAACAGAGGAGCTGTCGCCGGAGCCGTGTCTAATGCGCGCATGCAAAATAATGATAGAGATGGACGCATCGCGTCTACTGCAAAATAAACACCGTGGCACTTCATTTTGATGTTGTGGCATCCGAGGCCCCGCATCAAAGTTCACGGGCCCGCGCGGCGCTCCACGCGAACAGGAGCAACTTTCCTCCCGACGACGCGAGGCCGACCTAACGACGTTCACGTCTGCGTTATCAACATCTGAGATTAGCGTCAGGTCACTGACGCTCACTACTTTTTTTTTTTCTTTTTTTTAATCCTCCCCCCTTCCCGCGTGGCGCCCTAAACTGGCTTTTGGCTCCCAAACCAATCTCCGCTCAAGTGTTTCTAATCTCTGCAAAGTCTGCAGAGAGGCGCCGCTGTGAGATGCACTCCTGACTGTGACTCCAAACAAGATTATCTGGATGAGATACGGCGAGGTGCACTCATTTGTGTAGAGACGGCGTTCGGGCTGTCGGACCGCTGACAGGGCTGTACGGCGAGGACGCCGCGCGGCCTGGCGCAGGCCGGAGCTCGGCGGGGGCCGCTGAGGCACGCGGGTGCCAAAAACATGCACGCGCCTCTGACCACGCCCCACGCGCTGGTTAGTCGCGGCGTATCAAGTAAAGCTGCCCCCCACGTGCACCACTTACCGGCGCTCGAAAGGGGATCCATGGACTCCATGTCATCGACGCATGAGGCTCCACGACACATGCAGACAGGACGCGTTTATTCGGTGACAGACGCTAAGCCGGGGAACCAATGAACCGTCAGTTCTGTGCTTCAGTAAGAACTATGGACGGTTTCCTGACGATCGGCTTTTAAACTGTACCTCATAGGCTTTATTATCCACATAAACAGTATGCGTCTGCTTTAGCTTTTGTCACTGCACTTTACACTCTATGTGACTGAAATAATCCACTCCGTATTAGAGCGGCTGAACGGGGAGCCGTGGGTGCTTATATGAAAACAACTAATTAGACTTTTAACTTGTGCTAAATAATATAATAAAGTCATATCAGAATGGTATAATAGTTTGCCATTAGTATATGTTCCACTGAATCACTCGTTAATTACACAGCCCGTCTTTTCTGGATTGCCAGTCTTTGTTTACACTGGAGCTCTAACACTTGACCCGCGCCGCGCACATTGTGGTTTGAAAGCAATGTCGCACTGCTTTCACGTTGCTTTTGAATTACTTTGGAGGAAAGTGGGCAGCGAGCGGGCAGCTCGGGTACGGCGCACAGTGTACGTCTGGTAACAACTGAAAAGCAGCTCCGTCGTGGACGTTGCCCCCGTCGTTGTCGTTGTGCTGCTACTTAGGCTGTCGTTTGTAACAGTGACACAGAAGGTAACCGTTAGCCTCGTGAGCTACACTGCACATGACAAATCTGTATACCAGTGCTCACTGTTAGCTTACTTTGTCATTGCTAGCTTTGAGATTTTGCCAGCATTGACCTCAGTCTGCAAGACTGACCGGAAGAATCTTTATCTTTGTTGCTTTGTCTGGCCCTCACTCTCCTCTCAGTTAACTTGCTGTTAGCATCACACCATCGTTAGTACTGCTTTTTTTTCTCTGTTTCCAGTACGCCACATTTGGAACCATAAAAGGTATCATAAGAAATTGTATTGGTAATGTGTTATATTGCTGCCTTCCAGCCTTACCGTTTCTCTACTTTGTAATAAGTTTTCTTCAACAGTGATGGTGGCATAAGATCACTGAAAGTTGCTAAAATATGACAACCTTAAGCTTGGATGGTGCTGGGAGCAGCCACCAACACCTATGGAAAAGTTGGATGACATTGATAACTTGAGGATAATCCCAAAGTCAGGTTGATCCACTTGGCTCTCAGAGGGAGGCGCATTAAATTCAAGATGAGCACGTTCATCAATCAACACAAAAATAGAAAAAACACAGATGGACAGGAAATCCTTTTCAAAAACATGACGCTGCTCAAAGAAGACTTAATGCTTGGGCAGTGACATGAATTCTGTCTTTATATTTTCCCTCCACGGCCGACAATATGCTATACAATAAAACGAGGCTCCCGTTGAAATCGCAATTACTTTCTGAGGAAATTAATCACATAAAGGAACACCGTGATAAGAACTGCTAACAGGTTATTACAGCGTGCCGTGTTCATCATGGCTAAAAACTTCCCTCATCCCTCATCAGGAGAGAACAAAGTGCATTCTGGAGCCAGATTTCACATTAAGGCAATTTAAAATATTCCAGACTGCCTAATTTAAGGGTCGGACTTCTGTGTAACTTCATTCGACAAGATTAATTATACAATTAAATCCAAACTTCTCTCAATTATGTGGAGAAATGCTGCCTGCCTGCTCGGGCTGACCCCTCACCTTTGCTGAGGCGAGGTACCTGATAAGCATAATTTCAACAGGAGCGGGAGAAATTGCCGCCTATTTGGTTGCCGTGCTGGACTCAGCATATTATGGCTCTTAATTGCCGGCAGACTTTGCAACTGTGCCCTTGACACAGCGAGGCGAAATGTTATGCCACTCACTGGGACATTACTGAGCGCCCGTGATTGACAGGACAATCCACTGAAACAAAAGACTTAATTGTGTGTCAATTGATGCTGTAATTACAATTGGCAGTCTTGCCACTTCAGTTTCATTGATTTATCATCTGTGACGAGCGAGTACCTAATGACATAACGTGGCGGTGCAGTGGTCTCCGGTGTTAAGAGGCAGGCCCGCAGCGTGTCTATAGGCCGGGTTCACAGGCAGTGCTGTACCGGGGCAGGTCTCTCTCTCTCTCTCTCTCTCGGTAAGATACAGCCTTCGAGTGCTCTTTCGTAGCATTTTGTAGCTTTTACGGCTTCATCGAAGCGACACCGACATCCAAAATGCAGGACCCCCGCTAACCCCCAATCTCGTTCTTTTCATATTTATGCCGAGGCTATGAGCTGAAGCAGCAGGACGGAGTTACAAAGAGCAGGTGGGCTCATCCTCCTTGACAAGCAGCCATTATCAGCGCAGTTCTTGGAGGGAGAGAGGGAAAACCACCGGGGATGGGTGTAAAACCTATTTCAAAGACCTTCAGAATCCTGGATTCCACCCCGACTCCCTCTCTCTCAATCCCTCCCTGTCATCATTTTATTCGCCCTCTCCCTGCTCCCTTCAGAGGAGATGGGAAAAAGGGGGGGGGGTGCGGTGTGTGGTGGTTGGGGGGGGGAATGGTCTACTTGACCTTAATCTGCCCAGTAGTGAGTTTCAGAGAGATGACATGCAACCTCGGAGGTAAAGGGCAATTGTTTCTTTTCCCCTCTTCTGAGAGCCAATTTACAGCCCCCGGGGACTTTTTTCTAAAGCTGCGAACTATTTCAGGTTCTGCCACATTGTTTTTGATTCACTCAGCTGGAAGTTGGCTAAAAGAGCAAGCACCTTCACTTTCCTTTTTCCTCTTCCCCGCAGCCCATTAAACCCCATTCACAAGTCCGATAACATTAGCATTTCGTGGCCTCCTGTACGTGTAACCTATATACAAAACTGTTTGCTGCGTGTTGCAATCGCCATTAGAACAGGTCAGCAATAACATTCATCTCACGCAAGCCCGACAACTTGAACTGGCCATAAAACGCCAATGAGGAAATAAATCCCGCCGCTGATATTCTGTATGCATACCCTGAGGTAATGAATGAGAAGCAGTGACATCAGCAGCGATTGGCTCAAGCACTGGATGCACTGGAGCCTGTAGAGTCCACAAATCTGCATCGGAGGTAATCCAGAACAGACAAGATTGGCCATATTGACTTTATAGCAGGAAGTGACATTAAATAAATAATAACCATCTATCTATCCATTATTTTACCCATTTTCTACTTTAATCGTGTCACAAGGTTGCGGTGGAGCCTATCTCTAGCACACGAGGAGGAGCAGCCAGTGCAACAGTACAGAACACAATAGGAAAATCTCTTTCTGATCCCATTAGTTGTGCCTTCACTAGATGAATTACATGTCCACAGGTACACTTTTCCACCCTTGTCGTCTGGACAACTGATGAGTGGGTCGATAATTTCGCCTTCAAACGTTGAGGAGCTGAAGAAGGCGACCCCTGTTCGCAGGACTGTTAGCTGGGGAAACCGGAATGACCTCATTAGCGGGGACCAGGCCGGTCTAAATGGCGACCATCCCTCACAGCCAACACTCGACCGGCGGCGCCGGGCGACGCCAGCGAGCCCGCATCGGCGCCGGCAACAAACTGCATCCATTCCTCCACAGTGGCTCGGAACAAAGCATCAATTCGGAGTGAGAATATTTAAATCGGCGTGTCAACAGTGAAATCTGCGGCTCAGGCTTTCTAATAAAGTCACAAGGCTCAGACTGATCTGCCAAGCGCTCATATGGAATAGCGGAGAAGTGTTGCATATTTAACAATGTGTAAAGGCAGAGAAATTAACCATGAGACAAGTCTTGTCGAGCCAATGTGAGCCATGAATTAATAATTCGCTCTGAAGTTATTAAGTTATTTGTTAACAGTAAATATTCTGTATGTGTCCCTGAGAGCATGACTTTTTAATAATTTGGAATTTTTAAACTTTAATGTTTTGCTCCATTCTGGAAATAATGGTGCTTAGCTGTAATTGATTCTCACAGTGCGGAGTAATTATGATGGCTGTGTCGGAGAGAGGCCTGATCTGCTTGGCCTTGGGTGATGGGAGAGGGAGCGAGGGGAGAAGTGAGAGATTTAAAAGACAAGGAGGGGTAAAAAAAGAAAAAACACAGTGGAGGCGCAGGTTTGGAAATATCTCTTTACAGAGAGTCCGTCTGAAGACGAGGCAGAACACAGCGCAGTGGTGGGAATAGCCTCCGAGCCGGAGCTGTCCATCCTCTAATCCTCCCCTTTTTTTTCCAGGCCTGTTCGCTCAAAGACGCCACGTCCTCCAGCCTTGTTTATTTAGATGGTTTGAGACGGATAAACACTCTGCTCGTTTCTCTCCATCCCTGTGGCTGGAACCGCTTCCCCATTGCCAATCCCCGCCACCCTTGCCCCTGGAAGAGCCTTGTTGCCACCAGGTCACTGTGCCAACAGCAGCGCACACAGTCACTCTCAGCGGGGAGGTGTTTAATCAAGCAGCAGCCTCTGAGGCTGAAAACCGAGGCTCATCTCCAAGTGCCAAAAACTGCAGTTCCATGGACGGCCACCTGACTGTCTGGTGGCCAGTCAATCCCCACACATCCATTTCTCCCTATTGCCCTGCTATGTGACTCTAGCCTGATGCTAATGATCTGTTTTGGTCTCTGTACCAAAGTGGAGCTGCTTATTTACAACAGTGGCGAGGGACCCCATGTTTATCATTTTTATCATATTAAACAGGACTTGGAATTGTGACATGGATTATTTATCCTTCTGCTCTCTCACTAACATAGAAGCTATGGAGCAGCTTAACATTTGGTTTCATCAAAAATGCCTCAGATGTCATTTTAAAAACCCTCTGAAAATGATTAGTTGTTGGAATATTATGGTGCATTTTTTCACCGATTCTTTCCATGCCTATCTGGCAACCACACACACCGGCATGCACTCACACAAATGATCACACAACTTTACTGTATGTTCTTTGCTTTAATCTGAGCTCAGCAACTTTTTCCCAAACCAAACTCGAAAGGGAACTGTGTGTGTTGTCGTTGGTTCCTTGACACACAGATCCTTAATCTGTTTTCTCCAATGACGTTATTAAAACTCAAACAGCTCTTGCACAAAATGAAGACACACATCTTCCAGCTTGGAGTAAACACTGGAGGCTTTATGAGAGAGGACTGCTCGAGAACGGCAGTCACCTTCAGCAGCGCATCTGCAACATATAACTGTACATAGACGTCCAAGTCTCACGTCTTAGTTTCATTTTTGGACATTTTGAACATCTTTTGCATATCGTCATAGGGAAAGATCTTACAGCCATTAGCAGGGTCCTCGCTCTTCCCCTCACCAATGAATGTGCAGAGGGTCCCCTGCGGAGCGGGCCTGTGACCGCCAGTGCACACAGATACATCTTGCAGAGCGGAGGCCGGTGCTGAGCAGGGTAAAACAAACAGGCTCGGCCAGGTAAAGACGCACGCTGATGGGGTTTCCCACAGGTCAGAGACGCACACGCTGCCGGGAGAGAAATGCCAATTGTCTCACGGGTTAAGTCCCGACTGCAAAGAATATACGCAGAAGAACACACACACACACACACACACACACACACACACACACACGTGGGGTCCTGTCTAGAGCGGCATAGCAGGCTCCGGTCACAGCTGCTCTCCCCTGCCTCGGGAGGAATTGCTTCCATTTGGCCTGTCACTTTGGCCAGGGCCACTGTGGCTTTTCTCATTTGTCAGAGAGCGGGGGCGATCCTCTGGCTCTCATGGCTAATCTGCAGCCGCAGGCTAGAGGGGGAACACACGCACACACACACACACACACACACACTGATGCACACACACTACTTTCTCTCATCTGACTGATATAGACTTGGGTTCACAAGGGTCTTCTTACTCTTTCCGTTTAGCGGGAGAAAACAAGAGCAACAAGTAAGAGGCACAGAGAGAGAGAGAGCTGTCAACAGTATCAAGGTCAAGGATGTAACCTCTCGTAGAGCTCTGTTTGTGATAGACACACATTATTTACACACACACACACACACGCATGCTAGCTGCTGATGAGATTATATTCTCCCCATCTACTGCAAAGTCCCTTTTTTTCCCCGCTGCCGCCTTGAAGAACGGCAGACACCACACAAAGGTAATTGGACATGGTTTTAGTAATTATCCTCTGATGGAGGCGCAAAACATTGCTTTAACTGTAACGCCGAGGAGTCCGGCTTCCTTATTCTCCTCCATGCATGAGCGCTCACTTAGCACCTGATTGGAGGGTGGGGGCGGGGGGGGGGGTGTGATTCAGTGAGTCTCGGGGAGGGATCTCCAGGTCCAGACGAACACGGAATTGCCTGTGTTTGTAAGCGGACGTACAGAGTTTCTCCGAGATCAACTTTGCCTCGATTTTATTACACTATATTGTGGAATAATTACGGCGCGGCGGGCAAACAATGCCGGGCAGCAACATTTTGCAGCAGTGGGAGAGCGGAGCGGGCCAATTAAAGACCTGTCACACGCGGCTTGGAGGGAAACATGGACGACGTGCTGCGGCGGGGAAGAAAAAAAAAGAGAAAAGAAAAAAAAAAAAGAAACGATCCTATCATTAGAGGCCGCCGTGGCTTTGAGGTACAAATGCTTTCAAGTCTTTCTTTCAATCGGCTTTCCTCTGCAGTCAACAGGTGATGGCTCTACTTGATTATTAGCCCGCCTCAAATCTACCGGTATCAATACGCCGCCACATGTGAGAGATCCGCACCGGGGATGAAAATGCATCAGGATGATCAAAGGCGGCCCAAAATTGGTTTGTCTCTCTGGATGAAAAAAAACAAGGAAGTCGGGGCCCTCGTGATGCTTTTAATATCAAGAGACGAGCGGAGCAACTCCACGGGCAGTGAATGGGACACAGATGAGTCACCGCCACGGCTTCGGAAACAAGTTATTAGGGGAAGTTTATAATAGCACTGGGAAGGAGCACGTCTTGAGTTTTTATCTCCTTATGAAATTTAAAAAAACAGCGATTTGTCAGCGGATATTGCCATTAGATGCTGAGATGACAGCGGTGAACAGGTACCGATGAACAAACGCGTTAATTGTCTGCTTAAGGCCACGATAAACACGCGAAACACATTCTGTTTATTATTTTTTCGTCGAGGAGGGATGATTAGCCGCCTTCGCCGCAGATTATTCCAATTCGGTTAATTGGAAAGGGCACAACGAGCGCGCGCAAAAAGCATAAATATTTAAAAATACATATGAAGCCGTCTAATTGTATAACAGGCACTTATTTGTGGATTACTCATAGTTTCATTATGAACACACTCACAAAAATGTAGTACATGCACACTGAATATAAACCTGAGTCACTGGGAAAAAAAAGTAGAAAAAGTTAATTGCCTGGTCATGATTTAACGGAGTAACTACTGGAGATCACTCAGAAGTTGTGTACCCACTGTAACTCTGCTGCCGACAGTAATGCGCACACTGTAGTTTAAGCGTGCATAAATCATGAATATGCATTGTGCACATTAAGAAATACCGTTTTCTTCTGGAGCAACACAATGACTAGCTCAGTTTCCTCACAGCCAGTTCTTGTGAGTTTGCATGTTGTTTAGATCAATTTGGGTGTTGGACTAGACTAACCGATCATGGAGCTAACTGTAGTCGAGCTTCTCTTACCCCTTTTCCACCAAAGCAGTTCCAAGCTATTTCCAGGTTCGGAGCCAGTTCCAGTTATGAACCAGAACTAAGTCATTACGTCACTGTTTATGTCAGTTACTTCACAGCCCATCAAAATATGGACTTCTACTACACCCCAGTTGCCTTTTCAACCCATGTGCTTTTTTTGGTTCTTTAGCTGCCTTTTCATCACATCTTTTCTGACGTATAGCCAAAAAATAAAATGGCAGACTTTTTGTTTACGTTGGTCTCGACAACCCCGCCCCCAGCATCTGACATAGCCATAAGACATAAACGCAGAAATCAGATATCTGTCCGGATTATGCGCCAGGCGAGCAACTTCCATAGGAATGAATGGGCCGCCATCTTGGGTCTGGTATAATATATCCTTGGTCCAGCCCAAGAACAAGTGATGCTGCTGTGGAACCAGTTTTTCAGTCTTCACCTCGGTGACATGACGCGCTATACGTGAACGCTCTCTAAAACAAATGCATACATGATCATGTAACTCGTTAATTATCTCATGTAGTTTGCCACACATATTCATTAAAGTCTCATCTTTAATTTACACATCAGCGCCAAACATATTAGAAAAAACATCGTTTGAGTGATGGTCACAACTTTTTAAATATTTCTGACAACCTTAATGTATTCCCAAGTTTAATTATTTCTTAATATTGACATTTCTAATTAAGCTGCATAATTGGAAAGCCTGTGTGCAGTGGCAATCGTTTAAGCGGCCACTGAAAAATTAATATAAAAATTATTAATGAACACTACCACTTTTAATTGCTGTGTACCCATATTCGTAATTGCTGCAGCATCCTCCTTGAAATGACATGGTGACAAATACAAGTGTCATGTCAGCTCTTTCCTTCTTCATCTCACACCTCAATCAAAGCTAATCCATTTCACCTCAGCTACGAACAGTGGAACAAATTAAAGTCCCATTTCATTTTCCACCTTCATTAATGCATCTTGTTTCCAAGGTTACAATCATTTAGTAACTGTGGAACAAACAAATTCAAAGAAGGGGGTGCTTTGATATTTTGAGAGGAAGATGTGGATGGAGCTTTACTGGGAAAACAAATCAGCCCACAGTTTTAATCCTTCGGCTCCAAAGTGTTCTGCACATGTTTATCACTAAACAAAGCCTTTTTCATCTGAACATTTTAATATTAGACTTTAGAAGCTTATGCCCACAGAATCATGTTCAGGAATCAAACTCTGACTTGCCGGTGTTTTTCTCTCCTAAGTACATCCTGTCTTTAGTTGTTCCTGTTCAGGAGGCAGAGGGGGAGACAGAGTGAGCGGTGACTGCACAGTGTCATTATGTTGCTTCTGTTTCCTCCTGTGGTGTGATGTGACAACGCCAGACACAATGACCCAATTTGCCTGAGTGGCTATAGGGGGGTGCCAACGGTAGGCTGCACCGTAAATACTGCACAAACATCCTCTTGCAGGCAATATTACATTTTCATGTAGGTAATGAGTCGCAGCTATAGGAAATGCCAAATTTTGAGTGTTTACGCGCCACATTTTCTTCCCATCACCCGCGTATGAAGGGGGAAAAGAAAACAGGGCCTAAAGAAATGCAGGGCTGGAGGTGGTGGGGGCCATGATGAGTTCTCAGACGAGCCTCTTTCGCATGCAAATCATATCTGAATTTCTCATTAGCATAAATGCATGAGCAACTTTAAATGCTTTTAATTTTCAATCTCGCCAAGCAGAGGAGTAATTTGTCACTGTCAGGATGGGAGACTAAAAGGGGGGGACCAGAGGGAGCCAAGGACTCCACGCTAAACTGGAATCACAGAAAATTTTTGATTTACTAATTGACTGATGTGCAGTTCAGTTGAGTTGCCTTGAAGGTGTAAATAATTCTGTGTATATTCAAATGGCAAAAATGAGAGAGTGCGGGGCGGATGCGGAAAAGCACATTACATGATGCTTTTCCCCAGGCCATGCTTTTTTTCTGGTGATTCTAATTTCCAGCCTTTCACGTTTTCACTCTGTCTCTTTAAAGGGGTGCAAGTTTGCTGTTTTGGTACATAATCACAGATAATCAACTGGAAATTAAAACAAAATGTCACTCTTTTTTTTCTCGGCATCTCTCTGCCGTAGCATGGAAAGAGGCTGCTCAAAGCTATTCGGCGGCAGAGCACAAAAACATTCCCAACAGCTTATCACATAAGCGGTTTTAAGTCATTTCAAATTTTATCTTCGTTCTTTCAAGATGTAAGATCAATTGACACCGTACTGTGAAGTCTAAACCACTAATGCCTCATTCTTTGAACAAAGCAGTTCAGACTCAGACAGACCTTGTTAGCTAAATTTAGCTGTAGGTGAAAACAGGGGGGGAAAAAAAGATTTAACAAGCTCCCCATTTAAATGACTAAAACCAATTATGCAAACATAATTAGTATTCCATAAGAAAGAGAAAGGCGGCTGTAGTGTGGGGCTAGCTGCTTATTTCCACAGAGAGCCCCATCAGAGGAGATTCTGGTTTATGGACAGTATCCCTCCGCATAACAACTGTGCCACAGCTGATGAAATCCTATCCCTTGTCTCAGTGGCCACAAAGGATAATCACATTAGCCCATTTCATTCCCATACAATACAGAAGTCACCACTCTAAGAGTGAATCACATTTTGTCTCTCAAGCTAGGCGCATTCTAAGCTAGATACACGCTCAAACACTCACACTTCTGCAGAAGCTCCTGCAATTTCTCTGGACCTGTACTTTGTCTCTGTCTTTTCTTTTCTTCTTCCAAGATACACGTCTTTCAGGCGAGACACGAGCTAGCTAGATGCAGGCTCAAACCTTACACTTCCCTTAAGGCTCCTGCAATTTCGTTAGAAGTGTATCCGTGTTGGATTTGAGTCGCATTTCCATCTCCCAAGCTAGACACAAGCTAGCTACGTACAGGCTCAAACCCCACACTTCTGTACAGGTCCCTTCAGTTTTGTGGGACGTGTACCTGTGTTGTACCTGAGTCACGTTGAGCTAGACTGAAGCTAGCAAGATGCTAGCTCAAACAGACCACTTCTGTAGAGGCTCGTACAATTTATGTAGTAACTCTAGCATTTTCTGTTCCTGTTCAGCATCAATAAAGGCATTTATCCTACTATGCAACTGAAAAATAAAACAGTGGTTAAAAGAGAGGCTTGTTGATGCTCGTGGTCATTTTTTACTTTACCAAATGGAGCATTCAAACTAAGTCAGAGGAACTGAGCGGCAGTCGTGTGTGAGGACGTCCCTGACTAGCTTTTCCTCTGTACCGACTGGTGCAAGGAGCGCGTTCAGCTCTTTAACTAACCAGGTCGCTGAGGAAAAACTGATGCCGCGAGACTGCAGACGCAGAGGAAAAACATCAGACAGATTCAGACCGAACGTTTCACCTCAGATACCACTCTGCTTCTGAGAGCGGCGGCAAAACAAATGCATCTGCGCGTTCCCCGTGCTTAGCGCAGAGTTCTGTAATTTGATATCTGATATGTGCCGCATTTTGTTCACAATGCTCGGATTCAGGTTACGTTGTTTACTGGTATGGGTACATTTGTTTTGCAGCGAGATTAGACCCTCCAATTTGTCAGAGAAAACAGAAAGAAAAGGAAAAACTATTAAAACCTCCTAAAGCAAATACTCAGGGTTCCACCAATCAAAACAACATAGGGAAGAGAGACAGAAATGTCAATATGATTGTGACAGTTGTCACAAAGGATAAACAAAACACTCACATAAAACAATATAAACCTCAAAAACCAAGGTAAAACACACGTATAAAACCATAGTGCTAATGAAAACAACAGATAAACAGCAATAATGTTCCAGCTGTCAAGGTAAACGTGTCACTGAGCATATAATTGGTATCAACATCTTAGGTACTGCCTATCATACTGTAAGTATTATCGTCTGCATATGTTTAAAAATATACTGGCAAATGTCACATTTACTCTCTCTGAACAGTATTCCGGCTGCAACCTTTCATCACACTGTAGCCAGAAGGTCCCACAGTTATCACGTCTTGGAGATAATTCAACCAACTACTTTCTGTGAGCAAAAATGTATATCAGGTCAAACCTATTTTTAAGTCTGAAAATATTGCTTGGCTGTAATAGGCTGGAAATATTTGGTGCGTTAGATTAATTGTTAAGTTAGCATTCCCTTCCAGTTCAGTGCAGTCATGGGGAAAGAAAAAAAAAACGCACGTTAAACTATCAGGGGGCTGTCATTCAGATCATCTCCATGGCAACAGCCTGAGAGGACCGAGTTTGGGTTGCATGTCGAGAGCATTGTTGTGACAACTCATGGGGGCAATTAGTGAGCCTACTTCCTCCTCTCTTTTTGATCTCAATCTGATGAATTATAGGTGACGTGATGATATTAGGTGTACACTGCTAAACTGAGATTCTTAATTATAATGCATCGTTTAATCGTATTTACAATACATTACTTGATTTCTATGAAGCTAATTTTAGCTCTTCCACCATCTGACAATCATAATAAAAAGAAGGGCTTGAAAGAAATCGACGCTGATACTTTTAATGAAAAAATAAATTATTCAAAAATGGTTCAGCAAACAAAATAAATGAAGACTAATTTTTTCATTAAATTAGAACGACAAGCATTGGATTTTTCATCTCAAACTACATTTTCTGATACAAATTCAAAATTAAATCAGCGTTTCTTCATCGTAACACCGAACACATAATTGCAGCAACATTGTTTATTACGTTGGCCTTGGCGAACTAGTTTAGCAGAAACAAATCTTCAGGATCTGTGGGACGCTTGTCCTCTAAAAGTTGTGTTTCAAACCACCAAACCAGTCCTTGGCTCATGGTGTTCAAAATTAGCTCTGTGTGCACTGCAGCTGGAGCGAGGATGGGAAAACTGTCACACGTCGGTTCTTTACATATGAACATACTGCCCCCCAGTGTGCAGAGGGTGAACAAAACAGAAAGAGGAGCCATGAGAAGCAACTGGTCAGTGTGCCGTCCTACTGAACCTCGAAAGGTCGAGGCCGCGGCTCTGCCAAGCTACAAGTTTGTGGCCCCGGAGAAGACGAAGAAGAAGAATATTGTTTTAAATTAGGGTGACAATTATACAATATGAAATAAATTATCTATCTATGGTCACCATATTTTGATTTTGGTCAAAATGCATCTCTGCTCTGTATGTGTGTGGATCACAGGCCCACACATAGGACGGCCTGTGCAAAGCACCGGTCAATTGAAAACCGGACATTTTCATGAATTTAAACTTCATAAAAAGAGGACATGTCTGGGCAAACAAGGATGTTTGGTTGCCCTATTCAAAAACATGGATCCGTAGCATTTCGGCAGGATTTCAACATGGCAACAAGGAGCACGCATGAAGCACGAAGCAGCATCCATGTAAATAAACAATTACTGCTTCTTCGTGGCCAAAAGAGTCCACTCTTTGATGTTAATTGAGTATAACTTCTTTTTTTTGTTATTATCAAAACAATCATGCAAACATTTTTCCTTTCTTGTCCAAGGTGACCGATAATAAAGCTAACTCCAAAAAGTCCTGCACAATTTGACACTGAATGAGCTGATTCAGGATATGCTGTTTTTTTGCTCACCTCATGGTTGTGTCTGTGAACTTCATGGCTGTGTCCCTCGTGGCAGTGTTCACTCTCCGAAATGCTGACAGTTTTAGACAGCTGTCCATGTGCCTCTTGCAAAGTTCCTGTTCTTATTAACTTTCTCAGAGAGATCATGGTCCATGGAGGAGTCGCCGTTATGGAGTCTGCTTGCTAATGGGTTTCTGCCACTAGGCGCCATCTTGAATGGTGTAGCGGCCACCCGTCCATGTGGCCACCAAGCGCTACTGCAGTTATTGAAGCGCACTACAGCGCACACGTGGTCCGCGAGTGCGCAAGGTGCGTACAGCTGTCGCTCTCTCTCTCTCTCTCTCTCTCTCTCTCTCTCTCTCTCTCTCTCTCTCCATCAATCATGATTTTCTCTCTCTATTTATGAGTTATATTGACACTATATTCTATTATGTTATATACAATAGATATAAAATGTGTATTCTTTCCTCATTTTGCAACTTATTTAAATAGCTGAGAAGTACTTAACTGCCACCATCTGCTTCTGCTTCTCTACACACACATAGACAGACAGATAGATAGATTCTCAATTTGCTTACTTTAAGTCAACAATAATAACCTTAATTTCCTTCAGGAGCGATAAAGTATCTCTATCTATCTATCTATCTATCTATCTATCTATCTATCTATCTATCTATCTATCTATCTATCTATCTATCTATCTATCTATCTATCTATCTATCTATCTATCTATCTATCTATCTATCTATCTATCTATCTATCTATCTATCTATCTATCTATCTATCTATCTATCTATCTATCTATCTATCTATCTATCTATCTATCTGTCAATAAAAAAATGACAATTTTCAGAAAGTTTCCAGCCCTTTACAACCTATGAGCACTAGTTTCGCATTTAAGTTTGACACTGATGAAATGCACATTGAAGTAGAGTGGATGTCTACTGTCACAGGCTTCAGGAGAATGATACATTTTAATGAAATTAACAGGAAAGAATAAAATAGAATACACGTTGAAGCATCCCACACTGGGGGAATTTCTAAAGGCAACACAAGTGCTCCAATAACATATTCTGCAAGGGTGTGGACCCACCTGCTGTGTGGAAATATACATGATTATTTACACCATTCTCACCTTATGTTAATAAAAGTGAAATTTCTTTTCATGTTCAGGTCACTGAGGTTGTTCCTCAGTGACGGCACCGGTGCAGAGCATGACAAGGTCAGACTTGTAAGTGCTCGTAAAGAGCTTGCTGAATCATCTCCTTGATTTCCTTTTCAATTTCTCTTTGAATCGTCACCATATGGGTTCACCATGAGGTGAACTTCTTCAATGCACATTATTGAAAGATAACAAATCTCTATGGGAAATTACTGATTGACCTGATGCTTCAATAAATAGAACATTTACAGCGGCAGTCTGGCTATGCTCATATACTGCTACACACACTGCTACAGTAATTTGTAGCCGTTAGCTTGTTATATAATGTGTGTAACCTACATCAGGCTTTTTTTTACATGGGTCCCCATGCAAAGCGTTGATGACTTCAATGACATCCATGGGCGGACTAATTTTCAAATCTGGGTCACCCTGACAAAGCTTTTAGGTCTGGCTGAGGTTTTAATAAAAAGCACAAGGAGGGATTTTGTCTGAATTTGTAATGCAGAGACATTGTTGTATTTACTGTAAATTATTGTAAATTGTAGCACATTAAATGTTTTGTTCATCTTCCGTGGCTTTACAGGAATAAAAATAGTGATTATGCAAATTCTCCTGAGAGGGAAAATCCTTTGTGAAAGATGGAAGTCCCCTAACCTTGTACAGCACTCAGGTTTCGTTGCTACAACTGTATTTGGTCTGGTATGAGGAGTTAGCACTCTTCTGTTTTCACAATAAAAGCTGAATTGGAGCCATACTTGCGCTTGTTTGTGGTTTCATTCCACTGGCTGCCTTGCTGTAACTGTGATTTTTCTCATTTGTCGTCAAAATGTAAAAATGTGTAAAATCATGAAAATTAATAACGGGAGATCCGAGAACGTGCCAAATGGCCAAAAGGCAGCGATGTATGCCCAATCACAGTGTCCAATTAGTAAATAACAAATCTCACTGGGATGACGTCTGAGCTGAGTTTTTCTTCTTTTGGTTCAGAGTCTGTGTTGAGGAGAGAGAGATTACATAGCAGTGGGTTCTGTGCTGCGTTCTGATGTTTTACTTCAATAGAAGTGGAGGAGCTATTTTACATTTAAATGGAATTTTAAAAAAATCCTGTTAACAGTGTTAGCACAAAATCAACTGCAAACTGAGGCGAGAACACGCTCAGGCAACATGTGTGGAAAAAGATTCGGGAGGATGACCTGCTGACTGGATGTCAGCCAGGTCTCCTAGTGATGATGTCTTTCAAGCTCCTGAGCCAAAAGAGAAATGGGAAGTGAAGGGTAGCTGAAGGCGTTAACACTTACCAAAAGTGGCCTACAACTTCATTGTATGTATCTCTGACACACTACCCAAGACCTATTAACGGTAATGTGCAAGGTGCAGCTGGATCTTCATTTTCATCCTCTCTTTCTTCACATTATCCAGGACAAATATCTCACAGGCACATATTTTACATGTTTTCTCCTTAATCACATAATGTTCAGAAAATCCAAGAAGAAAAAAATTCAGTTATTAAAAGTGTGGTTATTATACAAGCCACACTTTTGACATACTTGTACTTTAGAATTCTAATGATTGAACAAAATATCTCTTATTCATTTTGCCACACTGAAAGAAACTGACTCTGAATGGATTGCTGCAGGGGTTGGATTGAATTGTTGAGAGCTAAATATATTTATGTTGACCAGTCTAGACATATTAATGTCTGCACTGGCCTGAACTGGTCTTTCACCTTCTTTAAGCGGTACTGTGAATATTACTATTTAAGAGATGTTGGGGTAGATTATTCAGCAATAAGTTCTTTCACACATGATATAAGCATTTGTTATTGTCTTGCAGACATGTTATGTTGTTACTGCCAGTGTCCACTAGAGGGTGGCTCTGTCCCAGTAATGTCAGATCAGTCCTACCATCATACCAAGAGACAAAAAAAGAAAACACGCTTCCGTTTCGGACACAAAATATTTTATTTGAAGCACTTAGTTCTGACTGATGTACATTACCCAACAGTGTTAGCCGACTCCACACGTCCCGAGCAGAAAGCCATCGTAGCGTTGCGTTACTTCACCGTCCATCGCAGCAGCATATCCATAACTACCGAGTCCATACAAACGTTCACGAAAACACAGATGCCAGCCAGCGAAATATCAAAACCACATCCACTTTCGTCGTTGTCACATTGACTTGTCCGGAGACACTTCTACAAACGTTATCAAAAGCGAGTTTTGTTTCTCAGTATTAGCAATCGCGTCGTACAAAATTCCCTCTGTGTTATTGCAGCAGCAGATGCGGGGAAATGTCTGGGAGGAGGAGGAGGAAATTCGGAGCAGAGCTAGCATTAATGAGTGGTGACGCAGGAGAGCGTGGCCCCATCCCGCCACAGCAGCATACCGTCTGATTTAACCTCCGACCTCGAGGACGGGTCAGGGTGGAACACACACATGTGCAGCCGTTTACATGGACACACGAGGGAAGAGAGAATTGTGAATGTGCATTGCGAATGGCTCAATTTCCCTTTGCAGAAAGAAAGTGCCTGTGAGCAGCGAACACAGTGTCCCTCCTCATACAGGAGCAACTATTGCTTTAGTTGTTTTTTTTTAGTCCACACCAGATGTGAAAGCCTTTGTCATTTTTGATTTATGTCAGCCAGACTTGAATGATCTTTGGTGTTAAACACATGAATAAGGAATATCATGAATCTTATAATATACTCTTTTTAAGTACTTTTACATCCATATTAGCCCATTTTCTAATTCTGTTTCAAATATCTGTAGCATCTTGTTACAGATGCTGTTTCTCAGCTCCTTGGAGATGCTGAGTCTGAATGTGGAAGGTCCCTTAAATGTTGCTGTTCACTGGATTTTGACCAGGTTGAAGCAAAATGCTAGTGCTTTGCAACAGAGCTGTGGCCATTAGTTCATCAATTGATTAGTTGACTGACCAGACAAGCGTGATGGCAGATCTATAATATTACTACATTTTACAGCAGTGAAGCTGGGTTTCTTCCAGTTTCTTCAGTTTGAAGCTTAACTTCATTATTCATGACAGCAAATTGAGTTTTTTCTCACTGATTTGTTTTCTTGGCCCCAGTTTGAGGAATAGTAGTATCTATTAAAATAGATAGTAGTACCCCTAGCCAGTCAGATTCCCACTATTGTCTAACAGCAGAGCATTACAGCAGAGCAAAACTGTATATATTCTGATTCATTTGCATAGAACCTGCGTTGCATCATTCATAAAGCACACCACATAGCTTCTGTACAACTTTCAGCAAAACACCTGCTTTTGTTACCAGCATCACTTGTCCACTATAGTTAATGTGTTCTAAATAATGTCGTTTCTCACTACAAAAGTGCACAAAACCAAACTGAACACTGGAAATACACGAAAGAACCTACAGTCACTGTCATCGCGGTCATTATCTACAGTCGGATACAAATATTGTTGCATTCATTCGACGCATAAAAATTGTCCTTCTTAAGGCTGAAGCCTGCAGACACATCCAAATGCCATGCAAACACACAAACGCGCACACGCACCCACACACACACACACACACACACACATTCTACTGCAAGCAGGCAATGAGACACTCACGAGATAGCAGACACTGAGGAGGTCTTTATAAGGTCTGTTGATTCCAGTTGTGCTATGACACATTTATAGTGTTATCCTGGATCACACACACACGCACACGCAAAACCACACATTACAGCGCTTTTTCAGGCAGAGTGAGAACAAAGGGGAAGAGAACGCCTTTGGCCTCCAGAGGCGCCCTGAGCGGCTCCTCCACAAAGTAGGCGTCCTCCTCCTCCACCACGAACTGGAGCGTCTGGCTCTTGTTGACGCAGTAGATGCAGTTCCCGATGACGGCGCACCTGAAGGGCAGGTGGCTCCCCAGCCTCTGCGAGGCACAGTCGTGCCACATCTTCACGATGGTGTTGTACTTGAAGACGGTGATGCCCTGCTCGCGGTTGACGTCGAAGCGGTAGATGAAGCTCTTCAGGGCCACCATGTCGGTGGACTTCTTGCGGCTGTTGTTGTAGGGGCACTCCTGCCACTCGTCTCGCTTGGTGTCGTACTTGAGCAGGCGGTAGAAGAGGGAGCCGCCCGAGACGTAGAGCTCCCCGCTGCAGGTGGTAGCCTCGTGGGCCACGGCGAAGGCGCCCTTGGGCAGGGGGGCCACGGCGGTCCAACGGTCCATGCGAGGGTCGTACTTTTCCACCGTGAAGAGGCACTCTCCCCCGATGGCGTACAGGTGGCCGTCCATGGATACTAGCTTGAGCTGGGCGCGCGCCTGGTTCAGAGGTCGGATCTCTGCCCAGCGGTTGGTGATGGGGTTGTAGCAGAAGACCCTGTCTGACACCTTGCCCTTGTCCCCGTAGCCCTTGATGCCGCCAGCCACAAAAAGGTAGTTGTACATCGTGCAGATCCCGCACCCTTTCGTGTTGACGTCGTCCGGCATGGCCGTCAGGGGCCTCCAGTCCTTCGCTGTCTCGTTGTAGTAGTAAATCATGTGATCCTCCTCCAGCGACCCCACCGACAGCGGGCTCTGGGGCCGGCTGCCACAGCGGCTCGGCGGCCGGCTCCCCACGCGGTCGAACACGTCGTTGACCTCCGCCACCATTAGGGTCTTCCTCCCCTCCGTCCTCTTCCTCAGGATGAGGTCCCGCTCCGAGCCCGTCAGGCGGCCGTACACGGCCGGGTCCTTGAGGACCTGGAGGAAGTTGTCGCTCATGAAGCCGTAGGCCGTCTCCTTCAGCTCGCTCAGGCGCTGCTTCTTGGCGATAGTGAGGACCTCGTAGCAGTTCTCTGGGGTGATCTGTGCCGACATGGAGTCCATTGCCGCCTGCACGGCGCAGGGGATCTGCAGGATTTTAGCACCCGTGATGACATCTACCACATTGTCCTTGCAAACATTCATGTTGGAGGTGTAAACATAGTCGATCAGAGTGGATAAGGTCTTGTAGCTCACGCCCTTCACCTTGAGGATGTCCCGGGACAGTCGAGCCTTGAAGTAGTCGCTCTTCTCCGCCAGGACGGACTTGTGAGCGCTGATCGTCTGACCACCGACCTCGATGACTAAGTCGGGCTCTTTTTTATCCTCGGCGCTCTCAGCTTCCTGGTGGCTGTCCCTGCGCCCGACGGTCGAGTTTGGGACTGACCACTCGGCTTCCTGTTTGGCTTGGCTGGGTGAGCTTACGGCGGAATCCGCACCGTGATACATTTTAGCCCTGGCGCCGTTGTGGATTTCAGCACTTGTGCAGTTTTGTCGTGTGCCGGCGATGTGATTGGACACAGCAGAGTCCGGTGTCCCCGCAGCACTGGGGAGGCCATTCCCCCTCTGGTGGTCCATGTGGTTGTTCTCCATCAGTCTCCCGTCCAGCAGGTACTCCTTCTCAAACACCTGGGGCATCACAAAATCCTGCTCGGCCTGCAGGAAGCCCTGGACGTACGCTGGACAAAGACTCCCATCTTTCTCGGCGGGCAGGACAGGGTCTGGCTTCACAGCGTGCAGGATGACATCAGCCTCTACGGCGACGGCCCCTCCTCGCTGTGTGCAGGTCTCGCTCATATCAACGCTCAGTGGTGACGGCCGCCGGTGTCCTCACCGAGCATGCTGTTGGGATGGGCGAACTTGTGACGTCACTCCTTTCTCCTCCACCTGCATGAGGAGGGGGAGGAAGCAAGGAGGGCATTAAACCAAGGCCAGACAATACTTGCAGCTGCAAGAACCTCTGTACTCTCTAAGGGGCGCCCTTTCTCTAATAACAGCACAGAGAGTGTAGCATTTAAAGGGGAAAAACACTTGGTGCTGCCAGAGCCAGCAGTGCTGTGTGTGTGTGTGACACACTCCTGTATGGACGTGTCAGTCTCTCTGTCCGCAGCCAGGGTGGGTTTCTGTGTGAGCTGCGCGACATGCGGCTTCTCGTGTGCGCAAACTGCGTGTCCCTCCGCAATAATCACCCTGCCTGTCCATTATTCGTGGTAATCTGGGAGCGTTAAGGGCGCATGCGCAAACGCTGTTGCGCCGCTGGAGGAATTAATCTCTGATATGACTTGGAAAAAGGCCCCAGTGAATGTATCACTTTCCTTCTCCGCGCGCATAAGAGAGGGGCTATCGTTATCCAGTCACGCCACGAAAGGAGAGAAAGTCTGATTTCAATCCCATGACGAGACATGATGGAGGCGATCTACCTCCACCTCCGGTGTAATGTGCCATACCTGTCTCCGAGAGCTCAGCACCGCCGGATTTCTCTTGCACAAAGCGTGGTTATGTAAACCCGGTGGCAGCAGCACCTCCCTGGAAGACTTGACCGACGACTCCAGCGGCTTAATCCCATCCGTCCACCTCCCTTTCCCCCATCGACTCCTGTGCACCGCCCCTGAGAGGCAGCCTGCCCCGGGATCAGCAGCCGCAGGCCGGGGCGGAGGGACGATCGGCCGCTTCCGATCGTCCGGGGATTTTTCCAAACGGAGCCGGTTACCTGCCAGCGCTTTCTTCCTCCCTTTCTCTCTTTCTTTTTTTCTTGTTGTGGTTTTCTCCACGGCGAGGCGGTTATCGTGGATGTAAACCCCGCCTCCTCCCGCTCGGCTCGGTATTAACCCTACACTCAGCAGAGGGAGCAGGACGCTCCATCTGGTGTGCGCGCGGCGGACGCATCCCCGGGATGCGACATTCCGTTACGCATCATCTCAATCCAGGGTACCACGAGGAGGAGGAGGAGGAGGAAGAGGAGGAGGCAGGTCCCTCCCCTCCTGCCCACACAGTACAAGCGAATATAACTTTACATTCATTTCACTAGAAAAGGATAGTAACCAGTGTTAGGGGGCAGATTACTGCAGATACTGCAGATTACAAAATACATGCCCCACAATGTCATTTGTGTTCTCTTAGATTATTCCGTGCAAAATAGACAAATACCTGCATGTGTCCCATTATACTACCGTTGTTGTCCCATTACATGCCACCACTACTTCTCCCGCTGTACTTGTTGCATATTGATTGGTCACCTTAATTGTCCCTGGGTGTGAGTGTGAGAGTGATTATTGTGTGTGTGTGGGTGTGTGTGTGTGTGTGCGCGCGCACCATGTGATGGACTGGTGACTAGTCCCTGCTGGATTCCCTGTCTGAGGCCTATGTGCGCAGGAGATAGGCACTAACAGACCCAATGATGAATGGATAGATTGATTAAAGTGAGATTACATACCAGACTCGCTTAACTCCCAAAGGGCTTTTTAAAACTCAATAACACCATTTAAAAATCAATAAAGAGCCCATTATACTCCACCTATGAGACAGTTGAACACAATTTATGGCACAGTTGCTCGCGGAGGGAAATGGAGTGAAGACACAAAGTTGGGAACTGAACCTCAACATTGTCTCGATCCAAACTAGATGCAGCACGCAACACAACATGGCAGTAAAAGGCTGCGGTGTTGTGAAACTGTGCAACTAGAAACGTGTTTCTTTAGAGATGAAAGCGGGGTACCAGGCCTTCCCCCACTGGAAATAGCACAGTGCCACTGTCAAGAGCATAGCAGATGCATGCAGCCGGGGCCTGTGAACCTCCCCACAGAGGAGACGTCTTGACGGCTGGCCTTCGCATGTAAAAATAGAGGGAGAGCCACCGCAAGGGCATCACGCAACTATCAGGCCCCTGAGATTAGAGGGCGGTCGACTGGGAGGCCTTAACGCCAGATATTCTGAGAACAAAGGCTCGCTGAAGACTGATACGCAAAATGAGTGGTCTCCATGGAAACCCCAGGGTCAGGCAGGGAAAACAAAAGACTTCCCTGAAATGGGACCAGTGGTAACACCCCGCCAGACAAACTGATAGCCGGGTTACTTGCGTGGCGCGGGCAGGCCGAGGCGACGCCCTGCTTTACTTGTAGTTAATAAATACAAGCCGGGATCCAGTTACGAGAAGTTAAATATTATCTTCCCCGAGTCAGTGTGTCGGTTCATAGCGAGGAAAAGAAAACAGATCAGGTCATATTTGGACGGAGCCCCGTGCTCTTGTGGTTCCGTAGCACGGGAACGCCTCCCAACCTGAAGTCACCCATCCGTTTATTTTGGTTGCAGCTGACTTGAGAGTCAGAGAGACGGGGTTGCGCAACAGCGCAGGTGGGCGTCCCGGCGAGAGAGAGAAAGAGCCTCGACCCAGGAGGAATGAGCATTCGAGTCCCGGAAGAGCCGCATCAGGCTCAGTTCCTGCGGCCCCTCGGGCACATTGCTAGTCCCAGCATGCACCGACGGCTGAGCACACGCAGGGCAGGAGGACTAGGTTCGCCGGAGTGGAGAAGAATAGACACGCTGACCCTCATGAAACCCCCCCCCCCCCCCCTTCCCCACCACGTCTTGAAGTGTCACAGCCATCGAGCTGTGTTTCGCATAATGTTGTTCGGCCGCAAACGGCATGAAACCACTGACGGGCAAGGAGGATGGGAATTCTTTGGAAGTGAAACACAAATGGAGAACACATGCTTTGCTGGATAAAACAGTTTATGAATCTGTTAATACACATAACAGAAGGACATACAAACGGGACACAAGTATAAAGCCGTCTCTCTCTTTTTTTTTTTAAATATCTTTATGTGAGACACAAAGGTTTGGGGGGGGGTGTTGGGGGATCTCTTATGGTGCTAACAACTCTTTCATCCCTTTATGAATAGAAACCTGGCCAGCCAGGGATTCTCCTCAGGCCTTCCCAAACCCATTCAGCTACCAGTGTTTCACTCTGTTCATCCCTTTTCTCTAGAGAACGCTAGGAGCGGCGGACAAGTTGGTCCAATAACAAAAAGGATTTGACTCCTTAGAAACACAAACAAAAAAAACTTCCTCAAACCATAAAACTCATACAACGTGTAATCCTGAGTTGTCATACTTCATATTTACAACTCTGGCCTGAACCTAATCCTAACCTTGATGAAACGCGCACGCAACAGATTCACACTTTCTCATTTCTGTTCAACACTGATTTTAAATACTGTCGTTCTGTACAGTCCAACTGGCGGAGCACAAACAGGGGAGTGTGGTGTATTAGCCATGTTACAAAGCAACCACTAGTTTGATCTGGGGGGGGGGGGGGGGGGGGGGGGGGGGGAGGTCGAAAACGTAAGGCATCTCATATCCATAACACAGTGTGTCCGTGGACTGGTCTGCAGGAATCTGTCTGTGTGCTGAGCCCGGAGATTGAGTGGTTATATTGATTCCTTTGCTTGTTTATGGAGGGAGACATCATTAGAGCCGTCTCGGGAACACTGTCGATGAGTCTTAATGCACTTCTGGCTTTAATAAGACCGACCCGGGCTGTTTGTGAAATGCAACGCCGGATCGTCCGGTGACGGTTGTGTGCAGCACCTGGAGGGACGAGACACAGAGTCACAGTTAGGGCGCCTGCGCGAGGAAGCCGTTGTGCTTTGGTCTTCAGTTTGCGGCTTACCGAGGTGCTCTGCTGTCACATGTTGAGTAAGGGGATCTGCCAGACCATGATGGTGGAGGTGGTTTCCTCGTGGCGGGACTGCTTGGTCTTCCTGTTGACCCTGCGCTGGCCCAGGCCCCCAGACACCACCAGCAGGGAGCTGACGTCCACCTTGCTGGCCCGCCGGCCCCTCTGGTGCTGGGCCGGGTCGTGCAGCACGTCGTACAGGGCGCCGTCCTCGGGCCCGTGCTCCAGGGAGCCCTGGGAGGGGGCCAGGGAGCCGCAGGACGACGAGTACGAGTCCTGCAGGGCCATGGAGGTGCAGCCCGACTCCCCCAGCCACACGGCCCGGCCCTGGGGGCCGCTCAGGGCGGAGTCTGAGGTCGGCCGGCCGTTATCCCCGTCCTCTGCCTCCGGACACGCCGAGGACGGTGAGGCGGGGGACGGCAGGCCAGAGGAGCGGTTACACACCGCAGCAGCCATGGTCAGGAACTTGACCGGCCCGTGGTGAGCGTGCAGGGACACCATCCCCCGACCTGACGACAACAGAGCTTCAGATTCTTTTACACGCTGAAATTTCTCATTCAGAAAACGTTATTTGTCCCCTTGGGGCAGTTAAGGATAAAGGCAGATCTGCAGACAAACGTCATTACTGCGCACAGTGGCAAACTCTAACTGTTTTGAGAACAAATGCTTTTCTGGTGTTGATTCCAGGTCCAGCTTCGAGGCAGCGAACATTTGCTGTGTTTTTTTATCATTCGTTTACATCATGGTGGGCGGATAAAGTGAACAGTTTTGCCCTGAGGGACTGTGAAAAACAAATACCTGGAAGAAGGCTCCAGGAATCAGCCTAGCTGCGCCTGAATATGTGGTGTTTTTTGTATTATTTTTCATTTATGTATTTTGTTTACCTGTGACTTTGGGGATGCCCTGCAGCCTGGGCACAGAGAGGGCCACGGTCACCCCCAGGTTGGTGCCCACCAGCAGCAGGCCGTGGCAGACCAGCAGGCTGCTCACCGACACTCTCTGGTTCCCTGTGGAGGGGGGAAAAAAACAAAAAAAAGTCCAGTGAGCGTGTTTCTTGGCAGCCGGGACGTGTTCTAACACCTCGGGAGCTCCGCTGACCTGTTAAACCTCGCACTGATCGCTCGCTGCTCACGCACACCGGAGCCCGGTGGAAACGAGAGAGGAGACGAGTTATAATGGCCCACTTGAATACAGCGTGGTGTAGCGGGCGGGGGCGTATCGTATCTGTGAAGTGTGTGCGTGTGTGTGTGTGTGAGTGTGTGTGTGGGGGGGGGCATTTCTGCAGCGAGCTGTTGTTCGTCTCCAGGGCAACGTAGAGGGAGAAAAAAAAGGAAAAAAAAAAGAAAAAGAAGAAGCAGAGCCTGGATAAGAGCAGCTTCTTTTCAAGTGTCTGGAGGCAGAAAAATGCCCCATTATGGCCGGTTGGAGGCAAACAAACAGAACACAAGAGCGTTACGCAACGGGATGAGTGGAGCGTAATGCTGTAATTAAGCGAGGAGCTCTGCCTCTGGAGCGGCCGGAGCAGGACAGCCCGACGTGACCTTCTCCCTCGCCGTCCTGGACAGAGGAAACACCCGGGCCGCGCCACCGTGGCCCGTCAGCGCTAACCGCTAACGCTAACTTTTTGGCGGTAAAATCGAGGCGGCCTCACCGGGTGACTCTCCATTTCCTTCCAGATGCGGGAGCTATGTCGGAGGTTTTGATCAGCACTTTTTTTAACGATTGCTATAAAGATCGGGGCTCTGCGGGAACAGAGTCCTCTCGGCCGTGCTGTGTGTGTGTGTGTGTGTGGTGGGGGGGGGGGCCGGGCTGTCATGAGTCATTACTGCTGTAACAGCTCGACTTGAATTTCCGCCCTCAGTGTAATCCTCTTGGGCTTTAGCGAAAAATTACTGCCAGTCTGCGCCTGACCCCCCGCCCCCCACCCTCCCCACCCTTCACTAAAGCTGACCCCATGCATGGGGCACACACACACACACACACACACACACACACACACACACACACACACACCACACACATGCTGCCACACTTCCAGGAAGGGTGCCACAGAGGCGGGCAGGTTCTGTACAGTGGAGGACAAGGTTCTGAGTCCTGCCCACATGTGCTTCTAATGAGGGCCCAGAATGAGCAGAAACACAACCACACACACACACACACACACACACACACACACACACACACACACACACACACGTTGCTGGTTGGGGGCCTTGCTCAACTTCCTCCTTTCATAATATTTGGAGTTCCCCACCCAGAGGGTGGACTAAAATAAACCCGGAGTGAACGTCAACACGGCTCAGCTCTGGGCCCTGATCCTGCTCCGGAGCCCCGCTTTGATCAGCACTTAGTCCTGACAACCAACAGCGGGGGGGCGGAGCAAATCCCAAACATTACAATAATACGCAGCATCAGCCATTCAGCTGCTCTGGAAATAACCTAGATCGCTACAATATGGCCCGTCTGTGCTTTCCATTTGAGAGATGTAGCTCCAGCTTAACGTTCCAGTGAGCCAGCTCACACCAGACCATTATTTGTCTGCATTCACTTTTTTCATATTCTGTTCTCATTTTCAAGCTTTCATTGATTTGAACTCTTTGCTCCAAATTCTGACCGCCCTTGGTACCGTACCCAAGACCTGCACCTGGTTGATATTTCCAGGTGATTTAATGGGAGCTACATCTTGGGGCCCAGCTCGTCTGTCTCTGGGAGTTCAATCGTGATGGGATGTGGGGTTCAAACAAAGGAAAGCTGGAGGTGTTATTTACTAATCCCCCCCCACCCCTCCCTTGATGTTTGTCTCCCATTAGACCATGCGTGGCTGCCTATTTAGGTCACAGAGCAGCAGACAAAGGCGGACCAGAGCCGGAGCACGGCGCGCCACCTTCCTCGGAGGAATCCTCACGGAGCAATCTGCCCGCACAGGATGGGCAGGACGATTTCTGATGTGCTCGGTCATCGAGCTTAAAAACATTCACTCATCTGTTCCACCTTACTTTTCGCATCATTCTTGAGTATTTTACAACTTTTTGACCTCGTCTTCTGCTCAAAGTGCCGCTGAATGACCCTGTGAGTTCTTGTGAAAATGACTGCCATTACGTGCTATTAGCTGCCTGTCTGTCTGTGTGTGTGTGTGTGTGTGTGTGGGATAAGGTGCCCCTGCCTCCATCGCTGGGAGTCGGAACGCAATTGCTCCAACATGCACGAACATGAGAAGCATAACCTCCCGCGTTTCAACACTGGGCCATTCATGCAGGAATCTTGCGCCGGAGACTACGCCCCCGGGTCTCTCTGGATGGCAGGTCGGCGTGTGCCTCCGCCGCCGAGCCACAATTGCATTAGGGCCCGTAATGCAATATCCCTCAGTAACGATGCCGACTTCCTGGAGGAGAGAGGGGGCCGCGGATCGAGTGTCGGGGCGGCGTCGGCATCTTCTGATCAGCTGCGGTTGCCGTCCGCTCGTGCTTTTGTGAATGCGCGGTAAGAAGGGCTCGTCAGTCTGATCGCAGCCAGTCCCCTCACTGTCCAAACTGTTTGTGCTGGCGGCCCTTCCAATTACGTCAGGTTTAGTGCAGAAACAGCACATTTTTTGGTGTCACTCTGCTCCGGGGCAGCAGTCTGTGCGCGTGTGTGAGTGTGTGTGTGTGTGTGTGTGTGTGTGGTGGGGAGCACAGACAGCAGAGCAGCAAACAGGCGGAGGTTATCACCGCAGCTGTTTCGCCTTGCACGCAGTTCGGACAGTTCAGGGAACCGACGGCTCTTATCGGAGGAAGCGAACCCTCTCGGAGTTTGAAGGCTTTCATGTGTGCCTGTCCGTCCCGCCGCAGGCAGCAGCTTCCCCTGCGCGCGCATGGATCCCATTAGCCAACGCGGGCAAGCGAGCTCCCAAGGCGGGCCGCTCTTTATCACTCACATCTGTCTGACGAAGGGGCCTTCCGCTCGTCCCGGGCCTAAAGACCGCGCCTCGGTCAAGCGCCGGTCATCCCTCGCGTATTTGGCACGAACGAGTAAAGAAATAAAACGAACAGTTTTGCTGGTCCGCTGACGCCAGCACCGTCGGCGCTCGGGAGATGGGGGCCGCAGTCAGTCAGCGTGCCACACTCGACAAAGCGTAGCCATGGATACGGCAAAGCCGCGAGCGGGCCGAGGGAGGCCCCCCTCGCTGCAGTGCGCTCGCCGCACAGCGCAGGGCGGCATTTCGGAAAAGCGGCTCCCGAGCGCTCGCCCGAACGTCATCGGCTCCCCGCGGCGACGACGGGGAAGCCCAGACCACATCGCTGAGCGCTGGAGGAAATGCGAGGCAGAAAACGCAGCCGTCTGCATTACTCAGCACGAAAGCGAAAGAGAGGAAGAGCGAAAGGCGGAGCCAATCTCCCCCTCAAAGAGGAGTGAGGGCGTGTTCTCCGGGCCAAGCCGGTGTAGCGGGACAGGTGGGGCCGCTGTTGACTGTTGTGGCGTTTCGTACGCCCCCCCCGAAACGCTGTCCATCTCCATCACGATCGTCCGCTGATCCGATGCGTCAGTCGTCCGATGCGGTGCTGACTCGAGTCAGAGTCGGAGGCATCAGTCTAGGGCACGCTGTGTTCTCTCTGCTCAGATTGAAACGCTGCCGTATTTGTGTTGCATGCACTGCATAACAAGGAAGCGACGGTGTGGTTTATTTCAGGATTCGCTGTACACCTTTGGCCAGGAATAGTCTTAGTTGTCGTTCAACAAAACCAAGGGGAAAAAACGTTTGTTCTCTTCACGAGGAGCGTTCTGCTTTCTTCTTTGTGAGTGATCCGTTGCTTACTGCATTATTGCGAGTTCTCTGGCAACACTAAAATAGCCGAGAAGTGTCATTTTATGCTGAAATCAAGCTCAAACACCAGCTTTTATATTCCGGTGAGATGTGATTATTTCTACTTCAAGGTTAGGTGAGTTATCAAAAAGGATGTTCCATCGTTTGTTTGGTTCTGGGACGGATCTTCCTTTCCCCAAACGCCGCTTCCTTTGAAATGACTTAATGAGGCCAGGCGACGTCTTTGAGCACGCTATGAATAGAAACAAAATGAGAGGTTCCTGGTTCGATATTTAGACTGCTGCTGTCTGGACCAACACCTACACCGGCGTTACGGTGAGGCGGCACCCGGGTCATGGGACGACACGGTCCACAAACACGCCGGGCTGTGCTGAGAAGTGTTTATTTGAGCTGCCCGTCACAAGGTCGGGCATAGAAAAAGGGAGGCAAATGTGCCACGCTGCTCCACGTCGCCCGGCCCAATCCTTTTCGGAGCATGCGGGTCACATGGCCGACTGAGGGGTGGGGGGCAGAGTGTCTGCTTACCGGGCAGGGCGTTGTGCACGGGCGTGGCGATGTTGATGTCCTGCAGGTGCTCCAGGGTCTCGGTGTGGAACAGGCGCAGCGTGGAGCCCGAGCTGAAGGCGATCCAGATGCCCACCCCGGCCACCACCATGTGGGACACCACCATGCCCTCCTCCTGGTGGGCCTCCAGCTGCCTCTGGGACGGGAGCAGGCAGGGAGACGCATGAGCTGCCAAAGCCCGTGACTCTTCGTTTAGCATGGCAAATAGAAGGAGGAAGAGCCGTGCGTCTTCTTTTAAAAAATGGCACAGTCATTATCGGGTGCCTCCTCATTTCAGAATCGTTTGGAGGATCGACTCTACGCATGGATCCGTTCAACAACACGAGTTTCAAACAGGAAAGCACACCAGAGAAGAATCTTTTTCAGCCTCCTCCTCCTCTGTTTCCAGTGCACAACATTTTACAGTGCCTACAGAGTGAAGTGTTAAGCAATACGCAGAGCGATACAATAAGTAGAACTAAAAATAAAGCCAGGCGCTTTGGCACAACAGCACTTAATGCTTTTGCAGAGACACCGTGTTGGCTGTTAGGAGACTGCGCTATAGAAAAAGCATTTGAGAAGCTTGAGACAGCCAGAGGAGTTTATTCAGTGGAGACGCCAATGTTTCAGAGACTGGATGGTGCAAAGGAGACGGCAACACTTTTGTGTTAGACATATCTAATCGAATCCACCTTATACATCATCTTCCTTTCTTTCAGCTGTGAGAGCTGCGAGGACAGCTTCCAGTCTGAATTCTGTGAATTCTCTGCACACGAAGAACCAATAAAGCAGGCTTTTTCCATCCCCGCTGGTTACGTAATCCCACCACACTCTGCTCTACGTGTAGGTGGAGTTATATTTGGTGAGGGAGAGTCCATTCACAAGTGTGCCGATGCAGGGCCCCGATCAGATGTAGCGGCGAAGGAGCATGACACGCAAAATGCCATGTCCTGCATTATTCATTTTCACACATTGTGACCTTAATAATTCAGATTATCGGTACTCGTGGGGGAAATGTTGAATCGACTATTTATGCCTCTTTTCTCTGAGGTCCTGAGGATCAACTGTCAGTCCTGCTGAGAAACAGAGAGCGGGATAGGCAGGTGGTCCGGCATAATGAGCTTAATGAGGCTAACCAGATTATGAGTGAGTGCATGTCACAGGAAGGTTACTATTCCTGGAGCTGAGGCAGGTGCTTCCATTGCCTGGCCCTGGCCTGAACACACACACACACACACACACACACACACACACACACACACACACACACACATCGGGAATACCAGCCGTACTCCAGGATATGGAAAGAAGGAAAGGCCCTGGAAGGGAAATGAGGCGGCTTCATCTGCTAACAGTCTTTATACTTTCAGAGACCACAGTTTACGCTGGTCGATTCTGGGGACGTTTCCCTAGCAACCAACGACACAAACTCAAAACCTACCTCTGTTTTTCAACTTTTAAACACGGCGCGTGACCCTTCCTTTGCGCCCTCCGCGGAGAGTACGCAGGTCCAACGAGATGGACCGGGATGTATTTCAATCACACACACGATGATCAGCCTGTGTGTGTGAAGCCTGGCAGCGTTAGTGCGAGCACACGTACCTCTATGGAGTGCGTGTGGGTGCTGATGACGAAGACCTGGCCGCCGGACGAGGCCCACAGGTGCTCCTCCACAGCCAGCATGGCCTTGACCGGGAGGACGCCCAGCTTCAGCACCCTGGGCTTCTCACAGCTCCACGAACCATCTGGAAGGACAAAGCATGGCGTGAAGCCCCTCCGACGCCCACATTGCATTAATAAAAGCATGAGCGCGTCTGACAAAACACCCCGTGAGGAGGTCCACATGCGGCCAGAGGATTAATATCCCCTCAGGCAGGAATATAATAAAGCTGTGCTGTGATTTAAGAGAGGCTACAGAAAAATCCAGGGCTGTGCATCTCCTCTATTCAAGCAATGTTTCATTCAGCCTGGTTAAGTTTACAACTTCATGGGGAAGGCATAATAACGGCCAGTCCGTCTTTATAAATGTCGTCTTCAAAGGCCGTCTGCATAAATAAGGTCCGCTTGTGCCGGTGGAGTGGCCATTGACGCTTTTTAACAGTCTTCACTATGAATATAGATGGGCTGCTGCGAGGCATTAGTCAGAGCTCAGCGCTCCATCCCACACGCGCCTCCCACGCGCCCTGTTCTACATGTGCCCGGGCACCTCGCAGTGCCATCGAAAACCCCATGCAGGCTCCGCATACATATCAACAAGTGCGGCTCTGTTGTCCTGGCGCGGTACACGACGGGTCTGACGGACAAAAAGAGGAGTGCGCGTACTATTCCTGATATGCACATTCAGCTGAAAGCGGCCTGCGTTGAAAACCGACTTCATTTCCTTCACATCCCACATTCCCCGAGCTCATCTGGGCCAGGAAGCGAATGAGGCCTCCGCCAGTGGCGCTCCTTTCGTGGGGAGGAGGCACAAAGGCAGCTATTGAGGGCCGAGGTGGCGTGTTCTTTCAGAGGTACGGTAACGGCCGTGGAGGGGAGGGGGGGGGGCCCGGAGCGGCCAGGCCCGCGTGTATTATCGTAGCGCCATCGCTCTCGAGGTGAGAGCACATGAGGAAAAATGAGAGAGGAGGAGAGGGAGAAAAATAAACTGCGCCGGAGTGCCAACGTGCAGTGCTTATGTAAGTCTGCCCACATCTCTCTGGCTCCTTGGGCTGCAGCCTTCCTTCTCATCACAAGCCAGCCAGTCCCCCCCCCCCCACCCCACCTCCCCCACCCCCACCCAGGCTGACAGAGCTGCAGAGCATAATGCACGGCTGAAACAGACGACGGGGGGGGGGGCGGCCAAGTGGAGTGATGGCAACCGGGTTTATGTTCGGACCGTCTGGCTCTGACGCGCCGCGACCTTTGCCGCGTCGTTGCCTCCCTCTCCGGCCGTCTCGCAGGCGGTCGCTCGGCCACAAAGGGGAGGGCGAGCGTGGCGGAGCGAGGCTGGCCGCGGTTTCCCCTGGCTTTGTTTCATTCCTTCGCACCGTCGGCTGAGCAGAGGCCGTCCTCTCTCCTCTGCTCTCCCCCTGCTTTACATGCTGACGGGGTGCGGGCACAGCCTCGCACTGTGACAAAACACCGGGGCAGCATTACAACATTTGGGGGCGGGCGAGTGTGTGTGTGTGTGTGTGTGTGTGTGTGTGTGTGTGTGGAGGGGACGGGGGGGGCCGGTAGGAACAGTCAGCGTTCCCGAGCAAACGGAGCAGGATGAGTCATGGCTTTAGCATCAGGCAGCGTGTGCGTGCCGGTGACAGTGACGGAGCTGAGGAGGAGGGGGGGAGATCACGGCAGCCAAAGACAGAAAGAATGAGCGAGGTGAGGGGTGAGGGGAGTAATGAGCGGCGCAGTAAACCTTCCCGCAGCAGCCTTTCCCCCGGGCAAACTGTTGTCGGGCTGCGGAATGAGCGAGAGTGATGTTCCTCCTCGGGCCGTCGTTTACTTCCTCTCTGTACGTGTTTCTGACCTCCCGACCAGAGACAGAAACTGAGCCGCACTTTGCGGCTCTTCCACGGAGATGTTGGGGATCTAATTAGAATCATATGAGAGGCAGAGCCGGGAACGAATATGACTGACCGGGGTTAGTGAAACATGCCTCAAGCGAATGGCAGCCTTGCAGGAGAGTGACACAGGCTGCTTGCCTTTCGACGGCCAAGAATTACGGGGACTGAACTTCCTCGTGTTTGGAAATGTGCACTAATGTTACCCGTGGAAGAATCAGAGAGAGAGGGAGAGAGAGAGAGAGATGGCGAGGGCAGAGGGAGTTTTCAGAGAAGAGATTGTGAATGTGAAAGACTGTGGGAGGAGCGCGGCCAGCTCCTCCGATGTGTCCGCGCTCGTCTGGGAGAGAGAAGACGGTAAATAGGTCACTGCTAACAGATTGGCTTCTCCCAGACAACCGAGCAAACGGAGAGAGAGAGGGAGAGAGAGAGAGAGAGAGAGAGACAGAGAGAGAGAGAGAGAGAGAGAGAGAGAGAGAGAGGGCAGCCCCCCCCCAACCTCTGCTACTTAATCTCTGCCTCGCACACCAACGGCCACCCTGCGTCTCACGGCGAGGCAGCATCGAGGAGGGCAGCAGAACAGCACCTCCCGAGGCCCACGCCCGGCCCTGAATAAACCCTTTCATTCAGCGCTGCCAGATATGTAACTGTGTCAACGGGCAAGAAAATCTTTGCAGCGTGTTTCATTTTGGAAATGCAATTAGGGTGGGGAGGGGGGAGAAAAGTCGGACAGGCCGCCGGTAGCTTTCTGTGTCAGTGGGAGAGTGTGTGTGAAGTGAGGTTTCTGCACCTAATTAAAGCTAGCCAAAAGGATCTGCAAACGGCACAAGAGCAGACAACGGAGCAGATGTACTGAGTCAGGAGTCAGGAGATCACACACCCTGTGACCGGGAGTAGATGGCCACCGAGCCGCTGACCAGGCCCACGTACAGACAGTGCTTCTTGTAGACCAGGCAGGTGACCGTGGACTTGTCCGGGGTGAAGAAATGCTGCAGGCGTACCTTCTTGGACCTCTGGCTGCTCTTGTACACAATGACGCTAAAACAGGACGGGACGGGAGAGTCATCTTGAGTCGGCATCTCCATTGACATATCATTTGACATATGCTTGGTTTTCTTTCTTTCCTATGCATACGCCGTACCTGCCCTCCTCCATGCCCAGACAGACGCTGGGAGTGTCGCTGGCTTTGGCGCTGGGGGCGTGATTGTCCCCGGGCTGCTTCTCTCCGTTCTCCTGGACCTGCTCTGCGGGGACGTAGGTCATGCAGAGGATCCGGGACTCCACGTTGAAACACTCGGTCACCTTAGGGCTGGAGCTCTGCATGGCCACGATGGAGATCTGGCCCATCTGGTTGGTGCAGCTCGCAACCTGGATCGAGACATAATAAGCTAATCTGTGCAGATCTATGCGGCGCTGAACACAGGACTGAAGCGCTCCAGACTTGGAAAACGTCCCACAGTGCACTATTGGATTATACAAGTTGACATGAGTTAATTGGGCCCAAAAATACTTATGCCATTATACATTCACTTCAGTTAAAGGCAACAAACACGCTCCAACTCCAACACAATCATATACACTTACTGCAAAGGTTTATGCGTGACCTCAGCATGAAAATAAGCAGCTTGAGCGATGTTTATATCTTTAACAGACTCCAGGTTTCCCTCCTGTCTAAAGCACTGCATCAGCAGTGATCACCGGGCCCGGGACGTCCATTGCTTACTTTGAGAAGAGGACTAATAACTGCACAGCCTGATTGTTTTTCCCCTCAGAGGTACGTTTTTTTTTTTTTTTTTACTGAATAAACAACTGAATCGACCATCTGCTCCGCTAACGCATTGCAGGGCTGAACAGGGCGCGGCCAGAAGGAGTCACTTTGCTGAAAAATCGAAGGGTGAGATCGTTTGTCACAAAATAACACACTCCGGTCCAACATTTAAGATCCGAGGTCCGTTCCTCTCATAACACGTGCTGGGAGAAGGGCGCGCTGGCTGAGGGAGACCCAGAACGAGCACAATTACTTTGAGGCATTGTGGAGATGACATGAACATGAACATCTCTCACCCAGACGCAGCCATGGCCCACCACCGGCATGTCTGCTGTGCTCTCGGTGTTGATGTGGGGCTCGGGGTTATGAACGGCACACTCCACCTGCCACAGAGAGAAGGCCACTCAGTACCTGCATTTAATGAAATTAGAAGCCAGACTACGTAAAACTCCTCGTGAGATAACCAGTGGCAGTGCCGCGAAGTGAGAAGGGGAGATTTGTGGCCCTCTGATAAATCTGTAGGAAATGGCACAACTGGGTTATAATAGGTTTGTGGCCCGTACGGGGATCGAACCCGCGACCTTGGCGTTATTAGCACCACGCTCTAACCAACTGAGCTAACCGGCCTACATGTGACCTGTCCATGTGTGGACACTCTCACTGCATAGTAACAAACACCATCTGAGAGCTATACTTAACATGTATTTAGACACATACATGTGTACCTAGCATATACTTAGACATGCTCATGTATCGGCTCACACAGTTTGAGAGTCACACACACACACTCACAGTGAGATAATTGAAGTTGGCTACTCTTGCTGTTTGACACTAAATGAGCCAATATCAGTACCTCTTCACAACAGGAGCATATGAAATGTCGATAAGGTGAAAGCCAATTTGTTGTGCACAGTTCAGTGATCACATTGATCTCGAACACTGAGTCTCAACCCAAGATCAAGAGCGACAGGGAATCATGTCAGCAATAGCACAGGCGTGTCAGCGTAATCAGGAATCCCCTCTAAAACCTCTGTGGCCCGTACGGGGATCGAACCCGCGACCTTGGCGTTATTAGCACCACGCTCTAACCAACTGAGCTAACCGGCCCGTGGATGGCATATCAAAGGGCCACACAGGGAACTGAACACTTTCACCTTGAACTCCTGCAGCTTGGACATGACCACAGGCATCTGTCGAAGCAGAAGCGGGTGCTTCTGCTTTTTGATCTGATTCCCGTCGTCCTCTGCGAAGAACCAGCCCTGCAGATTGTCCTCCTCTGACGGACAGAACACACACACAGAGCAGCGCGTCTTTCATCTTTTGGCCGCGACCACAAAAAAAGGAGCTGAAACACGAGACCGACACTATACGCCGAGACAAATGAAGTGCGAAATAAAGGTCAAATGGAGACGCTAGTGCGCAGACGAAATGAGCTATAGGTCCAGGAGGTGTACTGCGGTACCTAGAGCCAGCTTTGCCATCTGCAGGTTGCTGATCCAGGACTGTTTGGTGGCCGGACTCAGAGTGTTGAACACTGCACTGAAGTACGTGGGTTTGCCCGACCTGTGAATGGAGACAGAGAGAGTACGATTCAATCCAAATCCAGCTCTGTTATTGCACAGCTACAACACAACCGTGGGACCAGACTATTGTCGCTTATTGTGTCCATCAAAACGGGAATAAATGTGGAACGTTAATATTTTACTGCGCTAAATGCGTTTTGTTCGCGAACCGTACGTCAATGATTCTTTCACGGGACGGCGCACTCCCGTCCGCCGATTAGCATGTTCTGCACCCGGACGACCCGGCGGGGTCAGACGAAAATAAACAAACAAATAAATAAATAAAATCTGGTGCGAATCAGTCGGTCTGACCAGCGCAGACTGACTGAAACACAGCGTGACAGGAATGCAATGCGTGTCAATATCAATTATGGCTCCGCCGGCAGCTGATGGGATCCTGGGTGATACGCATCACTCCGGCCACTGGGAGCCGGTGGTGCCGGCGATGTGTTTTGCAATCGTGGGATCGGGGGGGAGGGGGGGGGGTGGGGGGGTGAGGAATGAGAGTGGCACAGCTGTGTTTCCAAACATACCCGTGGATTAAGCCACCAGCTAAGATGGAGCCAGAGAGAGAGAGAGAGAGTGAGAGAAGTAAAAGAGCTCGACAGACAGTATGTGAAGAAGCCCAAACAAGGTGCACCCCTGGGAGGGGGGGGGGGGGGGGGGGGGGGGGGGGGGGGACACGTGCGGACTTAAATAGTGTGTGTAAATGTGTGACATGGGCATTTGTGCTGGGCGACAGCTGCAGCTCCGAGCGGCCTCTGGTTTCCCCCCCAGAGAGCCGGGTCTCAGCTGAGAGCTGGTGGAGGAGCCTGTTTGTTCCAAATGTTTCTCTGGCTCGACGCTACGGGCTACTAGTGTGTATGTGGTCGTATGAGAAAAGGCAAAGACGGTCTGAGGGATGTTTAAACAGGCGAGTGTGAGACACGGACTTGTCCTGTTTGCCCGGCAGCTGGAGCTGGATCCGACAGCGGTCAGCGGCCCGGATCTCCTCCTCCTTCTTCAGGATCAGCCTCTGGAGGCCCGACACCCAGTCCTGGGCCACTGCGGAGTTTACGTTCTGAATGGGAGTGGAGAGCAGCAAAAGAAAAGACACAGAGGGGGAAAGAAACAGAGACAGGGAGGGTGAGGAGCCAGCAAGAGCGATGAGAAGGAAACAAGTAAATGTCGCTCAGAGACGGACACGTCGGTTTGATTTCAGGTTGCAGGGAACCTTTCATTACACATGTCTTTCTAGAGTGATGTCAGTCCGTCCTGAGACAGGAGACTCAGCGCTGTGTAAAATGCTTGGTGATGCACAGCTCACACGTCTCAGCCCTGCCTCCTTCTTCTGCCTCCCCGTCAGTCTCTCCCTCCCTCCCTCCCTCCATGTCTGGGACACATGTCTCCCTGAGAGTTTCTCTGTTCCTCAGCCTCTCGCTCTGCTCCTGACAGACCCGCCAGCGCAGCACAAACGCAGCCTCACGCACTCACGATCCGCCCTGCAAACTAAACTTGCAGCCCGACGCCACAGATAGGCCTGTGTGTGCGTGTGTGTGTATGTGTGCGTGTGTGTGGCCGCATGAGTTGACAGGCCTGAATGGTGCAAATCAAGCCTTAAGAGACTCCTAGTCTCTGAGACAAATTGCTCGTGCTGGCAAATTCCACAGCTCGAACGTGATATGTCTACAGAACAGAGTGGGCTCTTATGGATGTCTGCTATATTATGATTACTTAAACCGTGAGGTGCACTGGGAGGGGGGGGGGGGGGCGGGTGAGAGCGACTGCAAGTGACAAATACAGCAGTTGTGAGACGTATGGCTTGCATTTATTCTGTCACTTTGCAGTAACAGACATTTGTGGCATCCTGTCAAACACGTTTACCTGGATGGACCATGATGAAGTGTTCTCATACGCACTATAATTACAAGAAATGGGTTCAGCTCTTTAGACATATATATGTGTGTGTGTGTGCGTCTGTCGGTACCTGGTAGTTGCCTTTGAGGCTGCTGATCATGGTGGAGATCTGGTTGACGAGGGTGAGATCGTGGATCAGGTTCTGCAGATCTTGATACAACTGACCGGGGCCCATGTACAGCTTGTCTGCGCGGACAGACGCCACAAAAAAGAAAAAGTGTTCAAGCGAAACCGGAAATGACTCGACGTGCACATTGGAAACGGGCCCGGGAGCCGAGGCCTCGACGGCTGCCGCTCAAGTCGAAAGCATCGGTGACAAGCGGAGACAAAGATCGATGGGATGCTCTGACAGCTCTGCAAACCTGGCGACCTGGTTTAGGCTATACAGATCAGCTCTGCCGACTGCGCGTGTGTGTGTGTGTGTGTGCGCAGCAGCATGCTGCACCTCATCAACGCTCTGGCAGGCTTCTCCCTGCATTGCCTCCACACACACACACACACAGAGAAGACACAAAATCATAATGATAATTAAAGGAATGCCTGTCAGTTGGCCAAAACGGTCAACGGAAAGAGAGAGAGAGAGAGAGGGAGAGAGGAAAAAAAACGTTTTTTTTAGGTCATTTGATCAAATGGCTCAGTAAACAAGGACAGGCCCGCAATTAAAACCCAACCGACAACATTTCGGCGCAAATCAGACGGACGGGGAGCTGAGCGTTACGGGCGCTCCGGCGCCAGCGCGACTCTGTTTGCTTGCGCCGATCTACTTTCTCCCGGGCTACGACGCTCACAGAGGGTCTCTGGCCCGGTGCTGGGGCGCCATGGCAACCCAGAGCCGGGGGGGGCGGGGGGGGGGGGGGGGGGGCCCTGTTTGTGCACGGGCTTAAAGTCCACATTTGTAGGTGGTCTCCGGGAGGCTCGCCCTGAGACGTCTCGCCCGGAGTTTGTAAACTTTGTAAAGACGCACTGACAGGTTCTCGCATGGCCTCCGCAGTGGGCCCTGTTGGTTTTTGGGGGTTTTTTCACGGTCACCGACCTCCCATTGTGTTTTCATTCCTGCCGCTGGACCAAACGGTTGTCCGCTCTACCGACATGTATTTGCAATAGGACAAATAGGATCGGGGTATGTTGTGTGCTTTTGCTCATTTCGACTGACTCTGGGTCCATGGCTCGTCTGTCTGAGCAGAGGCTGATACACTGGGGTGGGGTGTGGGGGGAGGGTGAATCCAGGTCAGGGCAAACTGCTGAATAAACTGTACTGCGGTGCTATCACATTAGGAGAAAGTGCAACTGCAACACTTCATTAAAAAGCCAGTGTTACACATTATATAAGGTATAGTGACTGTGAGCTTCCCGAAACGAGAGTGTATGGACAAATCCCTTGTCACATATGACCCCCGAAGTGTGAGAGAGTGCCTGCATCTCTCTCTCTCTCTCTCTCTCTCTGCATTCTCTCATTTTCTCCCCCCCTTAAATAAACATGCATGGCAGGGAAGCTTTACAATGTTATCTGCCCGGAATACCGAAAATAATAAGACACGGGGGTTGGAGGGCCATCGATTGTGCCGCCGCTGAACCGGTCGTTCCCACAGACAAAACGGGCACTGTGCGAACGCATTTCACCCCAGGTCCAGTCTCCTGAATGGCTCTTTGTGCGAGCGGCCAAATGCTACTGGTGGACGGACAAAAACAAGGCCCGCGGGCGTCTCGCAGTCACCTCCGCGATCAGACGCTTCCCGGAAGCGAGCGGCAATGACAAAATGAGACGCGGGCGGGCAAGGGGAGCTCGAGACGAGGGGGTGGGGGGGGCGGAGTCCTGAGGAGATGAACTCAGCGGAGAGACACGTCGAGGGGTGACATCATGCGCTGGACAGCCTTCTCACTGGCTTCCAGCAGCGGCCGGCCACTCAAGCCGGCTTTTGGCTGAGCGCAGCGGGCCGAGAGACAATAGTTTCCACTTGTTAAAAGTTCCTGGAAACGCACACGGCGGGAACAATCGCATCAAAACAGAGCGATACTCCCTCAGAGCAAAGCCACCTATGACGACACCCAGCTCCACCGACCTCTATTCTTAGGAGCAGAGCGGTTTGGGGCCAGCGATAAGGCCCCCTCGGAGCACGAGGCGCTGGAATCCTCACATCAGACTGGGACGAGGCGGCCAACCTGTTCTTAAGTCACATCCGAGGTGGGGAGAAAAAAAAGCAGCAGACTACTCGGGTCTGTCTACGCCATCTGTCACACTCAGTCGAGCTATGGCTATGGCCCACACAGCCCACGGAGCTATCACGGTATGAGGCGAAGGTGGAGGAGGGAGGAGGAGGGAGGGAGAGGAGGTGAAGCTCACCCCTCGAAATCCTCTGCGTATACACAGCAGCTCAGACACTTCCCACGATACCAGCTGCACGCTTAGGTAACCTGCTGAACGTAGAGGTAGATGACTGTGCCTGTACGAGAGCTGGTGAGCGAGAGCGCCTTTGACCTCAGCCGGCGTGCAGGCGACCTTTGGCCGGCCAGAGATAACGCAGTGTCGTAGCGCTCAGCACAAACGCAAGCACGCACGCACGCACGCACGCACGCACGCACGCACGCACGCACGCACGCACGCACGCACGCACGCACGCGATGAAGAAGAAATGCGAGAATAAGAGGCGCGGCGCTGCGAGCGGACCGCAAAAACACACACTCGCGGCCCGCCTCTTGTTTGTCCGATCCGGGCCCTCTTTAAAGTGGCTGAGCAGCTGCTCTGTGACAGCAGAGAAGCCCAGTGGAAAGACTGAAATCACTGGACTCGGCGGCCAGCAAACCAGAGGCCTGGAGAAGGGGGTGGGGGGGGGGGGGGGACAAAACACGCACACTCCGTGTGGCGGATTGGTCCGAGCAGGGCTGACACCATTTTAAGAAATGTCTGGAAAGGTCCAGGGAGAGACGGCTCGTTATCCGCTCGGTGTAATTACAGGTTCTGCCGGAGCGGGCGGCCCTGCATGCCCGCAGGCAACGATCGAGCGACTTAAACTCAGGACGTGCCTGACTTAGCCAGGCAGGAAGAAAAGCAAACACCTGGGTAAGCAGAGGCCGCCTTTCTTTACAAGACCCCCAGTGTCTAGCAGTGACTAACAGGCAAACAGACGGATTCACGGGGGCTGGGGGTCTCGTACTTGGCTTGGCGTTGATGACCACCTTCTCCCCGGAGTGGGGCGTCGGGTAGTGGCTGCTGTCGGCCATGTCCTCGCTGGACCCGAACTCCAGCACCTCCACCAGGCTCAGAGGCACGCTCCACTTCAGGAGGAACTTCTGGTCCGGCGGGGCGTTGCCGCTGCCGCTGCCACTGCCGTCCGGGCATCTGATGGGGAGAGAGAGGGAGAGGGAGAGAAAGTTTCAGCTCGGATCGGCCCCAGTCTGACCAGTCCAGCTGGGGCCGGCCCGTCGTCCCTCTCACCGGATGTTGGCCGTGGCGCACATGAGCACGTCGTTGAGCAGGAAGAGGCGGCGCTCTTTGGTCTTGACGATCTCGCCGCGCTCGTTGTAGACCGTCTCCACCATGTCGTCGGAGCGGAGCAGGTAGCGGCTGCCGTTGCTGAGAAGCTGCCGGACGGCAAAGGACGGTCAGAGCCATGCGCACGCATCCATGCTGTTCACTCTGGCCGGGCTGGTCTGGGCTGGCTCTCCTCGGGCATATCATATATCAATCGCAACTGGTGTGCAATTAAAGGTTTTCAGGGACTTAGCTCTGCCTCGGCCTGTGTAGGATATCCTGTAAACACATGTTTCTGTACAGATGCCAGAGTGGGCGGCTTGATAGACAAATAATTACACCTTGGGGAAAAGCTGGATATTTGTACCCCTGCGCCAAATGTACGCTATTCTGGCAACAGGACACTTGAGAGGACTGTGAGGCAATGATGGCCGCCCACACTGGGACTGGGAGAGCAATATGCTGGGAGAATCAAGCGTGGAGGGGGGGGGGGGGGGGCAGACCTTGTTGAGGTAGCGTTCGTTCATGGCCTTGGCGATGTGTCGGATCTCGCAGCGCTGGTCGGCCTCTCGCTTCTTCTCGTTGAGCTTCTCGGCCAGCGTCTCCAGCTCGGTCAGGGCCATCTGCAGGGGCAGACGGTCGGCGTGGCCCACCGGCGTGTTCTTCAGCATGTCCTGTTGGGGATGGACAGCGCATTTTCGCCTCTCGATCTGAAGCTAGGCGCATCGCGAAACCGGAGCTATACTAGGTCCATGCATACAAAATGAATTCGGTGTCCCATATTGTGTCTGGAGTTTTCAATACAGAAGAAAGAAGTGAGGCCAAGGCAAATATCTAAGTAAATATAATCCCCCTGAGTATTTCACTCAACTCCCCATGAAGAAAAGCTTGAATTGTGTGTTTGGTGCTCCCTCTGCTGGTATTCTACAATAGCACAGTCTTCAGAGTGTACGCCAGAGTTCACCGTAAAGCAGCTGAAACCCTGTGTTTATGTGTACCTGAAGGAGCAGAATGAACTGAGGGAACCTCTGAATAGGCTTCATCATCAGGCCGTACAAGGTCATCCTGTCACTGCTGGTCTCCTGCCGATGCTGCACATGAGAAAGAACGAGTGGTTTCAGCGTTGCAAATGCAAGACAGAGGGGTAAGAACTTGAGGCCCTTGCGGGCTACTGAAGAGGAGTAGGTGGAACACGGCGAACCTTGAGGAAATCCAGGAAGCCAGGTTTCGAGGCGCACGTCTTCCTCACCACGGCCATCGCAGTGCTGAAGTTGTTCACATACTCGCTGTAGGCGTCGAGCACCATGGACTTGGAAAACTGTGACGAAGACAAACTCGTGAGGAAACTCGGCATGAAAAGTGACTTAGCACCTTCATAGACGCGCCACAGAGGTAGACGTGAATGGAAACATGAGGAAAAACACGACCAATACTCGCTGCTCAAACTGAAACATTGAGAATAGGTAACTTCAGTGGGTGATTAGGCTTTTTATGAAGAGTACAGTATCGTATAGTCCGTCTCTGAAGGTTTGTGGCTCGGTCTGGTTCTTCTAGGAATGCCAGAAGTTTCCGTAGTGTAGTGGTTATCACGTTCGCCTCACACGCGAAAGGTCCCCGGTTCGAAACCGGGCGGAAACATGTTTTCTATTTTTCCCCATAAAGTTACTGACTACGACCTATTGAAACCCCGTGCACACAAGTAGAAAACAAAAACCTAGCGTTATTCGGTATTAATGAAAGCCAGTTCATGTCTACTGAAAGCTGCTTCCGTTTTATACCACTACATGGTGCTGTTGAGTCGCTTGAGTTGCACTATAAGTCGGTTTCTATCGCCTTTGAATATGTCACTCTTGATTCATTATTTTCACATATGTTAGGTAGAACTCAGGATTAAAACTGCCAAGATGATAAAATTATTAGTTATTCACATCAGTGGATTACAACGCGCACGCAATTCTCGCCAGTTAATTTCAGAGGCGCACCTTCATTTGTGCAGGATTTACAGCACCCCATTTCACTGGCACAAAAACACTTGTTATAGTGCATTATAATTATTAACTTCTACTGTACTATTGTGTATATATCGTACAATGTATTTCACATTTTGTGCAATACCAAACACTAATAAAAAACAAGGCTTAAAATGACATCCTCTACTCACTGAAGCGACAAAGACATCTCCGATCATCTCCAGGCTGTCCCACTCAGCCACGCGGCTGGCCAGGGCAATCTGGAACAGGAAGTGGCACTGCAGGATCTCTCGCACGCGATAAAAGGTCATTTTCAGCTTCCTGTCACTCAACAGCCGCGGCTCGATCTGGGACAGGGGCTTCTCATATTGCTGGAAGAGCAGACAATAGAAATGGTCACAAAAAGCAGGCCAAACAGACTTGGCAGGCAACTAAGTGTTCCTCCCCTACCTCTAGTATCCTCTTCAGTGCATCTAGATAGTTTTTCTCGCTCTCCAGTATAGATCCCAGTATGCACCTTCTCACCATCTGGGGAAGGGAAACGACATCTTTATCCGTACTGGTCTACACAGACTTCCCTTCTTTTGCATTCCTGAGATGACAGAAACTGACCTGCTGCTGTGAGAGACCTTCTGGTGCGGGACACAACTCTGGCTCCACATTGAAGCAGTCCACCTCAATGAAGAGTTCTGACTCCTCATCCTCGAAACAGGCCGACTTCCTCTCTAAAACGTGAAAACGTCAAGCGCTGTAAGAAACAGTTGCGGGAGTCCCGGAGAACTATTCTGATGACTACATACACACCATGACAGAACGACTTGGTCTTGATGAATGATCGCCCCTTCTTTACTGCAGCTTTGGTTTTCTCCAGCCCGTCTTTGGTCCCCTCCTTAGCTGCCTTCACCAGCTTTTGCATCTTTGACAAGACAAAATACTGTATTAACTGCAAAAAAAATCACAGGGGTTGGCATTTTCTTTCTGTAGGCGACCATTTTAATCCAAGGAGGGGTTTAGTTTGCTTTGTCTAAAACCTATGGTTAAAAGGCCACTGGACAAGAATGGAGTTAGAGCACGGGTAAAGATGAACGTAAAGCAGGGCTAACCAGAACAACACAGGGACTGGGACACACGGGGCTACAGCGCAGCTGAGGATTCCAAGCCTCCACGCTGACTAAACTATGGGAGTGCAGCAGGCAACGAACGGTACGCGAACCCATCACCCGTACCACCAGCCACAAACACCACCACCACCACCACCACCAGCAGCATCACAAGTCATTCACATGGAGAGCAGGCCGAGGTGAGAGGCGAGAGGAGACGCCCAGAGTGGTTAGCTCGACTGAAGGAGTGAAGGGTTGGGACTACTCGATGGTCTAAGCGCAGACGGGGTGAGGTGAGCCTCGGGTCGGTAGGGTTTACCTTTTGCTCGTGTTTCTGTTTTAGCTGCTGCAGCTCTACCGTCCCCACTGTATTTGCCATTAGATCTTTCATCTTTCTCTCATAGTGTTCTTTCAAGCGTGTCAGATCTTGAGAGAGCTGAACAAGAGCAGAGCAGGGCGTTACTGGCTTCACATGCTCTCTACTGCTTAACCTGGTTACACAGTGCATCAGGGATTGATTTCTCTGTTGAAGAGCAATTCATTCTTCCCTTGTGTCAGTAGAGTCAGATAGGGCTAAAACATGATATGATAACAGTGACATTTCTTGACATTTGCATCAAACTGCTATCTGCAATATAACCACAATCATATTCTCTTCCATATTTTTGACGAGCAGAGAAGGTCGGCAGCTCTTTAGACTTCTTAAGATCGTGACTGTCCTCTCACGGGCCGTTGGCTGGCTGTAATGCCGACAGGGAACGCGGAGGGGGGGTTGTTTTGGTGCCTACATGAGTCTTCCTCTGCGGCGGCTTCCCTCTCATGAAGGCGTGAGGCAGGCCGTTCTCGGGACGACCCTCGCCGTCGCTGGCCTCGTCGTAGCTCTCGAACTCGCTGGAGCTCCAGCCGTTGTCCAGGGAGCTGCTGCAGCCGCCCTCCTCGCCCAGCTCCACGTCATCGTAGATCATCTCATCTGGGTCTGACGAGAAAGTACTTATGAAGACGATACAAAGATGACGAGACACCTCTCAGAGGACAGCACTGGCTTGATGGACTGAGACTGGAACGACTGAGATCGGTGCACAATCGAGATGAATAATTGAAGACTTAAAGAAAAAGAGGGCAGACAGAAGTGAAAATAAACTGCGCTGGCAGCCTCGGGCTCCAGACGGGAACTAAAAGACACTGAACATGAGAAAGGTAGGAATGAAAGTTTTGTCTCACAAACCTGTGTTGGAGTCAGAGTTCTCTCTGGGCACGTCATCGTAGATCACCTCATCTGGATCTGGAGCACATGTTCAACTGTGATTAATGCATGATTTCATCTCCGCGTTGCTCAGATGACAGAGCGGGACGCAATGTGCATGGCCGTCTCGGAGAAAAACACACACAAGGCCCCGCTTCCCCAAAAGAATGAGGAAGGAAGTGTCCGGGAATTCAATAGTGTCAAAAAGAAAAGAAAAAACACACAGTCGTGTGGTATAAGTAGCAGTGTGTGTGTGTGTGTGTGCAAAGAGCTCCAACAATGGCACGAATCTCACACCGACACCACGACGTGTGCTTTGTAGAACTCTTACTTTCCATCCAGGCAGTGTTGGCAGGATCTGATGCCCATTTAGCCAGAGCGTCCTCTTCTCTGATGGGTGGATACTCTTCACTGAAGACACTGGAGAAAACGTGCCAACAGAAGAAATCACAACTCTGCACGTACACGTGCTTTGCTTGTGTGCAGACAGTGACCCAAAGCAGCGACCGGGGTCCGGGACGCATACCTGTCGACGGAGGTGCTGCCAGTCCCGACCACAGTGACTGCGGGGAGGAGAGAAGGAAACTGTACTGAAAAGCTGCTTTTAGATGGGATTCAGGTTGTGAAGTGAGTCAGGAAATAAAAATCTGAAATCCTAATCGTGATGCCTCTTTAAGAAATCAGGACAATGCATTCAATTAAATCCAAGCCAAGGAAAAGTTGTTGTGTTTCTTCCACTGTCCAGCAGGGGTCACTGTCGGCTCCTTTATGGTGGAAGTTTTCTTTTTGTAAAGTTGCATTTTTGTGCCTGACAAATGAGAGTCATTTTAGAGCCCGAGATAAGATAAACTGCCCGAGAAGCACATCCCAGTTATATCCTTGTCTACAACTTTTAACTTCAACTTTTATTTGTTTTAAGTGCCATATCATAACAGCTGTTATCTCAGAGCACTTTACAAGCAGAGCAACAATGTGTACATAGTGAAAAAAAACCCCTGTCCTTAGACCCTCGCAAAGGCTGAGGAACAACTCCCAAGAAAAACCCTGAGAGGGAAAAAAGGGGAGAAACCTCAGGGTGAGAGACAGAGGAGGGGATCCTCACCCAGGACGGACAGGCGGGCACAAACAAAACATTATTGATGGCTAACAGTTCAGGATATAAATCAATGAATTGAATTGAATCAGTCCATAGTAGCAGCAGGCAGGAGGAACCGCAGTGAGATGAGCCGGGTAGAGGTGGTCCTGGATCCAGCTCAGTGTTGATGGAAGTCGGGAGGGAAAATAAAAATAATAAAAATAAAATGAAAAATGAAAAAGTAAAATAAGAATAAACAGAAAATTAAGAATTAAAAAATGAAATATTAATAAAATTAAAATAAGAATAAATAAATAAATTAATTAATTAATAAAAAAAAAGAAATATATATATATATATATATATATATATAAACAAAAAATAAAAATGAAAATAAAAATAAAATGAAAATAAAAATAAAAATAAAAATAAATTGAAAGATAAAGGAGAGGGGCAGGAGAGGGAGGAAGAGGAGGAGATGGAAAACAGACGGGGAGAGGCCAAGAGGAAAGAGAGAAGCTAGAGGGAACGTGAACCTGATTCACACCCACAGAGAAGGCAGAGAAGATAGAGCTCAATGTGCCGGGGACCCCCAGCAGACTCAACCTATAGCAGCTTATCTTGGATTTATCTGTAGGCTCTGTCAAAAAGGAGGGTTTTTAACCTACTCTTAAAGGTAGAGAGGGTGTCTGCCTCCCGGACTGAGACTGGTAGATGGTTCCATAACAGAGGGCCTTGGTAGCTGAAGGCTCTGGCTCCCCATCTAGACTTAGAGACTCTTGGAACCACAAGTAGGCCTGCATTCAGAGAATGAAGTCTCCTAGTGGGGCAATAGGGTTTTATCAGGTCTGAGATGTAAGAGGGTGCCAGACCATGAAGACCTTTATAGACAAGGAGGAGGATTTTGAACTGGATCCTGAAAGGTACAGGAAGCCAGTGTAATGAGGCCAGAACAGGAGAGATGTGATCTCTCTTTCTAGTTTTAGTCAGGACACGAGCTGCCGCGTTCTGAATGAGCTGCAGAGTTCTCAGCGACCTATTGGAGCTTCCAGCCAGTAGAGAGTTGCAGTAGTCCAGCCTGGAGGTAACAAAGGCATGGACCAGCTGTTCTGCTGAATGGAGAGGGAGGAGGTGTCTTATTTTTGAAATATTGCGGAGGTGGAAGTAGGCAGTCCGTGAGATCGATTTTATGTGGGAGCTAAAAGACAGGTCTGGATCAAAACTAACACCTAGGACAGGATCATGGCCGAAAAAGGACCTCTCAGATGAGAAGTGGAAAGCTCATCACTGACACCCGTGACCTCTTTACCGCTTTCACTTGGAGCACGTGAATCGCTCCATCTAGTGTGACCTGTGGAGGATAATTACAGTGTAACCAGACTCCCGGGCTTGGACGCGACTACGGCTGGGTTTTTAGGGAAAACCGGAAAAACCTCACAGCCAGCACGGATCTTTGGGGAGGGCTAAATTTAGTCCCTACTTCCTTGTGGCGAGGCTTTAGGAAAAAACAGGAGAAAGAAGAAAGGCAGGACAGGGGATGGGAGTAGCAGCTGAGACTGTGTTTACGTGTCACGGCCCGGGTGCCCTGAGGCAGGAGAACCTCTCTCTTTAAGCGCTTTTCTGCCCTCCGCCTCACTCTACTAATTCTCCCAGAATAGAGGTCCAGCTGTACCGTACCGTCCTCATCCATGGAGAGGTGTCGGATGATGACAGGCGTGGTGTAGGCCGGCGTGATGAGCGGCACGCCGGAGGGGGTGGCGTAGCCGCACGGCACCGGGACGGAGTATCCCGAGGTGATGGCGGCGGGGCCGGCCGGGACGTCCGCCGCCTCGCCCTCCCCTTCCTTGGGCTCGGCCGGCGAGGAAGTGGAAGGGGAAGGGGAGGCTCCGTGCTGCTGCTCCAGCTGCTGCTGCAGTTGGAGGGGGGTGATGTCAATCACAGAGTAGGGGTTCACTCTGCCCCGGGGGGAGGTCCTCGAGGCGGCCTGCCCGCCTGGGGGGTGGGGGTCAGCGGGGGACGCATCCTGGACCTCCGTGTCTGGTGTGGTGGAGACGAAACGTCACAGGGAGCATTGCACACCACATATGCACCGCGGGATACATTTCTGAAAAGTTCTCATTGCATTTATTGAAGTTGAACAAAACAAACCAAGCTATAATGAGAGGGCGGCTGAGATAAACATCTCCTAAAACAAACCACAGCATTCTCTTGTTAAGTATGTGTCTCTATTATGTACTACATAGACTTGGAACTGAGCCCATTCCTTGTGTAAACCATGTGTGAATGACCCACTACTACGTCTGTGTGGTACTCAGATGTGTAGTATCTCACTGGGACGCGAGGGGACACTCTTCAGTGGTGTGTAAAGTGAACTGGGGGAGTGAGTGATGCAAGCCAGACAGCCTCCTGAAAGAGACAGACTGGCCCACTCTGCTGCTTCATTTTCAGCTTGACTTTAAGTACCTGGACTGGAGCCAGATAAAGTGTGTCACAGGAATGTGGAGAATGTCTGATCGCTGCAGGAAAAGGAAAAATCAGACGTATGGAAGAGGAGCTGAAGGAGCTGGGATGTTTCTCCCTATAGGAAAAGCTGCAACAGGCTCAGATGCTCTCATTATCCACAACAACGACAGCAGTCACGTCAGCACTCTAAAGTCCCAAACCTGCTCTCCCGGGGTCTGTCTCTGAGTCCTCTTCAAGAGGGGGCGGCGGGGGCGGGGGCAGATCTGTCTCCTTGTCATGGTCGCCCTCAGCAGCAGATGTCCGCTCCGCTCCACCTGCTGTCGAGGAGCTGCACGTGACACCCGCAGTGCCTGTGTGTGATGCGGCGGGAGGCGTCGGGGGGTCCGGGCAGGGACCTGGAGCCGGAGGCGCCGGGGGTGGGCGGTCGGCCTCGGGGACGTCGTCGCCGCTGTCGTCAAAGTCGAAAGCTTCACCCTCGTCCTCGTCGGCGAACGGGCCGGCGTCCGCCAACACTGGGAGCACAGACAGACAGGGTCAGAGGCTGAGTTGGCATCAGAGAAGGTCGCTTGGTGTTTCACACACTGGATTCATACCATACCACCCTGGACTAACTATACCTTAGCTGGAGTTACATTAGATATTGTATAGTCTGATCCCCGGCTGGATAAGGTGAAGTATGTAAGAATGTCTGATTGTGTGATGACTGCTCCAGATAAGAGGTGTGATCGAGGAAGTGAACAAGAATCCAATGAGAAACCATTCACTCTCAGGGGAAAATTAATAGTCTCCCATTGTTACCTAAACCTGCATGCTTTCAGACCAAAGACAAAATCTGAACTAAGATGTATGTACAAGACCTATTAATAGAACATGCACAAAAAAGGAAAGTTGTGAACAAGCTTTACACAAGCTAAATTTAGGTCAGGTTTCACCTATTAATCACTTTATGGCGCTCCCTTTTAAAAACTGTTAAAAGATACACAGTGGGTGGCGGGCTATCTAAGTTTAGGGACTGAGCCGCATAGCGGCTTATAATTAAGGGTGGGGTCTACAGCTGCACTGTGTTTCCTTGCAGAACGACGGACACAGAGCTTTCGCCCCCCCCCCGTCCTCCTCACAGCACGCGCAAACTGGGCCACAGCTACCAGATGCGCTCATGGGAAGGCATCGGAGACGGGAAACCGACAATCACGCGTTCCTTTCGGTTTCCACGTTGCAATTAGGCCGGCAGGAAGGAGGGCCGCTGCCGCCCCACGCTGAACGCCACGCGCCACACGCCTCTGCGTTATTCCCGATGTGACGAGGTGAAGGAGAGGGGGCCCACCACGGTGAAATGTAATCAAAAAAGCCGGAGACGGTCGGAGGGGTCAGGGGGAAGTTGAAAGACGAAAAGACGAAAATTTCGTTCGGCCGTTGGAGGCGTTCGAAAGGAGTCAGCACGAGTTCAGTGTTGTGGAAAAACGGTTCGGGGTAATCATTTAAAACAGGTTGACGGCGGGGGCAGACGTGAGCCAAAAACCACAAATCCTGAATGGAATGAACTCCTGGTCACCCCCGCCATACACCGCCGGTTTCCCTACGGAGAGCCAGCGTTTCGGGGGTCTATCTATTTCATGCTTTTCGCGGTGATAATCTACCTGGCTCGGGTTCGCTCACATAGCCCGAATTCTTTGCGAGCGCGTTCATTTCGGTAGTCGCAGCTTGACTTTATTAACCTGCAGTCTAAAGTTTTGCTCTCATATCCTGAGTCCGCTTCCAAAGAAAAACAGGAGTGCGCGCCGGTTCATTTCCAGGGCCACGTCCTGAGATCGCCTCAGAGGTCACCGCGCCGAAATAGCTCAGTTGGGAGAGCGTTAGACTGAAGATCTAAAGGTCCCTGGTTCGATCCCGGGTTTCGGCATTTTGAACCTCCGCTTCCCCCCCTCCAACTGGCTCCTCAGTCATAGATAAGAATCCTTGCAGAAAACTGCCTTTCCCCTCCTTCCAGCACCTATCATTATCACATATGCTTTCCCATAATGTCCAAGGGTCTTCCTGTCAGCCTGAGTCACACGAAGCATGTCTTTTTTTTTTTACGTGAGGCCATTTAACATTCAGCAGACGTGGTTATCCTTAACTCACAATTACCATGGGGGGGGGGGGGCTGTGTTCGCTGTTCCAACACGCTGTGTTAGGCCTCGGGCTCCGAGCGGTCCGTTGATAGTGACCGAGTAAATCTCAACTGGGAGCAGCTCAGCCGTTGGCCGAGCCAGTGGCTTTGAAGTGGCTCACGGCGCGCACCTCTCTAAATCACCAGCGCCGTTCCCCCCCGGGGCTCTGACAGCCAGTCGTTCCACCTTCTGGTCTGGGGGGGGGGGGGCCAGGGAACGGTCTGTGACTAATGTTCCGGGTCCAACCTGTGACCCCCGGGTTCACCTGCACCCATGAATTCAACTGAACAAGAACGGTGGAAACAGAGATCCTATCTGACTTTTTTCTTCCGATAATGAGCGGTTTGCGGCACGCAGATAAGGCACGGCCAGCAGCCCCATGGATATTCATGTTGCTGTGGGACTGAACAGGGGCCCGGTTTGATCGGTTTTGGCCGGATGACAGCTGAACGTTCAATAGTTCCCGTGCGACAATGTGAGGAGGAGGCCGCTGGATTAGCCGTATCCATGCGCCTGCCTGCAGCTTAATTACATGGACTGTGCCACATTTTGACCTTTCTTCACAAGGCAAGAGCACACGAGGAGAGCGCGGGCCTTTGAAACTGGGTTCATACCGAAAATGAAAAGGCGTCTTCACTTCTGAGGATCCTCTCATCTCGCCGCCCCTTAGATCGCACAGATACCGGACACGCAAGCTCGCTGGCACACACACTCGCTCGAGTGTCTATCCTCAGTTCAATAATCACAATATGGATTCTGTTGGAGCGGGCGGCATCTCCACTCCGCCACATAATGGTCTTCTCAAATGAGTCACCGGGTTACAACCCGCTCCAGCATCGCCCTGGCAACAAAGCAAGTGACCAGCCAGCTGGAGACGAAGCATTTCTCTGGCCTGCGTCTATCCCCGGAGGCTGTGTGTGGCTCTGTGTGTGTGTGTGTGTGTGTGTGTGCTGCTGCTGCAGCATTCAGCCTGATACTGAGGCACATTGTCTGGTATTCACAGCACCGCAGCACATTTCGCCCTCCTCGCTCCCTCGCTCCTCTGCCCACACAGTCCACCGCGGTGGGGAAGCAGGAGGAGGAGAGGAATCTGTGTTATTTACTCATACTGTCCAGCTCCTGTGGGCCTCCGGGGAGCCATCGCACGACAAGCTGTCCTGCAGGAGCGACAGGGCGATAGTCACACTATCCAAAAGCATCTCTCGCCTCAAAACAGGTCTCCTTCGAGCCGGATTTGAACCAGCGACCTAAGGATTTCAGTTGTATTGCATCTACAGTCCTCCGCTCTACCAACTGAGCTATCGAAGGGACAAGAAGACCTCAACAATGATCAATAATGACAAATCAGTCAAATCACTCACATACCCGCCAATCATAACCTTAAACACAGGACCTTAATGGAGGTACCAATATTGCTATTATTGGCTATTATATTGCTATTATTGGGTCCATCAGGTGATTTTACTGCTGACATTTTGTTTATATGTGAAATCTTGTTTAAGGTTTTGTTTGGTCTTTTCCCTGTCAAAACAAACAAACCGAACTTCACTTCAACTGATGATTTATTTATATGCTGATGATATTATAGGTAATGGTTTCTGGAATATTTCCTTGCTTTTATTTATTTTCCGATCACAAAAAGTAAAGGAAATCATGAAATGCCATGCTGGCTGGAACAAATCACTATATTCTCCATTTACGATACTTGTTTGTCTCGCTCGATTGGTGCCTTTTAAAGCTGTTGACTCTTAACTGATAGTATTCATGGGTGTCGCCGTGTAATCTTTAACTTTTCATGTTTAACAGATTGTTGTCAAAACCAGTGGCCCGTACGGGGATCGAACCCGCGACCTTGGCGTTATTAGCACCACGCTCTAACCAACTGAGCTAACCGGCCTGGAAAACACAAGTATTTGTTTACTCATCACGCCTCGCTGCAAAGTTGGAGTACACATGGCATGTGCAGGTGACAAAACATTGTTGACTTCACTTTCAGGAGGTGGGGGAGGGAAGTCTTCCACGTCCATGCTTGCTGCTCTTCTCCTGCAGAGGCTCTTCAGTCAGCAGCACCAAAGTGGGGGGATCCACTACTCCGACACACATTCCTACGGCAGAGAGACAAACGTCATGACATTGCAGGACGGGAGGGGCTCGCCGCACACAATTTCCAAATGAATTCAGCGCTTCTGAATGTTTCCATACATCGGGAGCGTGTAAGCTGGCCTGATTTAGCCAGGCAGGCCCCTGGAAGCCCGGCCACACTGTCTTATTTGTTCTAGCGGTGGGTTTGCGAGGCGAGGAGCTCGGGCTGTTGTTGTGGTCACGCTCTGGTACCTTTTGTGTCAACATCAGCGTCTGAAGCTAAAGCTAATTCAGACAAGCGGGCGGGTGGGTGAAAACAAAAGGAGCCCTTATGGAGCCTCTGTTGACTGTTGACACGACCACGTGTTGAAGTACACGCAGCAGTCTCGTATGCTAATCGCGGGCATGTCACGCTGTCGAGGGAATAAACAGGCTTGGCTAACATTATAATGGACCGGCCTGTGGAGGGACCATCAGAGTAGGAGGGTGTGGTAGTTTTGTGGCTATTTATTGTGTCACTTTTAGCTGTAAACTCTTCAAGTGAGTTGCAAGTGAACAAACACATTTCTATTGGCTAACACGGCACATTAAAACTCTTAAATAACTGCAAAATAAGTGCATTTTCTCCAAGCAAAGACATAAAATGTAGCGCAGGCAGCAGCAATTACTTCTCCCATATGCAAGCATTTATGCCCAAGGCCTGGAAAAATGTATTCCCCTGCTTAATTACGAAAATGTTTAACTTGCGCCCCAGGCTGTGTGAAAACTGAAAACATTATCACATCATTTTTGCTTCACCAGACCTGACATGATAAAATCAACCTCAGTATGCATTAGCATTTGTGGTGCGGGGGTCAATTTGGCATTTTGTCTCGTCGCAGGGGGAAATGTCATTCGCGTGCTGAGGCAAGGAGAGACCTTTGGACCTGCATGGGCATGAGAAAGATTGCATTCCTCAGAGCAGCCTTTGTTTGCAGATGCACAATCCATATTCAGAAGTGACAGCTTCTGTCAGAGGCTTCCTCTGGAAAAAGGTGGTGCTATTTCCTGACTTCTTCAGCTCGCCGCTACCCGCCAGAACAGATGACCGATTCATGACATCATGCCTTGGCATAAAGCGGCCACTGTTGTGGTATGTATGTCCCATATTCTATCCACACAGTCTGTACGGTGCAGTACAAGCCACAAGTGCACAACCAGTCTGCTTCTGACTAAGACGAGCCTACACCACAGTCGCAGCCAGCAAGATCCCAAGGATAACTCATTCGGAGTGTCAAAGCGTGTTTTGTCTACAAATAATGTGAAATCCTCTGCTCCTTTGTCCTCCACCCTGTTCACTGGGCACAGTGCCAGAGCAGTGGATGTGAACACACAGAGCCAGTGTCTGCTGAACCCAGTGTGGCTGACAGATGATGCTAGCGGTAATAGCCAGGTAGAGTATGCATAGCCTCAGGAGAAGTACCCCGCACAATGGAGAAGAATGCAATGGCAGCCGCACCAATGTATATAGCACCAGTGGCAAGGAGGCCTCTTCTAGGTTAGGCAGTTTGCAGACGAGCAAAGGTGACTCAAAAAAGAAGAAACAGGTAGTTACTTGATATGCATGGTTGTGAAGTGACTGGCACGTTTTGGAGTGGCAACTAACAGCCGATCCCTGACGGGAGCCTTGAGGGGTGGGGGGTGTGAGTCATCTTTCCCTGCAAATGTTCACTTTGAGGCCCGGGACGGCAGGAAAAGGAAGGGAGGGAGGGGAGGACAGGTCAAATACTCAGGTGTGCTGTTCTGCACACATAGGCACGGAGATGGGAAATGGCATGGCAAGAGCAAAAAGGAAAATGTCTTTAAAATAGCCCAGTGGTCGTGTGTGGTTTCCTTATCCCACATTAACCCAGGCAGCATGGGCAGTGCTGCTCCCTCCTACTTTGAATCAGGCCTCCACTTCACCTCCCTCCTACAATTACTCGGCTTTCACTTATTTTTACCTGCCCCTTAGAGAAAACTTCATGCACCTATACCGCTGACGACATCCTGCACAGCCTGTTGTGGCGAGTTGCTGCTTTGAATGTGACGTGTACCATATGTGCAAACACCTGGCTGGCTCACCCCGTTGACATGGCCGGGGCTATCGACACTAGCACTTCACTACAGTCTGAGGCATCTTTAAGCAGCAGTGAAAGCAGGCAGACTATGTGGCAAAGCTTATCAGCCCGGAACAAGGGGACCAAATATGCATCGTCACTGATTTAGAGTGGCTCAGCCTGTCGGCTCACTGCCTAATTAAAAGGTACTGGAGGGCAGTGTAATCAGCGAGCAATGACTGAGGACCGAGCAGAAGACACCAGGGAGGTAGGGGAGGAAGAATCCACCATATAGTTGATGACAGACTCAGGTGAGCATGTCATTACACGCTGGGGAGGCAGAGTTGCACTCTGTTGCAAAGGAAAACAGGAAAACAGTCATCTGACTCACTGGTGTAATGCGGACAATTTGCTCACCTGTGTATTCCTAATAAGCTACGTTAGAGAAGCGGTAGTGGCAAGGATCAAAAACATGTCAGCGTGCACACTGTCAACATGACTCAGAAATCGCCACCTTTGTTCACGTAAAGGGGACATTCTTCAGCGGTCAATCGCAGATTTCTCCAGTTTAATGGCTTCATTAGTCATCAGTTCAAGTCAAGGAATGACAGAACTCGCACTTAGACAACATATGGTACCGTCTGGAAAACTTGTCTTCATACTCTTAATTATAGATTTCATGTATTTCCGCTACAGTTTCCAACTTGGACTCGGGGAACTTTGCGCCTCCAGCCCGTAAAGCACTGCTGATCTCTGGTAGAGATCAGCGAGACATTCAGAAATGGTTGATGTGAGTGTTTGCGAGAGCTCCTCTAGTCAAAACGCTCTCTGGTTTGGAGTCTCTCTCTTCGGCGTCCTGGGACGCACTTAATGACAAGTGGCATTCCACACACACGGGCTGAGAGCCGTAAACAAAGGCCTGGAGGAGGAGAGGGTGGTACGGAGGCAAAGACACTGGTAGTCTGCTGTGAGTGTGTGCCTTTGGCTTTGCAGCTCTTTGGCTGAATGTTTTATTGAGCAGTTGGACTCTTCTGCCAGGATTACCGTAATCAGGCCTCGACCAAAAACACCACATCCCGGGGTCCACAAAGAGCCGGCGGGCTGGCTTAGACAAAGTACTGTAATGCATTCAAGGCGGGAGGGCGGGGGGGCTCAGTTCATGGCAGGACAGGAGGAGAGTACCCCTGTGGCATACTGATGAGCTGCATAGTAAGAGCACCGATACAAGTCTTGTCCGGACAGCTGTCATAAGAGAACAATAGTGTCGGGATCACATTACAGTAAATTGCTCGAGCGCACCACACTACAAACAATCCGCGCTCTTATCGCCTCGGGTTGTGAACAACATGGCGACTACATGAGACCCGTACACTGGTTATTTATTGTGCCAGGTTGCACCTTTTTTTTTCTCCCCTGCAAGTCAAGTCAAAAACTGCAACCTTCACAATATCCTGGTATCTGGGCCAGTCAGACCTTGACGGCGGAGCGCGCTTCACCGCCCACCCTGACCTCGGGAGGGGCGTGGGGTGGTTTTCTCGCAAGCCTGAGAGAGAAGACGAGCAGAGCCTGGAAAGTTCAACCCCTGACTCCTGGGAGTTTGAGAACTGTGATTAGACAGGAATTTGAAATGCATTCATGTGCGTGCAAATCCAAATAAATCAAAGTTAAGCACACAAGCCTCCTCAAAATGAGCTCTATTTTTGTCTCTGCAGTGTCCCGGTGCCCGGGAGACGCCACATTCTGCCTCTCCAATCCCCCGCTCTGGAGGACACACCACCCGCACACTATCTAACTAACGCCACCACCAAAGAGGACGAGACTGGCATTCCCCATCAGCTAGCACTGATAATTACAGACCTAAAAGGTGTTGATTAGAGGGAATGTGCTGAAAAAAAAAAAAGGAAAAAAGAACCAGGCCTGCAGCACCGCACTACTTTAATCTGACGTCACCACGTTTCTTCACCAGTCGCGGTCCGAGCCAACCTACCACACTGTGTCACTGCCGCGTGGTGTCACCCACTGCATTACCGTCCCTTGTATAACCGTTACGCTGCTATGTCAGTGCATTACAGTGACCCTGTTGCACACCCGCAGCAAACCGACCCCCGACAACACAACATTTTTCAACCAATAATCTGTCACGAATCTAATTATGCATCTCCATCTCAGATATTAAGGTGTGAAGTCTGTCACATCAGGGACGTATTGTTGAACTCTTCTCCTCCATCTTCTGTCTAGTCTTGTTATACTGTCATATGTGTGTAACTACGCTTTTGCTTTTTGTGTGCAATGTAAATCCGCTACAATGTGAACTAAATCGTCTCAATTTTCAAGCGGTACCGTGCTCAAAGCACACGTCTTCCAACCGTACCGTGCTTGTACTGTGCTTGAGGTCCCAGTGAAAGGGCCTAAAAAAACAGGATCCCCCCTGGAACACACCCGAAAGAGAGGAGATGTAAACTATGTGAGACATGGCGTCCATTAGAAAGGCAGAGGCGACCGCGGCCTTGGCTGTCACTGCTTACCCGGTCTCCACCCTCCTCCACGGTGAGCCACAGAGCAAAGCTCTGAGAGAGAGGCCAACACGTCACCAGAAGAACTCTATACAGCGCGCGGTATGCAGCGGATAAGCGGCTGCTTCCAAGAAGCTTTTGTTGACTGGGGCGGATTCGAGCTGAGGAGACATTTTAATATGAATGGAGCTTCACAGCGCTGGAACAAGGAATGACCAGAGGAAAACGACAATACAGTACTCCCCCCGCTGCAGCGACTTCAAAGGGTGGAGACGCACTCTGACGCCCAGATTAACGGCGATCGCTGACTGTACTTCATACAGTCGCCATCCGCTGCTCATGGAGCGCTGCATTGACACAAACCTCTGAATCAGGGGGCGACGGGGTCTGTTGGAGATACATTGGAGATTTACATCGGCAATTACAGCAACTGCAATGTGTATGTCGAACATCTGGGACCAGTCAAGATCCTCCTCTCTAGGGGAGAGGAGATTCATGAATCACTTCCAAAATATCTGATTCACCCTCATTACATGCCTCTTCAATTCCTTCTGCTTTTGTTTTTTTTTTCTTGGTCGGACTTAGTCAAACTCTTGCATTTACAGTGTGATGCGAATGGAAACTCTGAAGAACAGCGCATCGTGTTGCAGCAGGAGAAGCTCCCATTCACAGGCTAAAGTGACACAACCTGGAAATTATTTCACCACCCTCCATCCATTATCTTGGCCGCTTTGTACCCACTGGTCTGTTGGTGCATATCTCAAGTGCGCAGAAGGTGAAGGCAGGAAACACATCCTGGACAGGGAACTCGCACCATTCACTCTCATACTCGCACCCAAGGGCAATTTAGAGTCTCCTATCAAGCCAACCATGCATGGTTTTGGGACTGTGAGAGGGAACTGGAGTACCAGGAGAAATCCCTCAGATACAGATCGGCCAGGACGCCAAACAACAACTCCTGTGCCACACGTTTTTACACACAAGTAAATGGAAACTGTCAATGCAACATGGGCTCTGAATTCCAGAGAGGCCATGCACTCGACACCGCATGAACCAAGCATGGAAGCATCGATTACGGCATCTGCATCAGTTCCCATCCCTGTTCTTATTCTCGCCCCTCTCTTTTCCCCCCCGTCCGTTTCCTGCCTTCAAATATTGGCAACACACACCATAAACAAGTCATTAACGTGCATAAAATCCACGACTGGCTAAATCCCTCTGACGGACGTCTCCAACTGCAAGACGGGTGCGTGACGTGCGAGCCATTTCACACGTCCACCTGCAGGAGAGCAGCGTCCTGCCTGTCCCAGCTGTTGCTGAACTCTGCTGCTAATCCATGTCTTATCTCCGCGCGTCCCCGATGGTGTGGGCGGGTGGACGGCGAATTCAGAAAAAAAGAACGGTATGCTCCTTTGCTTGACCACCGTGTGCTACACTGACCCCCCCCCCCCAGTTTGGTCATGCTGGACGGGAGGCATATCCGTGAGCTGTTAATGGAATAGCAAGAGTTATGGCCCTGTCACAATTACTTAAGCGGTTGGCAATTCCTGGCTTTTATCCACTGAGCTACATCTGTGTCCACAGACCACCAGAACTCACTGGATGGAGGACATTACTCGCTTGTTTCCATGCTGAACAGCTGATAATATGGAGACATGGCAAAGAGTGTCGATGCCTCTTGATTTTTCCTCGAAACACCGGCGGTTTCGCCGCCCCGGGTGTCTGAAAACATCCACCGTGAAAGCAGCCGTGGTTTGATGAAGGACCCTGTGTCTACATCACTTATACGGCCGCTTACATTAGTAAACGGCAGTAAATCTCCGAAGAGAGAGAGAGAGAGAGAGGGAAATGATTTGTGCTCCCTGGAAGAGCTCTGACTAGGTGCAGGCAGGCATTCAGCATCTGCCTTGGCAGCCGGGATATTTGCTAAACAAATTGCCTGGTGGAGATTCCTGTCCTGTGTACATACATGTGTGTGTGACCCCTGGCTGTTCCCACTCCCAGACGTAGAGGCCGAATGAGCTGGACGTGCATGGGGCCGCGACACAATGCAGACCAAGATCAAAGAGCTCACTGTCATTTAACTATCTTTTTTAGAGGCTTCGCTTTGCTTAATGGGTTCCTAAAAAGCACTTTTATTTCGTTGTCCAGAGAGACAACTACTAAAGGGAACGCGCCCAATTAAATCGTGGTTTTACAACCTGTTTAGATGGATCTTCCAGTTGACTGAAGCTGTGTGCTGCTTCCACTGAGGAATGCTATGCATGACTAAATGAATTTGTAGTTGGCCTGAGTGCTGCAGCTCAGCAGCAGTAGTCTGGATGGACACGGATATGTTCAAGTTTTGAGTGGATAATCTTATTTTTGTCATCAAGATGGCAGGCCTGGCATGCTTGCCATGGCAAGGCAAAAGGCTATCTTGCACCTGCAGGCACATCCTTGAAGATGTGGGACTGAAGGAGAGAGGAGAGGCAATTGTCAAAAGGTTGCAAGGCAAAATCTGAGGAAATGCATGTGCTTGGTATCCTGTTCAGCTGAGGTGTGCAGGAGAAACATGGGAGGGAAAGATTGGTTGTGTGCTCTTGTTGCAGCGAAGCTTTAGGATTAGGACGCATTCATAAAGTTAAATAACATAATGATAGTAAATGGGGACTGTCTTTTTAAGATTTGGCAGTGATGGTAACTTGGCAAAGTTAGCCAAGGTGCCACGTTATTAGCATAACCCAATACACTGCCTGTCGGCATTTATGCTTCAAATACATCACCGAACATTATGTAGACTGTCGCTCCCTCGAACGAAGCCAAATAGATAGTTTGGCGCCTGCTTTATACAATGTCAAAAAACTTAGGGGAAAGTCCCAGACTCACCATTTTATGACCTATCTTCGGGAGAACCGCCTTGTCCCTTCGCTGTGCCAGCATGTACGTGTTAAAAGTCGCGCATTTAGGAGTCCAACACAAGTTGAGACAACACCAAACCACATCCAGTCTTCGCTTACTGTCCGTCTTTTAACTTAACTATCCTTCGATACAAGCCGAGTCCCTCCACGAGCCCCTCCCCTTACCTCCTGCGACCAGTTGATTGGCCCCTCGGTCGAGCTCATCATGCCGTGATTGGCCGAGCTGACCTGTCAATCATTCCTTTTCCAAAGTTTCCTCCGGCCGGATCGGGACAGATGAGTTGAGCCCCGGGTGTGTGACGTGTTAGGTGGCCCGCAGATGTCTGCAGATGATGGTGGATTAAAGCGTCGTCTGGTTTTGGAGATTGTCTCGATAAAGAAAGTTCGTAACCTTATATCCGGAAATAAACCTCTGGACTAATGTTTATCCTTATCACGTTGTATTGAAACAGCTGGAATAAACACATGTACAGTTTAATTTAGTCAGTTAACTAAATTGCACTGGAAATATTCTCCCTGAAATACACAAAATCAGATACAGACACTTACACTAGAGATACTTACACTGATTAATACTTAATAACTTAAATGTGCATTATTTTGTACATATTTTGGTACTGCCCTCCCCCAACAACTGCTTGCTATCCCTTATGGATATTTTGTTCTGTTGCTCTACAAATTGTGCCCCACCCCCAAGTTACGGTGTCATTACCTGGGACCTATCTCCCAGAGGAGAACTTCACCGAGGGATCAATAAAGTTTCACATTGTCAGATTGTCTTGTCCTTACGTTATCAAAATTATTGCTTGAAACAGTAACCAGCTCTTCATTTTCTGTCTTTCTTCCAAACTCTTCGAGGGCCTGGTAAAATGAACCTGTAAAGTGAGCTGTGCTCAAAGGACATTCAAATCTGGAGCGAACATGGCAGACTTCAGGAGAAAAAAAACAAGAGGGCCATGCTGAAGATAACAATTCCTCTTCTGCCACCTACAGGCTACTGCGTGTCACACAGCCTCAATAAAAATCCAAAGGAGTCCAGCCACAATTCATTAAGTGAGAGAACTGTTTATTTGTTAATGAAATGATTTCCCAACACAAACAAGACATGAAATACTATGGCACATGTTTATTCTATGCTTCATACCTACTTTAATAAGATAAAAATAAACAAACTGTTCAATATTACTGTTTTACTACTGATTCGACTCAGATCTACAGTTAGGAAAGAAAAGCTTGTCTTTTGAAAGTGCTTCAATATATTCCAAGTACACTCCCTTGAAACTTATTTGAGTAGATTTGGTCAGTGAAGTCCCCAAAGTAGCTTCACCTCAGGCACCTTGATGTTTCTCAAGTTGACCAATTTCAGATTTGAGAGGGGCTTTTTGTGTGGCGGGGTTGACTTAAGCAGACTTGAGAGATACAAATCAACTTGTGTAAAACACCAAGTAAAACATTTTTCACATGTCTTCAAAAGTTCAGTAACTACTGCAGTGGAGGTGATTAATATACTTCGCTGGGTAACTTAAAGCCATCCCTCCAGCCAATTCAACCAGATTATACAGATGAGCCTTCAAAACCTGCCCTGGACCCAATGAGCATGGGAACTCCTCATAATCTAACACCCAATCAAATGGAAATAAGTTAAACAGTTTTTGTGTAATTCCTTTGAGAAACAGACTAAAAGTCATGAAAACATTCCTAGTGACGACACAAAAGCCACACACACTGTGTCAATGGATAAGACACACACACACACACACACACGGTCAATATTTTCAGTACAATGAAGCCATTGTGTAAAAAAAACAAAAAAAAAAAAACAGAAACAATACTTTGTCAAAACTAAATGTCCTTATGAGTACACCATGATCAAAATGTGGCTTGTTTATTCTCTTGTTAACACTGCTTCAGTTTTGCTACATTACTCCATTTTTCAGACAGAGGAGCCTTTGTGGAGCGAGCTAGTCCGCAGCTTTTGTCCAAAAACAAAGAAGATTCTGTTAATCATGACCACGGTAAACATTTTTCTCTCTTTTTCAAAGAGGATTCAGTCCAAAGACACCAATGTGACTTATGAATGGACTGATCTAATTGTCCACTTAAGCTCATAATACGAGCTTTCCTGGCTCCCTCATATCTCCCGAGCACACTACACATTACCAAGCCGTTTTGTGCGATCGGTCAACCGCACCATCGCTGACAGACCAAAAGCAGCTGAAAAGATGAAGTGAAATGCCCCCCCAAGCATTACAGTATGCAAATCTTTAAAAACCCAAAGCGTAGAGCTTTCGTTTTTCTCTTTTAGAATGTTTAAACTTAAGCAATTCGATTAGGCCAATTCTTCCTGATTAACAAGATTAAAAAGGTCCCAGGTTTCTGCTTCTGAAAAGCCCTGGTACTAAATGCTGTCTCGTGCTTTTCTGACTAAACTGATAAGAAACCATATGCTGGTGTACAATGGATGTACATGAACATATTATGCTGAATGTGACGAAACAAGCAGGGCGCCATTCCACTGCCTTACACAACCACGTCTAGAAACTTAAATTCAGAGCCAAACTAACCACATGCAAACTGTAGGAAGATACTGAAGCAGGCCTGATCACCACAGACCCAGACAGTCACCATTAGCCTTTAAAGGCCCTTTGAGGCTCACTCATCTTGCATGTACAAATAAGCCTTGAAATTCAAAGGAATTTACCCCGCCTTTGCAATGACCACGCTCAAAGAACTTTCAAGCATCTGTTGAGAAAGTTAAAAAAAACAAACAAAACCAGCCAGATAAGACGTTATGACCTGATAACGCAGCCCTCAGCTCAGCTGGAGTGGGGTTTGGCAGACACCTCAGACTGACCCGGGGTCGCACCATTTTGGGGCGCCGGCTTGTTGCCGAAGTTCCAGTCCACCGGGTTGAGCAGCTGCATGGTCTTCTTGTGTGTCCAGATGGGGTTGATGAGGAGGGTGAGCAGGGCCAGGCCGGTGAAGAAGAGCAGGAGCTGGGGCAGGGCCACGTGGGAGCAGAGCTCTCTCCAGTGGGTGAAGGTGACCCACCACATGTAGTAGGTGAGCACCATGCGACAGTGGAAGGCGTGGATCATCACCCACTGGTTGGCTTTCCAGAACAGGGTGCGCGCCCAGCCAGCCTGCCAGGGACGAGAGGAGACGGACGAGGAAGATTAGAGAACAAAAGAAGGCCCCAGATTAATTCATGACAAAAATGTAATCTGTGCAAAGAAAGTTCCTTTTTTTTTCAAAGTGGAAACTTTATCTGACATGACCCCCTGTTGCACAAAACCACAGAAAGAGGAACCGAAATCTGGTGATATTTCCAGCGTCTATGTTGGTCACTGATCCGAGAGACACCTTGACACCTTGTGAAATATAAGCAAACCGACACGAAAAAAAACAAAAAGAACCAGCTCCGTACCTTCAGTAACATCCAGGATATGCAGGTGAACGGCGTGCTCATCTCCAGCAGCAGGGTGACCATCGGCAGGAAGTGACCCAGGGAGTCCCACAGGACGGCCCCGGCGTATCCCGACAGGGCGAAGAAATGATGCGTGGCCAGCGGGAGGTCGAAGGACCGGAACACCACACTGGAGGCGTGAAGCGCCACGTTCTCAAACACGAAGAAGCCGGTGGCGGTGAGGACGTTGAACCACGACCAGTCCTCCTGGCCCCTCACTCTGTCTCTGGCCAACTCAGAGTCCTCGGTCAGGGCCCGCAGGCCGGCTACGCTGCTCTGGATGCCGAAGACGGCTCGAGTGGCTGCGAGGTTCCAGAAGACCTTCTCCTTGGCCACCAGGGAGCCGTAGGTGCGGGACACGGCCACGGAGAACAAGTGGGAGAGGAGGAACACGGCCGTGTAGAAGGCGAAGCCGAGGCCGATGAGCTGGAAGCGGTAGTCCCAAGAGAAGTACTCTGCGCTGGGCTGGGAACGAGGGCCGGTCCGGAGGTCAGAATCCATGGCGGAAAGATGGGAGATACAGGGGGTAGTAGATCTGAAGAGAAAATCAGCAGCAGACGGGAATGGGAGAACAAACCGGGAAATGCATGGTGCGAGGGCAACCTGCAAAAACTGAGAAAAGGAAAGACGGACAGTGTGTCAGCATAGTCACTGCCAGCATCTTCAAATCTGTAAATGAGCTGTGTTCAACGTTCTAACCCGTGTGCCTTTACTACAATGTAACTCTGTAAAAGTGAAGACTGGGTAATGCAAATATCTTACATCATGTATTTATTTATGTTCCAACATTTCATTCATTTCAAGCTTTTTTTAGTCTCCATATGACGTCTTAAAAACATTTTCCTGCTGGTTCCGACAAACTTCATAATGAAGTGACATCATCCAAACCATACAGCTGTGCGGTGTAACAACTACATCAATGATCTGATCAATATCATACGAGAGTAGCAATACATCCACTTACGCCAAATGTATATAGTCAGTTCGTAAGAAAAGACGAGTCAGACAGCGTCAAGTAGGGTTGCAAAGTTAGCACAAAAACAACCACGGCGACGCACCGGAGGCTAAATAACAAGCTAGAGCAGCAGGGTTGAGCCCACAGAGGGGAGTGTTTGTGCCGCAAGCGAAATAACATCTTTGTCATACATACCGCACAGGTAGCTCCCTCTGAACACCCCCCGAGACCAGCTGCCGATTTCACAACTTCTCGACTGCTAAACTCACATCATACGACTCCAATTTGGTCACATGACCAACGAACAGGAAGTGACGCCCACCCCAAACACCGAGCGATCCTATTGGTCTGCATGGCCCTGCGTATGCATTGACATAATAAAGAGTAGACGCCGCATTGGCTGCCGGGCGCGAGAAATGTGGCCGCCATCTTGAGAAGGTCATTGTAGCGTGAGCAACACAAGCAAGTAGATGCCTGAACACTGTTGCTGTGCAGATCGGCGGAGTGTTTTCGGCGAAATTACTTTTCACAAGTAAGATTGAACTTCAGTATTTGTTGTACTATTGTAATATTGGTTGTAATCTGTGTGAAATTTGTTATAGCACAAGGCAGTCCCATGGATATATAGATCTTTATACATCACTGACACGCGGTTCAACACCATGAACAAACGCAATCCTTGTACCAAAGGATTGAAAACTCCCTTTTTTTTGTATTGTTTTATGGATGGAGAGGAAGGCTTTTTGCCAAGATCCAGGGAGTACTTGCTCACTTGGGCGACAACAGATGGAACACTCAGTTCATCAATCTAAGAGGTTTATTAAACTCCTCTCTTATGCATCGGGTTCCTAAGATGCTCCGTTCTCTGCATCAGGTTTATATGATGTTACTGTTGTGTACTGTTGATGATGTTAATGTTTTTTTTTTCCTTTAGTTTTGCCTCTGTTCAATTTTTTTTTGTTTTCAGTCCCACACAAGTGTCAAATTATGTGGTGCTTCCTTAAGGTGTCCTGTTTTGCCATGATCAGAGTAATAAAACTTTCAAAGTTCAGGAATCCTGTGATGTGTGTGTTGTGCGAGCTTGGTCAGAGATGCTATACCATCATCACTTGACGAGAGCTACCACTTTCTAACCCTGAAAAACAACGGTGGCCTTGTAATTCCGTCATAAGTCACAGTGAAGGTGCTGAGAGCTGCAGAGAGGGTGATTTGCCAAGCTCCAACAACGCAACATCTGAAGCTGTCAACAGTTAAGCACGCAGTCCTCCTTCAGGGGTTTTAGCCTATGCAGAACTGTCAAGAGGATCTTTGTACAGATGTAAATATGGTTTGGGGTGAGAGGGTGTCAATTTCTTTTGTTAAACTTGATGCAGCTTTACTACTCTGCAGCATGGGAGTAGATGCATTGAACATTTTGAAAAGAACCCAAAAGAAAACAGCCTATGAGGAAAAGAAAACATCTCACAAGAGATCACACATGATGGAGTGCAGCTGAAAGTAGACAGCATTCTAGTGGGTGGCACTAACCACAACTGTTGGAATTGAAATGGAAAATACCTAGCTATTTGTAAAATTGAGTTATCTGCTTCCTGACTGAGTTAGCGTTCTGATATTTGTTTAGATTAGAGTGAATGATGGAGTGATTACAGCATATAAATTCACCAGAAATCTTAACAAACTATCTCTAATACATTAGATTATGTCTATTTTAAATATACAATACAAACATAGTTTGACTGACTTTGTTGACTTTGGACAAAGGCAAACTGTGTCATTCAGCTTCTAGCATTTAACTATGGAACGAGAGTAGGTAGCTCTAGTTTCACGTTTAGTGTTTAGAAACGGCAGTGTCTTCTAATCTTGATTGAATAATTTTTCAAAGTGGATGTGCATTTCTTAAGCATTCTTGAGCAAACAATTATTTGTTTGTGTTGACAAAAAGTTGAAAAAAGAGCAATAACCCAAATGAAGATGTATTCTGGCTCCTCCTGTTATTGTGTGGATATTACCACAAATTATACTGTCTAGTCAGTGTTCATGCATGCACAGATGCCGCTTATCCCCACGTACTGGCACAATTCCATGATGAGACAGAATGCATAAATCAATACAAGACAAGGCAAGTTTATTTGTATAGCACCATTCTTACACAATTCACAGTGCTTTACAGAGAAACAATAGAAACATTTAGACAAAGAAGCACTTTGAAAGCAGCAGATCACTATAGACACTATAGGAAAGCTGCAGTAAACAATAGTGTTTTCAGCCCTGATGTAAATGAGCTAACTGTTTGTGCACACCTCAGGTGTTCAGGGAGTTTGTTCCACAGGTGAGGACCATAGAAGCTGAATGCAGCTTCACCCTGCTGAGTAGACCTGTCCCTGATGACCTGAGGGATCTGGATGCTTCATTCCCAACCAGTAGCTCTGACATGTATTTAGGCCCAAGACCATTCAGTGACTTGTAAACCAGTAACAGGATTTTAAACTGAATCCTTTGACACACAGGAAGTCAGTACAGGGATTTAAGGACTGGTGTGATATGGTCCATTTTCTTGAGATGATAAGATGACGATGATAAGTCTGCCTGCCAGGTTACCTATTCAGTCAAGTAGTTTATGCAAACATCCAATTAAATCAAGATATTCAGCAAGCAGATAACAGGTCTGACTAGAACCGGCTATGGCTACAAACAAGATTCCCATCATCCAAGCACATGAACAGATCAGAAAGAGTATTACCGGTGACAAATGAGACAAATGGAGAAAAACAAGAAAGTGTAGCTATTTAGCTGAATTTGTAGGTGTCGAAGCAAAGCAGCAAAGGAACACCTTAAAAATGTCAGTCACCTAATAAAGCGTCCAAAGATTCTGCTGTTGTTGATTACCACACATCACAATCAGCAAGTAAAACAGACTCAAGTGAAGCACTCCTACACAAGGAAGCAAAACTGTAGTCACATGAGAAGGCGCTGCAACCCTGAATAAGATGTTGCACTGCTACGGTGCTTAGAGTGTCATGTGAGACAGCCTGCACAAAATGGGAAATATCTTTTATAATCTTTTCGTTTCATGATTGATTTTTATCCCATAAAATAAATATGATAGTCATTTAGAAGTCTTTGTACTACACATTGAATTATTCAGTCAAATAGTCAGTTTCAAAACTGTATTGTTAATAGTGAGGACACAATTGAATTCAAATAACCAAGTATTTTATTACTTAATAGTTTATTACTTATCATCTGCACAATGTGCAATGTGTTTTACATGTATGTTACTTTGACACCTTAATTTCCTTTGGGATGAAAAAAGTATTTCTTTCTATCTATCTATCTATCTATCTATCTATCTATCTATCTATCTATCTATCTATCTATCTATCTATCTATCTATCTATCTATCTATCTATCTATCTATCTATCTATCTATCTATCTATCTATCTATCTATCTATCTATCTATCTATCTATCTATCTATCTATCATCTATCTATCTATCAAATAACCACTCAATTTGAATGTCAACAACTGCAAAAAATGTCCAAATATGGTCAAAAAAATGCTTCGCTGCTACACTGTGATGTCACATTCTAGAAACTTACTCATGATTCTAAAGATTCTGTGCATCATGTATCCCTTAGTAACACCAGTCACTTGGACAGACAGCTGCAAAGGTAAGTCCTCCTCTCCTCTTACAAGAAGAATTTCTTCAATCGATGTTTCCACCGTACTCATCTTCTTCTCGGTAAGTCGAAGTTCTCTTCATATTTTACCGGATTATCAAGTGAATTATCAGTCGGCTTCCCTTAAATTAACACATTCATCTAATTAATGACTTGATTTATTTGCACATTGCAACTTTGATCCGTCACTGCACCTACTCCTCTCTCTGTCTTTTTGAGATATTTCTACTTATTGACTTGTTTAAGTTGTGTTGTTATATTTCTTACATCCCAAGGCCTAAGCCAGAGGTTGCATTTACTACTTCATTTTTCATTAGTAAATCTCTGGTTTTTACTTCTGTATTTTCAGCATGTCCATATCTCAACATGTTCGTAAGCTCACATTTTTTACTTTACTTTTGATTTGTCGAATCTCTTTGCTTGGTAGTTTTCCTCATCTAATGCAAAGGCCTAAGGATGTTTCGTGTCCACCGTCTTGCTTGCCTTGTGTATGATGTGTGCTTTATAAATAAGCAACTACCGTATGCAGCAAACGCCCAAATATGGTCAAAAAAGTTACGCTCCTCAAGTGTGACAAAAACTGTAATGTCACAAAAACGGGGATGTCACCAAAAACAACTGAAGAGCCCATACACCAGTCACTTAGACAGAGAGCTGCAATGGTAAGTCCTCCTCTCCTCTAACAAGAAGAATTTCTTCAATCAATGTTTCCACCATACTCATCTTGTTCTTGGTAAATCGAAGTTCTCTTCATATATTACCGGATTATCAAGTGAATTATCAGTCGGCTTTTCTGTATTTAACCCATTCGTCTAATGGATGACTTGATTTATTTGCACATTGCAACTGTCTTTGATCCATCACTGCACCTACTCCTCTCTCTGTCTTTTTGAGGTATTTATGCTAATTAGGTTGTGAAGTTGTATTTCCTGCCTCCTATGACCTAAAAGACATGCTGATGACATGCTACAGTGTAGCATTTGTAGTCACATTTTTTATTTTGCATTTAAATTGCCAATGGCATTTTTTCAGAATTATTTATTTTTGCTCCTAAATCAACTTTAACTTTCCTGTAGTTTTGTACCAATTCCTCCCCATCTTCTTTTTCATTAACTATTTGTGATTGTGAAGCTGTGAAGTTACATTTATGATTGCTAACAGCCTTCACCAGGAGCCACACTTTATCTTTTTTTTACTTTATTGCCACAGTTTTGACTGCATTTCATCACCACATTTTTCAATGATTACCCTGCTCACATTTAAGCATTGTTTTTGTCTTGGTGGTTTTCCTCTGCTCATGTATTGCTTGTGATGAAATTGCACGGGGCCCTGTGGTCTTTTTTGTGTAGGGCCCCACTTTGGTCAGAAATGGCATTGGTTGTACGGGTAGGGCGTGTCCGCCATTATCACACTGCATTAGAACTCTTCCATCCATTGTAATCCCCATTGTAATCCCCTTCTGTGTGTTAAGTGCTTTTTAAATAGAAATCATTTTGTTGACTGATTGATTTATTGATTGATTCAATGACTGACAGCTTGGTCGATTGATTGGTTGATCATGTTGAACTGTTGTAAATTAAAAGGTGCTTTCACACTGATCTTGGTACAGTGGCAGCGGCAGGTGGCAAACCCATTCATTGTGTATGTGTAATCACGGTGCAAGAGCGCAGAGCCTTGTCGTGCCACTCAGTGGTTGCTGCCCTTGCTCCTCTGCTCAGCATCGCGGCTGCCGCCCGTTCCCGCTGCCCAGCGGCACACAAGAATTTAACAATCTTAAATTTTGCTACACAGCACTGTGATGACATCCAGGTGCATCTCATAGGAGAGAGGTTGTTGGGTCACGAGTTCCAGATGTTGTTAGAAGTTGCCATGGAAGAGCAGCTAATCGAGTTTCCCAAACTCTGGGACACAATACTTAATAAACAGGCAGTCCAACTGTTTCCTGCTTTGTCTGAAGTAGACCTCAAAGTGGCCGTTATGGAAATATAGGTCCCAGACTAGCATATACTCCCCAAGTTCCTTCCTTCCCATCAAAGCAGGATGGTCTCACATCCTCCTTTTTAGTGCTGCTCAAATCCTCCTCCTCCTAATTAGCACTAAAACCAGGGCTTTTCATGGAAAGGTTGACAAATGCATCTGCTCACGAGATCACGCTCAAACCAACAGTGAAAAGTTGTTACTGGTTGCTTCACAACTTGTGCCATGTGTATATACATTAAATGTATGCATTTAGCAGACAGAGAATGTACAAGTATGGAGTTCTATTCTCCATGGTTTTACACTGTCAGACTACACTGACACACTCGTGGACAGGATGTGTTAACAAATGACACAAAAAGTGTATTGTTGCATGTGAAACACATTTTGTGTGAATTTTAACACCAGATGTGTATAAAAATGTACAGAAAGCTGGACAAATTTAATGTGTTGGGGCAATTTAACGCAATGTGTGTTACTTTGAGTGGTCGCACCAGCTCAACACAATGGGTGTGTTATTTAAGTGGTGACTGAAAGAAATATAATTCAAGTCCTTGAATTAAAGTGCTTGTGACTCTACTTGACACTACTCTAACTTTATGTGACTTTAGGTGAACATACATTACTGTAACAATACTGTAATAACGTTACTGTAATGATATTAGCAGACTGTCCATAAGTGACTGTCCATGATCATGCCTGATTTTGCATGACGATTTTACATTTGCATGGCTCTCCATAATTTCTACGTGACATCAAATTATTAGAAAAATCATAAACAATATAAACAAAATTAATAAAATGTAAACTATAATACTAATACTAATAAGAAGCTACATTTGCTAATAATAAACTGGATATTGGACGAGCGCAAGTTACCCAATATCCAGAATCTTTCCAATATGAATGGGCCATACCTCTCCTCTTGTTACATTGTAGTGAAGATTTTTTACCACTTTAAAATCTGTCTAAATTATATTTGTAGTGCTGAAAATATGAAACAGCAGTTGCCACAGTCATCAGAATAAACATTTTTGCAAAGGCCCAATGTCCACATTAATTCCCCATGCATTCAGAATAAATGTACCAAATTCGGTGCTTTTTATCACAAAATGAACACATCTTAGTTATGCTACACCACTGAATTATTTTCAGGCTAATACAACCTATACTAGGGGAATGGTATAAGAAAAACCCAGGCAACTTTTTCCCGAGACCAATAGGGGGAGATCATGCCTTACAAATGTGAGAACGTGCTTTTTTGGTCATGGAAATGCACCAACCTTAGTTAATGAATACCTGAAGAATTGCCAATTTCCAAAAAAGAAAAAAAAAAGAAAAAAGAACACATTTATGACAGATTTTTCATTAAGAGAAAGAGCAGAGTTTTTTTCTTTCAACATATCTTCAAGCACTTTTTACCTGTACTGTATTTCTCACTCTCCTGTGAGCTTTGGTAGGTGGGAACAATAACAGATTTTTTTCTGGCCTGCTAAAAGCCTTGTTGAATTGTTCCATTAGTAAAAAGCGTTCCAGATACAGCAAATTGCAGAGTGCGGCCATGTCTCTCCTTTTTCAGCAGATTGCGTCTATATCATTGTTATTAGGAGATGGCGCTTGGTGACCTCCTGCAGTTTTCAGCACAGCTCTGCTCATCAGTTTCCTAACCTGAAAATCTACAAGAATATCTCTTATTCCTCAGACAGGCACCATCACATTTGGATTACTGTCGTGCGTTATCGTCCTTGTCCTGTCTTTGAACAATATTTGATTATTTGGATATGACACAATCATGTTTATGAATCTAAATGTTTATTTATTACTTGCTTCTTTATATGTTAGGCGATATTATAAATTATTAGTAGAATATGACTGGCGATAGTCCTGATTCACTCAGCCAACAACAGTAAAAGGTAAATGCACCATTTCCTTTGAACAGATGATTCAGAACCACCCTCAATCTTTATCTCACATTGCTATTTTGGTTTGTGGCCTGCATACAGATATAAATGTCAAGAGCACTCTGATAAATTCAATGAGGTTTTCTTCCTGTGGGCTAAAATACGACCACCCGGAATACTGTTGTAAGGACAAGAATAAATAAATGTTTGATGTAGTTTTCTGTCCAACAATATGAAATAAAATCTCTGTGTTTTCATTAATTCAAGGCACTCTACGAATATTAGTATTTTAGTATCACTGGCACAGCAAAAAGAGTGTGTGACAGTGTTTATGTCCTGGTTGGTCAAAGTTAAACAGGAAGCACACAGACAACCTTTTCCAAACTTTTTTCTCCAAAAATTTAATTGCAGAATTATTTACACTGGATGACCTCAGCAATGATAAAACTACTCAAATAGGCAAAAGTCTTTCAATAGCTCAGCTAGGAAAGAATGGAGGGAAATGCATATGTCGTTGCAAACTACTCAAATACAAAAATAACCCAATGATTCGGTAACTTGCACTTAAAAAACACACATTGAGAAATGCATATGTGACTGACTTAAATAAATACAGAACATATCAGTAGGACAGTGTCATAATTTCTGACCAAAATAATAAATTAGCCTACATTCAGAATCAGTATTTTGCATGCCATCATATCAGCTTGTAAAATAACCATAACAAAAGTAAAAATGACAACGGAACATAAGCAGATGCAAGAACAAAGTCGTGTTGTCAATGAAGCATATATTATTTATTTATATATCTATATATATATTTCTTTACAAATAATGAATATTTGGCATTATATTCATCCTCACTATAGATATGATATACAAGAGATGAAAATAGTTTTAGCTAAAGAACTACCTTTTTTCATTTGATCTAGTAATTATAGAGTGGTTTCACATTCCAAGTTCAAGGAAGTGTTGTATCGGTGACTCTGACGCTCTTCCCACAGCATGGTTAAGAAAAAGTCCCCCTCTGAAATATTTCACATCACAGGCTCTAGAGTTAAAAGCAGAAAGACAGTCGTACCAGAAGTGAGGCCACAAAAGTGGAGACGCGAGCTTTTGGATGATGGAAACGTGTCACCGGTAATGGGAGAATGAAGGCAATGGCAGGAAGTCAATGGACAACGAGAGGCTGTGTAGAGCATGGATGTTACAATATGCTGGATAGGTCGATAAAGATGGCACTTGGAGTTTAATTGCTGCCCCTGTGAAAGTGAATGACACAGTGGTAGAATTTTCTGCCCCTGGGGTCTTGGACAAGGTTTGGGTGGGGTAGCAGGCTGCTAAATTACCTTACAGTGGGGCGGCGTAGCTCAGTAGGTCACAACAATTGTTCATCTTGTGATAAAAGCACAAAACTTGTTAGATGTGTCGTGGATATATTTCAAACAAACCTGGATGTTGGGCCATTGCATAATCACCCCCTAGTGGCCGTAGCTGTTGCATCTGTTCTGTTACATTGTAATGAAGCTTTTTCCCCACTTTAAAATGTCTCTAAACTGTATTTGTGGTGCTGAAAACATGAAACTGCTGAAGGGTCGGCAAAGCATTCCATGCTAGTAACCTCTGATGGCCACAGTCATCAAAATAAAAATGTATAATGGCCAATATCCAGATTCATTCAACATATATTCAGCAATGAGTCTACCATATTTGGTGCTTTTATCATTAAATTAACAATAGTTTTGCTGTCATGTTTCTGCTGAAGTTTCACCGCAGATGAAATGAAAAAAATTATTGTCCAACTCTCACAGTATCACATGCACACCACACAAGTTTAGGTCAGCCAAAGCACTCCCACGCAAAGCCTCAATTAAATTAAGTTATAAAAATAAGATCTAAGCTGTTCATCTACATATGGGCTCAAATATACATGAGGAGAAAAAAAAGAAGTGAAAACGTTTGAAAACTCTTTTCATGAAAGGGACATGATGCCAACTGGGACCCAGCCATTGCAGTATGATGACATTGCACATAGTGGAAGATGTCTCAGATTTTTTTATGACACCCCAAACTGAATGCGTTTCCACCAGCTCATTTCTTACTTCTATCTGTAGCTACAAATTACCACACTTTTAATCCGTGTCTCCATCGCTTGAATCCTTTTCAACGTGGTCCGCTCCCCCGTGACTTGTGAAACTGATTTCACTTCATTACATGAAAAGGTTTCACTCGTGGCTTAACTTGGATAGTGGTCCCATTGCAGTCGGCCTCTTGAAGGAGCGGGGGATATTCTTTTTAACTTCACCGAGAATGTGGACGCATACCTACTTCTTTTTTTGTCCCCCTGAGCCCCGATTGATTTGCATAAAAATAGAAATTGTTTTCACTGACAGCCTTCAGAGAAAGGAGCCGAGCGCAGACTGACTAGAAATATGTGTAATGCTGATGCTTAAGTTCTAGAATATAGGCCACTATTCAGCAATACATTTATCAACACGGGCTTTGAAGGGCCTCGGAGGCTGTTTGCTTGATCTCACCAAGGACCCGAAATCTTACATAAGCTGCTTTGCTTAGTCAAAGGCAGGCTAAAAAACACCCAGCGCAGCGCAGAGCCATCCTCACAGAACAGCCTTCCAGCCACACAACGGCACCAGCAGTTCGGGGGCTCGGCGCAGAGCTCTCGTCTCCTCTGTAAGCCAGCATATGTCAGGCCGGGTCCGTCTCTCTCCCGTCTGCTTGCCACTGCGGCGACAGCAGGGGAATGTCTGGGCTCTGCCAACTGCCTGGCATCACACACCCGCCCGCTTTCCAAAAAAAACAAAACAAAAACCCACCGTCATACTCTCAAAAGGTCCCTGCCTCTGCATTGAACAAAAATACACGTAGACAACTAAAAGCAGCAGGCTCTAGCCGCTGCTACAAGAATCTATAGCAGCTTCACATACAGTGAGCGCTCAGTTTGAATGTGGGACGCAAAGCCACATCATGTCTACAGGCCTGGAGGGTTTCGGGGCGTGCTTCAGATGCATAAGGCTCAGCGACTATTCTCTGTGGCACAAAAGAGTGAATTATATGGTATTCTATTTAAAATAGGCTTCTTCATATTGTGTATCTGAGCAGTGCATGTGCATGTGTGTGTGTGTGTGTGTGTGGGCGAGTGAGAGAGAGAGACAGACAGAGAGAGAGCAAGATGCATGCCAGGCCACAGTTGGGTAGTAGTGGGAAATCAAGCCTTACTGACCCCAGATTCACCCTCTATTGACTGAATGTCAGCACTGTGCTACCAAAAAAAGGTTCACACACACACGCACCAGGCACGCACGCACACATACCCAAAAGATTCAAATCTGAAGAGACACTGCCACATTATAAATCTCTCTGTTCCTACAAAGAATGAACCTTGGCACAACTGTTCCAACAGAAATTTCCAGAGTCATAAAAATAGATTTCTGAGTGTCGTATCAATCGGCTGACAGCGCGCTGCGTTGCACTGATTGCTCGTCTAGTGCTGCAATTAGTAAATAAAAAAAAAACAGCACCATTTAACTGGTTGATTAGATTAAACCGTCTTCCTCAGAGACTTCAGTCTTTAAGTTAGTGATTGAAATATAACATTGGAAACATGATGAAGACTGGCTCAGAAATAAGTGTTTCACTTTCACAGTACCTCTAGGGTATTGTGACTGGGTTGCAGCAACTATATGTAATTCTATAACCTAGGAGTCTTTCCAAGTACTGCCTTTTAACTATTTCAAATGAGGGATTCATCAGATCAGGTTGCACGATAAACGCTGGAAAATACATCTTTGTAGAATAAACAGCACATAGGTTCAGAGAGAGTAGAAAATATCTGATTACGTGAACGCATATTTTAACCTGCACCTAAGGAGTATGTATCATTTGTTAACCTATTTCCAGGTGGATCTATGATTACATGATTATTCAAAGTCACACTAATCAAGTGTCAGGTCTTGTGATTAAATCTAATGTGGCATTAATCTGAATAGTAGTGCATACATTTTGTAGCAAAAAAGAAAAAAAAAACACATGCTCAGCCAAAATCTATGTTTGAACTTACAAAAAGCTGCTGCAAATGATGATGGTAAATCGAAGGATACTGCATTATCTCGACCAAACACCAAATGCCGGGCTGCATGGCCACACTGGATCCCTTATGCATTTCCTCTGAGCACGAGACCTGCAGAGTTTTTTGTGGGTTGGGGACTTGCTGTTTGCGTTCCCCTGGAACTCCTCTGTCCCAGTTTTGTTTCATTATTTCCAAGCCTTTTCCTTTGAGGGGAGTGACTGCAGAGAGGAAACAGCTTCAGGACACTTTCTGCAACTTTTCAGGAAACATGAAGTTTGGAAACTATTTCTTGGATTACAGAAACTAGTATGCAGATATTTTGTTTTTCTTTAGGCAGTTTTTTTCTATCACTCCTCATTAACTTATAGCTGAGGGAGCTACTCGAGAGGGCCTGAGTGAAGTACAGTAGACGAGATGAAAACGCAGCGTGGTGATTTTCTGTGTGTGATCAAGCCACTGTGTGCATGCGACAAAAAGTGGATTTGCCTGTAGCGATGGAGGAGACAAGCAGACAAGCAGTGAACATGAGGGAGAAAGAAAAACACCGTGAATATTCTTCCCGCTCACAATTCAAAAATACAACAGTACTATTGTGAACTTGGGTATGTACATTTCCCTTGGAAATAGAGAGAATTGTAATAAGTGCATAAGTGCATTTGTCTACACATTTTGATCTAAGGAGTTACGCAAACCTTCATAGTTTTTTTTTAATCTACTACACTGACAAAATGAAAATGTTGGCACAAGACTTGAATGTTTTCGGCTTCAAGTAAATGTCAATATTTGAAAGTTGGCAACAGGAACGTAAGATGTGCAGGAGAGTTGTGTGAAATGTGCATGTCAATGAGCTGACAGATGTCATTCTTCCACCAATCCAGACCAAGAAAAATGATTGACCAGAACCGGATTGGGTAGAAAGCTGCATTTTTCAACACTGACCAGTCCAGAGCTTATGAGGGCTGCCTGAATAACCTTGAATGGGTGATCAGTGCCACATGCACATAGTTGAGGTATTTCAAGCATTGGCACTTTTTCAAAGATTTCAACTCAACAATTTTGTGACATTTAGCTTGTAATTAACATTTAACCCCCCCCCCCCCCCCCCCCCCCCCCAAAAGACCAGAGAAACAAAATTTATAATTACAATGTAACCTTAAATTATTGAAAAATACTGAAGGGTTACTAACTTTGACCACTTTTGAACAACTTTGAAACAAATACAATTTCTCTTGTTGACTCGTTTGAGCTCAAAGGCCTGGTTGCTGGTAGGTTCTCAAAGCTGCACTTTTTTTTTTAAATGGCACTTTGCAAATGCTGAAAAACTACAGACGGTACCCCATCCAGGACACTGGATGAGAGAGCTTGTGAACTGGGTATCGCGATCACCGTCAAACCAAGGAGAAACCCAACCGACCCCATGTCAGACACGCACCTCTGCCAACACTCATTCTGGCAAATGGGAGAAGAGGCTCGGCACATCCTTCAGACCGATGGGGGTGGGGGGGTGGGGGTGGTGGTGGTGTGGGGGGGGGGGGTTGGCAATGGGCACTGAGGATGGCTGTCGAGATCGAACAACAGATGGATAAAGGAAGTTTGGAGAGAGTAGCGGTCTAGAAAAAAAGGCTAGTTTGAAAGTAGTTTTTTCTTTTTTTGAAACGCGGAGGGTAGGGTGGGGGGGTGGGGGGTGGTGGGGGTGAGACAGGGCCTGGAGTCAGCACCTGGACCCCCGTGTCTCCTCAAAGTCTAGTCTGCGCCTCGGGGATGTAGATCTCGATGCTGTCTGCTCGCTCCGAGGCCGAGTTCTGCCTGAAGGAGGCGGCCCGCTTGGCGGCCATGAGCCGCCGCCGCGCCTCCTGCCGGTGCCTGTCGGGGAGGTCCAGGGATTTCTCCCTCGTGATCATGCTCTTCTGGCGAATGGTCTTCTTTGGTACAGGAGCTGGTGGCTTTGGGGAAGAGGACAACGCATTTCAGGACATGTAGGGTTGCGCATATTAGTTTTTTCGCGTCGATTCGGCTCTCAGAAACACAGCCCACCTTCTTCTCGGGGCTGTCCACGGGCCGCCAGTCGTTGTTCTTGATCTGCTGCAGCTGGTCGAACTTCATGGTGACGTCGTCGATGGAGAGCTGCAGCAGGTCCCAGAACCCGGCCAGGTCCTGAGAGGTGGGCCGCGGCATGGCACTGGGGTCCTGAGTTAGCCACAGGAGAGAGGAGAGATTTGAGTCTGCAGTGGAATCACACAATCTCCATGTGAGATTGGAGATTGTCTGCGCCTCGGGGATTCAGATCCTTGTGATGCAGTTCAGCTGAGCTCCACTAGATGTCCTTATCAGACACAAAACGGGCTGAGGTGCAGGTTTGGGGGTGTTTGGCTAAAAGGAGAGAATCGCCTTGCAATTGGCACCAGCTTCTGTTTGTGAACTCAGCAATGATAAACTACATTTGCCAGGTCAGTGGCTCGGATGGTTTTGATGACAGAGTTGATTTGTGGAGACGTCATATGCGTGTTAATGCTCAGAGAAGACCTTTCGGTACAACGTGGGGTTTGTAATAAGGCCACGGGGTGTTCCCTTTGTAAGGATTAAAAACATGTTTAATACACATTTGACTTTCTTTTTGCCTCCAGTACAACACTGCGCTGGAGAGCTGGACGGTTTCCACGATGAAGCTGTTTCAACAATTCAGACACCTGTGTGGGCGTCCGTCTGGTGGGAACTAGCTAAATATCTACCTCGTTTTCTCCCAGTACGCCCGAGCTGTGTGTAGTTCTGCCATTTGCTCTGCGTATCCATGCTACTCACTACATTGTAATTATATTTTCACATTCACGTTAGTGGTGGCAGCAGTGGGCTATTTTCTATTTTCTGTGCACCGTTCTGCAAGCTTTTTGATGCCAAGCAGCTGTTGCTTGGTTGTTGTTGGGTTCCCAGGTTCCGGAAATCACAGACTTCGCAGCGTCTGTGACGAGACGTGTCAACCCCCCCCCCCCCCCCTCCTGAAACGTCCCGGCGCTCACACTCTCCACAGCTGTGTGACGTTTAGATTAAGTGTCTGCTGAAGGGCGCCGCTGTCTGATGCTCCGTCAGATTCAAAACACGACGCCACTGTCTCTTATCCTCCATGCCGCGTTGCATCTCGCTTTTCTTCATTACATCACTTTGTTTTTTTAAAGATTGCAGTTGCTTCTCTGTTTCTCTTTTTCAAAGGGCACGCAAGACAAATGTGAAATGTAGAAGTAAGTTTTGGCTTTTTTTTTTTTTACTTTTGATTATTTATTTCCTAAACGCTGTATCATGTGTCGGGACTCAAGCTCTCTAAATCTGCATAATATTCCAATGTGAGAGTCTAAGTTTCGCTTTGAAATGTGTAAGGTATTATGAGATTAGCATAATTCTCTTCTGCGCAGCCAAATAAGTTATCTAAATTACTGAAAATATCACAGTCTCCATCGTGTAAGGTAAGCTGGGAAACAACACGGCGCTCTTATCTGTAATTACCATGGGAGAGCCTCAGCATTTCTGCAGCTTTACTCTGACCCCTGAAACTTGTGATCTTCTGCAAACTGTCTCAGAAGTCTTAAGGCCTCAAATATCCCGAGCTGGCAGAATTAGGAGGAGTCGGTGAGTTTTAAAGCCTTGGCTGTGTGACTGTGTGCTTTTAATCCTGGAGCTCCTCCCAGAAAAAGAGCTCCACACAGACACATACACACACACACACACACACACACACTGTTAGACTCGCGAAAGTTGATGCTTGAGAAAAGCAGACCCATCAGACAATAAGACGTCTTTAAGCTAGTAATTTCTGGGCATTTAATACACAAAGTATGACATGAGTATTGTTCCATTTGTGTTTATCACATGGAGTAGTGTCATAGGGATACGAAAGATGCTCATTAAAACTGCATGACACAGCATCTTGAGGTTGACGTTCTCTCTGTTGACTTGCTCTCACATGTCAGTACCAACTTCATTTGAAATATTGGAACTTAACTTGGATCAGTGAAACAACTTGAGGGCTGTATGAGAAAAATAAGAGGCATGGTGCCCGGATATTTAGTTCTGCCTTAGTTCTGCGGCCAACTTGGGTTGTACCTCTCCTCTCTGTGCTCTACTCGCTGAAAACACACCCATCCATGCTCGTTATTAATATCGTTCCTTTCTGAACAGTCGGGTCACATATCAATGTGCTAGATAGCTATTGATTCCCAGCGTTGGAGCTCTCCACAATCAATGGAATTTGGGGAGCTCTGATTTGGTTTGTTAGTGCCGGCCAAAGCGTTAAATGGGCGTTGAGGGCTTGAAAACAAAGGTTGTGAGGACACATAAAGGAGCGTGCAACTCTTTCTGTGGATAAAAGTTCATTTCTTAGCTCAGCTTATGTTTTTCTTTTGGATTCATGCTTTGTTCAATGCACACTTTTATTGCCCCGCTTAAAATTCAGATGTGATACTCTCTAATTTATGCTCATAATTTAAAAAAATGCCTGTGTTGTTGCGAAAATAACAAACTCTTGACTTTTCAGCTGAGAATGGAAAGTCAGATTTATACACTGCAATATGGAAAAATGTGTCAACATAGCGACTGGTTAAGTTCCATTGCCTTTATTCCTTTTTAACTCCTTGTTTTTTACGTTGTATGCATCATACACTTATTTTTTAGAGCTGCACACAGACTATCGCAATCATTTCTTTTGTTACTTGCATTTGTTACTGGCATGAATAAAAAAGCAGCAATAATTGAAACTAATCTTGTGCTTTTTGCCCGATACAGACATTTGGATTACAGTCATTTTGTCTGCAGGTGCAGCATGAAGGACAATGTAAAATCGAGATAGGGAATGAAATCAGTTCAGACAAATCTTGTTCGACACATACACACACAAACACACACACACACAAATGTACAAACTCTCTCTCCCCCTCTGATAAGTTCCTTACCAGGTTTTGCTGACATAGCCAGTAGAACTGCTGGAATTTCTGAGACATGAGGAGCTGAGCGCTTCCCACTGCACTTCGGATTTTGCCTAGGACTAAAAAGGACACACACACACACACACACACACACACACATCACATCACATCAGTTCAGTTCCATAAATCCAGCCGAGTTAAAAGAAAAAAAAGAGAAATCAATCTTTCGATATTTCTGCAGAAGAAGCAATCTCATATCAGAGACGTGTGTGTGTGTGTGTGTGAGCAGCGTTCGGGCTCCCTGCACTCACTTTCCTCCGACAGGTCGTTCTCCTCAGCCTCTGCCTCCATCTCCTTACACCAGCCCTCCATCCTCTTGGTCTCGGTGTGCAGCAGCTGCATGAACCAGCTCCCGTCCCTGCGCAGGGCGGGTGAGACCCGGCCCGACTCGCCCGGGGAGCTGGCTCCGTCCCTGGGGGAGGGCGGCTCCAGCTGCCAGCTGTTGTCGCTGGTGCTCTCCCTGGGGCTGGGTGGCTCGGCCGGGGTCCGGTAGTCCTCCCGGTAGCTGAACAGACCCTGGGTGCGCACGGTCCGCACCGCCCCGTACTGGGTGGGCGTGCTGGGCTCCGAGTGACGCTGGAAGCCGCCGCCGAACTGCAGGCCCTTGTCCTCCATGATGGGGAAGCCCTCCATCTCCAGGTCTGCCTGCACGGCCGCTGTCACGCTGTTGGAGCGCTTGAACCGGCCCTGTCTGAAGCAGGGAGAGACACACGGGGATGCACATCCCGATTTATGGCAAATTTTAGGGTAGGGACAATGGGACTATGATTCATAATGGCGAGAGCAAACACCAAAGATTGAGGCTTTGCTTTAACGAACTATTATCTCACCCTTTCTTACTGTCTTCCACCTGGATCCCGACGGAGTGGTACTCCCGGGAGCTTTTGCTTTCAGACTCAGAGTCCGTGGCAGCTTCCACCTATAATGTGAAGAAATGATACAAACCAACCAAAAGAGCTGCTCATTATGCCAGCTGCCATCCCCTGGTGCTTGTGGGTTTATTGGTTTGGGACCGGAGTGAGCACCTTGACTCTACACGGCCTGTCACAAAGTAAACATTGTGTGATTTATGGAGGCAGCAGAGGCAACAAGACGAGGAGGATTTCAGCTTTCCAAGGGAATTAACATCCAAAACGAAGCGTTTGTTTTTTTTACCCTGCATACTGTGTGTGTATGATATGTTCATTTTAGTTGCAAATGGTCATGCTTGAGTTTTTGTCACATTTGTACTATTTCAAGGTCTTTTTTAAAGTCAAAACATGCTGGGCTGGTTGATTTATTGGATCAAATGTACAGTACACAGCAAAAACACAAGGTAAGGAGTACTTTGTTGAGCGATAATACTTCCCCGGGAGATGGGGCTGCCTTGCTTAGAGCTGCATTAATCAATATCTCTATACGAACAATGGGTCAAGTGACTATGAAATGGAAAGGTGCGCACTTGTAAAGACAAACCCACAGAGAATTATCACCTGACTCTGGCTGCTCCCATCTAGTCAATTCTTCAGCTGGCTGATCCTTAAGTAACACAAACATCTGTGAAAATCCGCTTAGCTGTGTACCGCACATCGGCCTTTGTGGTGTGTTGAGGGCTGTATGGCTACAGTTTCACAGTGACACCAGTGGATACTGTGGGATGGGATGGGGAAGGGAGAATGACAGATGATGATCCGGCCTGGCCCTGCATGGCTATGATCCTGATCCAGCCACCCAGGCTCAGAGACTCTTTATGTCTGCCTGTGCTGCTCCCTGGAGCCCCATGATTTACTGGCTTTATGGGAAACCCTGTCAGTGCTCCCCAGTATTTGCTACGCTTTTTCTATCTGTCACTTACTCCTTGTTTCTCCAATTCCTCATCTCTTTCTTCTTTAATTTCTTTGCTTTCACTTCTTCTTTTGGTGAATGTTTGTGATTTTCTGCTGGCCCACTGTCAAAATCCTTTGCTTCCTTTCGCTGTCTTAAGCCTTTCTTTGTCTTTTTCATCATTTCAGTAGTTCTTCTTTATGTCTTCTAAGCCTAAGGGCATTGTACCGGAAATGGTCTGCAAATCAATAGTTTGAGTGGCCTGAATATATAGATATATTTGGTAGTTGTCTCATGGGTATATTTCAAACAAATCTGGACCCCCAAGTGGCCAAAACTGTTCAACCTGTTGTAATGAAGCTTTTCCCACTTGAAAATGTCTCTAAATTATATTTGTGGTGCTGAAAACATGAAACTGCTGTAGGGCAGCCAAAGCATACCATGCTTGTATCCATATATCCATTTTTGAAAAAGGCTGCCACAGTTATCATGATAAAAATTTCATCCAGATTCAGTCAACATGTATTCAGCAAAGTGTGTACCAGATTTGGTACCTTTATCATTAAATGAACAATAGTTTAGCAATGCCGCCCCACTAAGAGCGATGCATAGCTGCTCTCCTTTTCTTTATGACATGACTATGAGCCCTCGATATACGATGTGAAAATGAGCAAGTGTAAGCATTTGCTCTTAACTAGGATGGTGAAAAGATGCTCCGCATCCACATCTTGGCAGCGTCATTGTGCACGCTTACGTGCTGATGTTCGCAAAGCTGTGCCAAAGTACAGTTAAAAATATTTATATTCCTGTAATCCCTGGGATACTACCACCCCTGTTTTCTGCCAAATTGATTCCCAACACCTGCATACAAGGCCTTAAAAGTGTGTGACATTCATAAATCTCTCACTTACTTGCAGTATTTTGACTATGAGAGAGTCAAAGGCGCGCCTCCATTGTGAGGAAACTTCAACCCTAGCTTTGGTGTACGGTGGTAAGTATTAAAGCCGGGGAGTGACATTTTTGGGGGAGCCATTTTGTATTCTGTCGGGCTGCTCGGGGGAGGCTGTTAGCGGCGGAGGAAATGAGTGCGGCGCGGCTTGGCGCCATTACTTTGGAAGCAGAGCTAAGTCCACGTCATGAAAAGGGAATCAGTTTCACATGTGCGATGGATAAGAGAGGAAGGGAGACAAAACATCCAGGGAGGCAGAGAGATTTTAGTGTGGCTAACGGGCTTGTCCTCCCTGAAGATGCGTTGGGTGTGAGATCATGTGCACAGAAAACACAAGCACAAAGCAGGTGTGGAAACGGTGAAGCATCAGCAGAAAGTTCACTGTGTGTTCTCACTTCACGTCCAAAAGACACAAACAACACCTGGCGACTCTTCCCTGCCGCTCGCTGCATCTGGGGTCAAAAGCCTCAACTTCCTGCTCAAACGACCTCATTACGGCTCCAATTAAAGCGGCTTTTCAAAATAAATCAAACAGTGTTTACAAACACAGACACATTCTCATCTTATGTGTAACAAAAGGTTATTAAAGACTGTAGTAAATTAGACCCAGGGGACAACGAGACGTCAAGACAAAGACAACACCACGTCCACAAGGTCAAAGGTTAAAAGTACACTGACAGCCACCCCCCCCCCTCCATCTGCCCCCTCAGAACAGGGTGTGGAGGAGAGAAAAGGTCCAATCAATGGAGAAGAAAAATAATTCAGGTTAATTACAGCTCCGGTTGGAGGTGACAGAGACCGATTGGCCACATGATAAGATGTCTGTTCAGCTGCGGTTGTGTGCAATATTGAAAAATCCATATCTGTGAAGGCCCGAGACATTAAAGTTATCATCTCATGACAATAACATGTTGCTGCGGGCATTCAGCTTAACTGATGGCGATTAAAAAGTGGCAGAAATATAGGCCGCAGGGCTGCGACACTGTAAATGAAGATGCGGCTGAGAGCTGCTGTATGAGCAAAGTCACGAGTTGACCCTCGCACTAAGTCCTGAGAGGAAAAAGCTTCGGTATTTTTATTGAATTTATTTTTGTTGTATTCAAATGGAGTCGGTTTGGCAAGAAGGAAATCCTTCTGGAAACAACTGCTTACAAACTCATTAAACTCAAACCTTATTCTACGCCTGAACCAGAACTACAATAAATTATTTGGAGAATATTTCCTGGGAAATTTGGCCCAGTTAATTAGAAAGGGACTGATTCATATTCCGACATGGAAGTTGAAATGCAGTCAACACAATTCGAGTGCGTAAGAACTAAATTCTAAATTTGTTTTTGTTTAGTTCATCTAACAGTTCTGAAATAAAAAATATTCAGGATCAACTTTTGGGTTCTGCCAATGCACTAACCTAATATGATGCTGTGACAAACAGACATCCAGAGTGGCAGATTCAAGTCATGGGAAATTTGTAACGTGGCATACAAAAGCTGTCCTAATTTTTTTTGGACCCTCTGGGATGTTTCAGTGAATGCAGACTTTTGCCGCACTGGCAAGTGATCATCAGAGGTGCTTATGGACTTTACACACATCACCAGAGCCAATTTGAAAGCCAATATGAGTCCCTGCTGCTGTCACTCAGTTAGGCTCGGATGCACACACATACATCCAAATTCATTTTCCTGCTCTCTGGAGACCCACTCATTAAATCCCCCCCCCTCGCTTCCTCTCATGATTTTGGACCAACAGTACCCACTCCTTCCACCCTCTGATCTGTATGTTCCCCACTGGTGGTAATGAATGAGCTGAATCTGATCTGCATGCATGTTGATTTTTCAAAAGACGGTGCCTGTGATTGAGTGCTACCCACTGTGAGGTTTGGCAAGGCATGTCAATGAGATTTTCAGGGGTTGCAGAGCTTTAATATTAGCAGATCAGAAGAAAGCTTCATTGTCCGCAACTGGAAATCGGCGAACAATAAGTATAACATTTCAATGAATTTATTAACCCCACGTTGACTGTATCGTATCCTGACCACATTACGTAATGTGAGTACACAGCTGTGGGAGCCATCTCGGATCAGTCTGTAAATGCAAAAACTGGCTACTTCTAGCAGGGCTGCTGCAGATGGATGGAAAGTTGGTATATATCATACTGGTACCCTACATAGTCCTCATACCAAGGTGATGTGATTGGAGGTCCACTGTTTGGCATGTGTGTAAGTGTGAAACTGGACAAAGCATCTCCTGCCATCTACCATTTTTAGGTGTGTCTGACACATAGACGTGGAAGTGACTTTACTTGCAATACCACCGAGATCCACACGGGCTGGCTCCAATACACTCAGTCAAAAACCGTCATTTTCAGCCAAGAATTACAGCCAAAGTTTCTCATGCCAGAGTATGATCTGGTGGTCAATTTGCGATAAATTACGTGATTGATTAGATATTAGAGCGTTAAAAATGATATAATTAGGGGAGTTTCTATTTGATTGACATTGACAACCCTTCACAAACTAATGGGTGATGTCACGGAGGGTTGGGTCTCCTCTCCAGCCCCGCGCTCTCATCCAAATATGGTTTCTTCTGGCGCCGAAGATGGCGACGCCATGTGAACCAAACTCCTGGCTTCAAAAACGGCCCTTCAAAAACCAATGGGTAATGTCACAGAGAGTTGGGGCTTGGTCTGACTCCTTTTTGAGATGTCAGACATATAGATACTTAGTCTGTCTTGCATTGCTGAAAATTGACACCATGAAAACCTACAGTTTTTGCATCATGAATGTTTCCTCCACCACTGAAGCCATACTCCAAGAGGCATACATGGTATGAGCACATGGCCTGCAGAGTTCTGAGCTGGGGTATAATCAGACAGCTTCAGAACCACTGAATTTGTACATCTTCAATTTACCTCATCGTTGAAGAAAAATTAGGGAGAGGCGTCCAGATCTTGACAGTGCTCTATGCAGTTAATGAGGCCCTAAGAGAAGCAGCTCTACCATGGGCAAAAATAAATCTTTATGGGAGTGGTTGTGCAAATTAAAGTTGATGTCTCCATGGAGGTGTTTACACATACAGCCTTGACTTATGTCACACAGTGAATAAAACATGTGCACCCCTGTAAAAACTCTGTTAGAGACCCAGGTCTGAGCATTTAAGTTCAAGTGTCTCCAGGAGAAACACTAATGATCAAGTTTCCAATAACCTCCAACTGTACTGAGGGAAATCAGCCTGTGTTTACATGAAGGTTTGTGATGCTCAGCAGAAAACCAAAAGCAAGGAGGTCACTTGTACAGAGCCAATGCAGCTAAATAACTGTATGTCATTTTAATGGGCTGCTAGAGCTAATGGTGTTGTGGGCCTTTTTTAATTGCTCCCATTTACACATTAGAGCAAAATGTAACGTCTGGGCTAAACTTGCTGCTGGATCGTCTTTAAGTTTCAATGTGTGCAGTGTGATCAATTGACTTTGAAGGGATCATTTGTTCTCTGGCTGACTCCCCAATGGCAACATCTGACAGGCAGTGGCTTCATTGTCATTTGGGTGTTGGATGGGTCTCCACCCAAGGACACTTCTTAATGTCACCTTAAAATGAAAAAGGAAAGCCATTTCCTTTGGACGTGTTCTTGACTTCTTTTTGAAAGTTGAGCAGGACCCAACCATGTGTCTACAGAGCATGATTAAACTTTCTTCAATTATTGAACAGTTCAGCTTGACTCAGGACTCAGGAACCTGGAACATCAGCAGACGAGTGGCTGTGTAAATGTTAAAAAAACATTGTGGAGGAAGTAACTTCTTATTAAGATTTTATTACTGGTGCTGTGTAACTCAGTGCTTTAAGACAGCATTTCTAGACATACATAGGCGTACTTTTGAAGGTGGGTCTTTTGGGGACTGTCTTTTTTTACCAGTTTTAAAAGTATTGTTCAGTTCTGTCTTGTTCTAACATAATATTTCCTCCCTTTATTGTCCTCTTTTCCCATTTTGAGAGGTAAATTATTGAGGTCTAAAAATTGAGCAAAAGGCATAAAATGCTATGCATATTGGGAAAAAGACTAATGAAAGAAAGTAAATGTGGATGTGGGGGAAGGATGATACAGAGCACTTGAGAGCTGAATTATGAGAACAAAGAAGAACACTGGAAAGCAAAGTGACTGCTTTGTGCGTGCGGAGTAGGACAAAATACTAACAAAGACTTCTTAAAGTCGCACAGCCACTTTGATATTTTGCTTTGATCAAACACTATAAATGGCTCTGAGGTGATGAGGTGTGAGCTGGCACACAGTCTTCACACCGTCACGCTGCACCTGGAGACCAACCTCAGGAGGAACCTCATGCTGTGTCACAGATACCAGACAGACACATCCAAGATATAATCACACAGTCTGGGGAGGAGAGAAAAGGCAAAATGAGAGAAAAACAGAGAGCGAGGAAATGAGGAGACGAGGAACAAGAGCATGAAGGCTGCGAGATCGGAAAAAGAAAAAGACACAGAGAGTAAGTGGGGTGGCGGAGAATGAACCCCGGAGAAAACTACCATTCACCAAAAGCCGCTCCGGCATGAGTTGAATCCTAATTGATGGATTGCAGTGAGATGACTCACTCCTGCTATTTTTAGCTGCTCCAGAGAGAGCACTGCTTCTAATTTGAATGGAAGTGTGTGAGTTGTAGGAATTTTTAATACCCGAGCCGTTCTCTGCTGGGGACAAGACTGACCTGTATCCCTATAGAGGAGCGAGGCGTCTTCAGGTACTCCTCGGCCTTGGACACCAGGATGGCCTTGTCGCAGGTGAGCACCGAACTGTGGCTGTCGGTGGACGGGTGCCTCTTCCCGGACATGACTCCGGCCGCCTCCATAGCGATGGTCACGGCTTTGGTGCTATCCAGGCTGTCGGTGGAGTTGTAGAGGGCGCTGCCTGGGCTCAGCCCCAGGCCAAGGCCGTCGGGCGCCCACATCCCGCCATGGGGGTGGCGTCCATCGTGGTAGGCGTCCTGGGTGGACTCGGTGCTGCTCTGGGCCGTGATGGAGATGAGGGGTTTGGAGGTGGTGCGGGGCGGGACAGGGGGAGGGGTCTTCTTGTAGTTGGGTGTGTAGGTGATGGCTGGAAGAGGCAAATAAGCAACACTGTTTACTGGATATCTATCAGCGTCACTGCATTTCCCCTCTCCTCTTTTGAACCCAGTATTTATTCAAACTCTGTCTTATAAATGTTAAAAAATACTGAATGTTAAATAATTCTGACTGCAAATCCCACATTAATCACCCTGCGCCACATGCGGGCAGGGATGACTTTAACTAAATTACTGTCAACAACAGTGAATTACAGCCACTAATGTGTAAGCGTAGCAGGACCATATTAAAAATATATGAGATGCTATTTCCAGCAGGGGATCAACTATGCTCATCTGACAATGATCTTTCTCATGTGGCAGCAACTTGAGATGCTCTTGATTTATTTTTGGTAGCATAGCTAGCTAGGTAGCTAAGTACTGGGCTACTTAGCTAGCTAATAATGTTACGGGATAGTAATATACGTTTTTCAAAACAACGTGGTGTTTGGACGGTCAATCTCTTGACAACGCAGTTTGGTAATTTCCATTTTATACCTTCTAGTTTTTGCTGCGTGCAATCAAAGTGTTTTAGCTAAGTATTTCCCCATTTAATAGCAATTAATGATTAATTGTGAAATGAACTTTTTCTATGTATTTTTATTAGTGATAAAATAGAGTTGGCTGTGAAATGTGTTTGCCTTAGCAAGGTTTATTTTGTGCTCCTGTTTTTCTGCTGCTACTGATCATCTGATTGATCAGAACTAGCTGCTTTCTGTTGAAGGGTTTTGTTTGCCTCTTTACTGGTGCAGAAACCACTTTCCTTCTCTTTTGTTTGCTTCCAGAGCTCAGATAAAGGCGGGAATGCTTCGAAGAGCGGGCGCAATTTAAAGGATATGAATACTGTGGCTATTTTTTTTAAATAATGGGCAAATCGATAGAGAAACAGAGAACATCAAAGCCTGTGTGACACGAGACACTTATCAGACGTGGATAATGGTGAAAAAAACCAGAGGTGTAATCAACAGTTCTCGTGTGTGGAGGATTTCTGGCAAGAAGGCACTGTTCAAGGAAGCCTGACAGCTCTCATCTTCTTATTCTGTCCATTTCACGACCGAAAGAGGGAGGGGGATTACTTTCTTTCAAGTACAAATGAGAATACGGACTTTATCCACGCAGAGATGGACTGGGGAACGGGTCACGGACGCCTTCTAGGCTTTGAGGTGTCTCTATTTCCAAGCAGGGCTTTGGGAGAAAATCTTGCTCGGTGTGGTTTCAGGCTGAGGCATCTGAAGCCTGAGCTGTGTTTAGTGTGTTTTGATCAAAGCTGAGAGTGTGCCAAGAGCACAGGCAGAAAGAAAAAGGCGAGAGGGAGGAACAGTGAGCAGTGCTGCAGGTTAAGTTATGGGTTACCGTTTTCCTTGACAAAGACACACCAACCCCGTTGAACCCTGTGTTGCCGTTTCGCTCTTACAAATGCTTACATCACACAGAGCAATTAAGGACATCCTGATGAGACAAAAATAGCATCTATTTTGTGTTCTAATGAGCTGCATAACCCCCAAAAGTCCTGGTGTAGAGCTAATAGAACCCAAGCGACAAAACCAAGTAAACAAGTGAAGAGGCAGCTTTCCTTTTTTTTTTGCTTGCATCTGGATCCTGTCTGGTGTGCATCCAACCCAGGGCTCCACCTCAACCCCACTCAAACACCTCGTGGCCTCTTTCTCACCCGTATTTTGGCTGCGTTCATAAATAGCCAGACGTCTGGTCGTCAGAGAGGGCTCTGCCGCGGGGGCTTAATGACTCACGCTGCTGTCCATTCACAAAATTAACTTCTCATGGATGAAGAGATGCATTAGTGAGGAACGAGGAAGATGGGGGAAGAGAGGGGGAGGCAAGAGAGGGAGTGGGAGGAGAGCGGGACTGTGTGGGTAGGTGGGAGGAGAGGGTGAGAGAGTGCGTGTGTGTGTGTGTGTGTTTGGGAGAGAGTGCGGATAAATCAGGGAGCTAGGAGAGATCAAGGGAGGAAAGAGATGACCCATTCAGGGGGCATGATTCAGCAAGAGGCCCAAAAATAGAGCCATTATTAGCCAGCCAGTCGTGCAGAGGGGAGTCATAATTCTTGCCCCCATCTTGGCAGCGGCGGTATTACTCAGCATTTAGATTTCATCGGAGATGAACACAGCCCATCGTCACTCACTCGTAGGCTCACTCACTCCCTCACACACAAAAAGAGGCGTCAGATGATACCTTTTGCTGTAATGTAAACAAAATGATGCGTCAACGGAAATATGAAAACAGTGTGCGATATTCAAAGTGAAAGAAGTATGACGAGACGAAATCATGGGTTGTGAGTGTTGTGCCTTAATGTCAGTAAAGCTGTGAAATGTTTACTGTGTAGAAGGGGTTTGTGCAACAGGAGACGTTGACAACATGGACGTAGGCTCCTTCTGCAGCAGCTATAATGTGGCGGGAACACTCCATTTAATCTCGCTCTCTGTTTCACTCTCACACACAGAGCCGCATGAGTATAAACAACTACCACTGTGCCGCTGAGGCTGATTAACGTGAGACACAAAGGCAGTGATTCAACCGCTCCATCTCTGTTAGGAGCTCTCTATCTATCAGGCCTGGCTGGTAATGCTAACATGGGGAGGGGGGGGGGGGGGGGGGTGCCGAGTGACATATCGTTAACACTCTTTCTTCCCCGTTGGATTTATCACTGTAGGAAATGAAGCAGTGTGTTTTGCTGCAGGCTTTTAAGGATATGTAAATGATCCGTATGGATGGAGGCAGAGGAAGATGGATGGTCAACCTCATTCTTGCCGCTGTCAGTAACTGCTGCAGACAGAACGGAAACCGGAGGAAAACTCGACTCCGACGCTTCAGGAACACTTAAGCGGACCGCGACGATCGGGAAAGGGTTAACGTCCCGAGCGCTGTGATGAATCACTGAGCGCAGCCGTGCTGTTTGTTACCAGCACCTGTGGCAGCTAATGGAGTCGTTTCATGGCCACTTCCTCCCGATCTGCAGATCAAGGACGTTCCCTCCCCGCGCCTGTAATACCTCATGTGTTGTCGCGCTGCTCGTGAAAATCATGCGCCCGCCGCTTGCAGTAACGAGCTGCTGCGGGGAGTAATCAGACGCTCTGGGTAACGTGTGCACTTCAGCAGGTGGACCGGTGCGACTGAGGTCCTGACCTCAGCCTTCATGGAAACAAATCGCCGCCTTGTCGACTAGATGGATCGCTAAAATGTACGGGGGCTAATAATAGCAACAACCAAGGGGCAGAGTGCGTGCGCGTGTGCGTGCTCATGTGATTTTGCAGACTCTGGGATGGAGGCAGCTTTCAGAAAGCGACGTTATCATAAATATGTCAGAGCTTGGCGCCACCGCATCCTCCAGACTGCTCAGTGGCAACGGAGCCAAATGCTTTATGAAAAGATAAATCTGCATTGATATGAGGAGAAGTTTTATTTAGTTTTATGAAATAAAATGAAATGGGAACTTGTTGTTCATTATTCATAGAGAGCCAGCCTTCCACAAATGCTCTCTTTGGTTTTGAACGTGTGACTGCAGCATTCTAGGAACAGGTGCTCAGGTCACTTTGTTTTCCAGTAAAATAGTATCCCTCACTTTAAAATGCAGGAATCCCCAGGTGGCATGTTTTACCTGGGGTTTGCTGGGCAGTCCGATCAATGTTGCAGGTGGAGGGGAGGCAGAACTGGATCCCTGAAAACAAGGGAATGGGGAGGGGGGGTAATTCAGAAATGTGGGCAGATTTGCCCACACATGAAGAACAATCTTTACATTACACAAGGCTTACGCAGTGGATCCAGGGACTACCTGCAGGATCATCCTACACAGAGGGAATCCATCAGTCTGTTACAGCAGAGAACACTGTTTCTAAACATTGGGATCATGATAGTCTTTTGTTCAGCAGAGCACCCGAAGCACATCTGGACAGGTCACATTTGCGGTAATCAGCAATGATACAAAATCTAATTCCCAATACATTTTTTTCTTTGAGTGTTTAGTGGAATCACGCATCTCTGAAATATTTACTCTTGAGGTCCGTATGAGCAGGTAACCCATGGTCTGACTCAGCTCCTAATGTGGTTTTACATTCACCTAGAACACTCTTACAGTACAACCAGAGGGAGAAGAAAGACTCTGAAAAGACATGGAAGTTTACTCCTGGCAAGGTCTGGTGTAAGTCCTTGGTTTAGCAGCGATGCATGCTGTAGGGGTCAGCAGTGAAAATCTGATATGATTGCACACACATACCTTTATATTACAGCTCAAGTTAAATGAGGCTTCTACGTTACCATAGACCATAGGGTGAAAAGGTGTTTTCATTGCCATTTTGAGTTTTTTTTTAAAGTATTCAACCTTCAAAGAGAAAAAAAAAACATTTTGATATATAAGCAACTTCACAACCTCTTACTCTGCTTTTATCATTCATGATTGACCACTTTGTAGATTGTCCCTTGAAAAGATGTTGCCAACAAATCACAGGTGGCTACGGAGGAAGGTGCTAATCATGGATTCGGGTGATGCTAGACTACACTTTTGAGACACTTGTGCCACAGTGACTGGTCGAAGATTATGATCCTGACTGTGATAAGGTGGCTGATGTTCACAGCAAAAGCAAACACACAGAAAGCCAAAGAGTCATGTAAACTGCAGTGGTCTTGTGTTGCATTGAGGTTACCGGCTCACATGTTGGAGAATATATCAGCAAATCTTATGTTCTAACATGCTCACGGTCAGCAATCAGGTCCCTCTTCTCTCCAAATTCTACATTCAAGTCTACATCAAGTTAAGTTTTATAACCTCTCATCAGCATTGCTCCTTCTGTTTGAAAGTCTCCAGTAGGAAAAGGGTCTTTCATTAAATGCCATTATCTTTCACTGCACGACTGAATCATGGAGCAGTTTATTTTCTGAATCTGTTCCATGAATAAACATTATGTTACCAGAGCAGAGGTTAAATTATGTGCTACTTGTAGATAGCAATTTTGCAAATTAAAAGTTGCACATGGATGCTGGCCAGGGTGGAAAAGGGACGGTGCGTTTTATGCCAGTGGAATGAGCAGAATGAATACAACAATACTCCCTAATTAACTTCCCCTTTGAAACCTTTCAGATTCAGTCAATTTAGCAAACTTTCATAAAGAGTTCTGCACATACTGAATTCATAACAACAACTCTTGCAGCTCACTGATGTTCAGCTGAGAGATTCCTTTTGTTCCAGCGCAGTTTATTAGAGCAAAGACGTCAGTGGGCGATTCCATATAGAGCCCATTAATTGGACAGATAGCACAGATATATCTTGTGATTTGCCTTGCTTTTTAGCTGTTCATCGCTGGTAACAGAATTCTGCTTCTTCTCTGGTGTGTGGGCTCCTTTCATGGAACTGAATATCAAAATGAAAGTATGAACAGAACCGAGTACTTACAATGAGGCACTGGATATGAAATGCACAAAATATTGAGGCCATCCGTCATGCAGCATTATTAACACAATGTTCATCATTCAAAGTCACACAAGTTAAGAAAAGAGTCACAGAGCCTTCCTCTTTTCAGGAAGGAATACAAACCAATAATGTCATTACAGTTTACATCACACTTTACGTACACTTCAACTGTACCTCCCAGTGGTACTACAATCTCTTCAGTCTTTGATTCCTGAGCATTAAGATGATATATTATGGTAAAAGATTCAATGTTGTCTCTAAATAGGCCTGTTATTACCATAGTGACCTTATCAGAACTGTGTATTTTTGTTTTGTAATTATTGTCCAGCAACGTGTGTGTGCATGTGCTGCATATCTGATAGTAGTATGTGGGCAACATGAGGTTGTACGCAAACCCTGAGTCCAAAAAAAGTAGGGATGCTGTGTGAAATCCCAATGGGAAAGAATACACATATAGAGCACAGCTGACCTCTGTTTCGCAGTCTATTAAGGAAATGTTTTGCCCTATCGTTGCTTATGAGCAGCTAAGCCTCTGCAGGATGCTCTTTTTACACTCAGTCATGATACCACCATCTGTTACCACTGAACATGTTTACCTGGGCAGGATTCAAGCAGATGCTTTTGAGGTGTTCCAAAACTTTCCCAATCGTCTTTTGGCCCTTGAAAAAGTCGTTTGAAAAGTGTTGCTGGCATCAACTTCAGAGTGAGAAAATATTTCCAAACATCAGTTGGGCAGATGAAGATCAGCTATTACAGTAAATGTAATATCTTTGTAGGGGTTTGAATTGCATGTATGTCAAAAACTATTGGATGACTATCCCATTCTGCATTACTTCTGATTTCCACAGCATCAAAATGCTTTTTTTTAAATCAGGGTTTATACATAGATACAGCACTACTACATGATCAGATGGATGACTTATTTCTCGACAAATTCAATGTATAATATTCCAGTTCCGTCTAAGATTGTGCAAATATCGTACCACAGCATTGTCTCATTTTGCCTTATAACTGCAGTCCATCTTACAGCTCACATAGTAAACAACATGTCCTTACAGTTATATGATAACTGGTACGATTTACTTCACTCCACTCCAGAGTGATGATAGACAGAGGGCAGAGGCTCCGAATAAGTCGAATAAAGTTCCCATCATCTATGCAAGGATTGTCAGACCTTGTGTACAGTACATTTGGACTTCTTGTCAATAACTCGGAACGGAGCCCCAAAAGACTCTTGGTAGAGACAAGTCATGTGATGTCTTTGATGTAATAAAACAACAAGAGGAATACAGTGTATCCGATGATTCAATATTGTACACTGAAATGGTCAGTGCTGTCCTGGACAGATTTAACATCCGTGGTGAAACTGGCTTCAGAAAAGTCAGTAATTTAAAAAGTTTTCTCAGTAGCTGTCACCACTTTGGTTCCTACGTGCAGCTCAGTGCAGTCCTTTAACCACTGTTCATGCTGCGACCACTGCAGCCTTATTTCCTGGATCATTACTGCAGATTGTGTGAGAAGGTCGTTGCTCTGAATGCCAATGTTCACGTGACATTTAGATCTACATGTGGCCCTACAGTAGAGTGCAGTTACAGCTACAAATGATGAACTACAAATATACTTGATGCTACATTTTGTCTGCTGAGAATGAGGTATGAGCTCACAGAGTGAGAGAAACATATGTGATTTCTGCACTGTTGTACTCGTATCTCCCGCTCCAGAGTTCCACACTGGAACTCCTGAGCATCGATTCTTGTTTCTGGCCCCTCCTCTGCCATCGGCACCACAGAAAGGCATCCTCGCTCGAGGACCTCTCCAAACTAATTGTGGCCTCCTCCTCCACAACCTCACTGTACTCCTGGGATACAGCGATACACTCCACAGTTTCCACAATCATATTATCTGATTCAATTTGAGGCAGGTCTGCTGAGGGTATATCTTCAAGATCCTGCGGATGTGGCTCTACGATGGCTGGGTCCGGGGATGGACTTGTGGGTCCAAAGTCCATTTCCACTGACGAACCCCGAGACACTGAACTTGGAGGGGAGATTGTGACTGTGACCTGGGGTAGTGGGACCTCATCTAATTGTGAGGCTACATCAGGCATATGCAGAAAGTCAGATTCCACAGACTGATCTGGACTGACAGATTCCATAGAATGCAAAGGATCCAAGGAGCACAATGTAGCAGGATTAACAGCGGGGCCAACTGAGCCAGGACAGTCTGAGTGATACATAGGTGGTTCTAAGTCCTCTGTATTTGATGGAGAATCAATGCTCAGGCCAAAGGGCTCTGGTTCAGGGTCCATGAACACTGAGTCAAGATCGTCTTGATCAAGAGAAGTCAGCATAACTAAGTCAAAGTGGACCAGGTCTGCATGATATATGGGTGCACTGTCAAGCGGCTCAGGAAGTGGGGGCCACTCTGGGTCTTGGGAATCAGGTTCAGTGTTGAGTGGAGTTTCTTCTGAACTGGAAGCAAAGGTTGAGACAACTGTCGTTGGCTCTGGTAGAGGGTCGGAAGTATAATCTGGAAGGGTGATGATGGGCTCTGGACTTGTGTCACTGTCAGTTGGACTTACAGGACAGTCTGTGTCAAAGTACTCTGACACCACAATAGAAGGACATTTAATGTCAATATCCAGTTCACAGGGTGGGACAGTGTCAAGATCTCCTGTGGGTGCAACACTGACTGACAAAGGGTCTTGACTCATGGGGTCAGATGAGGACATGATTAATAAGTCAGGGGGTTTTGATTCAAATCCTGCTGGTTCTGGAGGATCGGGATCCTGTGAATGTGTTGATGACACTGTAGTAGGTTCCTGAGGGTCCGGATCTGACTTGTCCACAGCGATCGGCTCTGGAGACTCTGAATCCGACATGACCTCATAATCATGGTCCTCTGGTGGGGACACAGTGACTACAGGAACTGGGTATGGTAGTATTATCTTATGAAGGTCAGTTACTTCAGAGTCGGCTGACTTCATGGGATCAGGTGAAGGTGATTCTGGATTTGGACTGGACTCACAGGCTGGATCAATGCCTATTAGCACTTCATGTTCCACCATTGCTGAATCCTGAGGCCTCTGGGAAGCTGTCACTACACCAGGAGCTGTGACTGGCTCTTGAGTGACAGTGTCAGATGAACTTGCAACTTCTTGGTCTTGTGGTCCTGATTCTGGTTGAGCTCTAGAGGGAACAGCAATAAAATCGAATGACTCTGGTTCGACAGCTCTGACAGAGCCTGGAAGAATTGGATCCAGGGAAAGTGGTATGGCGCTCTCCACGTACATAGACTGCGGACAGGCAAGAATGCTTGGGTCCATGGAGAGCTGTTTTGGCAGACTCCGGCGAGCGCCTTTCATATCCTCCTTCTCCTCTGGACAGTTGACAGCTGCGTCCGCAGTGCTTTGCCGGACCAGGACCTTGCTTCTGGCCTGGGTCCCCACAGACACTTTTGATACCTGGGGTTTCTTCTCTCTTGCCCCGCCAGTGCCCCTCTCTGTTGTGGAGGTTCCGAGTCCTCCTGCACCTGCTCCTGCTCCTGCCCCAGTCCCTGATCGTGATCCTGTTCCGGTCCCAGTTCCTGCACCTCCACTTAAACCAACATCAGCTCCAGCGGCCATGCTGGCCCCCTGGGGAGACCACGTGTTGTAATGCTGTGTGAAAGTGTTGAAGTTGCTGTTGAAAGCACGGAGCTCTTTGCAGAGGTCGCGCCTCAGATCAGCAAGCTCTCGACGCATGGCTGAGACCTCTTCCTTCCACTGCATGCTGATGGCTGCAGCCAAGGTGGCGGACTCTTTGATGCTGGCCTGGATGGCTTTGGGGGAAGGCCGCTCAGGAGCGCTAGACCTTGGAGATCTGAAGAGACTCGGTGAAACTGGTGGTCCGGACAGAGGTTTCGCCTTTGCACCCATGGTGTCTTGATAAAGCCTGTCTCTTCTGATCGGGCAGCCTAGATCATCATGAGCCAGAGGGGCCGTGTCTGCCAAATCCTCATGTACACTGGCCTGGTCGGGTAAACAACAGTCTTCCTGCACATAATTTCTGTCTGGAAGACAAATGTAAATGTGTATCTGTAATATGGCCACAGGTGTGAGCAGCTGGAGAGAATGTGCTTTTTATTGCCACAAAGCAGTAACATCAAATCATGCACTGAATGCCATGAGTCAAAATAAGATAATTGTGCAAATCCACCACAACTAAGTGGTATCCTTATGATTATTGCCCCAATTCACTCATGTGTGCACCATAGTTGTGTATTGAGTCAGGATTTTATGAACTATAATTACATTATACATTACATTGTTCAGAATCATAGCTATGCTAAGAAAGTTCTCCCATTTTGACTCATTCTGTTAATGGTTTACACTGCCTCCTCAACCTTAATTTGTAGCATGCATTCTTCACATCTTTTCAGTGCACAAAGCTGAAACTCCTGTTTCCCAGAACACATCACAGAGAATGGACAGAAATTTAATAAATGAGGTGTAGGAACAATCCTTGCATGCTCTTTTCCTTTCAGTTGAGTTAGAAAGAAATGAGTACTTTGTGCAATGAAAAGAGGCAAAATGAGCAAAGCTTCCAAACCATTTCCCATCAATCAGGAAGTATTGTATGAACCCTATTGAAAATGTGAGGTCCAGTTTGACAGATTGATTTGAAAGACCAATGGGCTCATGTTCAATGTAGTGGCAGAATCCATCATACATCAAATTGTATCCTGAATGCAAAGATCTCAGGAGAAAGCAGTGTAAGCCAACATGTATAGGGTTTGAAGAATTGATCATCAGCACATCTCCAGATGGCCACACCTCTAACCCTCCCTATTATATTCCATCTGATGCTGTTAATTCACAAATCTATTGTGGGAAGAGGTGAAATCCACTCAGACTTCTCTTCCGGACACTTTTTCTTCTGTTCTTCCCACATTCTTCATCTGTACAAGAACATATCGTTTCCTCTGTGAATCCAGCAATCATGGGAATTGTTGAAACCACCAGCAGCTTACAATTTATAATCAACGCTCAGTATCAGAAATATGCATGTGTCAGCTGAGTACGGCTTAGACGTATTGAATCAAGTGTGCATATGCAATATACGTGACTAGCCAGTGTGACAGTTCCGTTTTTGGTACTTTCATAGTCAGTTTTATGTTATTATTCAGGTTTGACTGTTCAGATCTGAGACAACTGTGTGCACTTCTGGAATGTGATCTTGCTGTGTGTAAACATGGGCTTTGCAATTCCACAAAATAGGTTGTGCAGAGTAAACAAACTGTCAGCAAAGTTTCATTGTGTATGCTGTGATTTGGAAGGCAATAGGACATTTTCACCATTTCTTTGCACAGTCTGCAACCGGGTGTGTTCACAACTGCCACCACGTGGCAACAAAAAGAAAGTCAGATGTCGTGGAACAAGCAGCCCTCATCCTGACCGGATTTTAGACAATTTCCATCTGTGGTTTTCAATAGGGTTCATAGTTTTACTCTCTGATGCATCCAAGGGATGAGCAGATGAAGCACTGTATCCAAAATACAGTAGGATGAACTAGCACAGCTCACAAGTGATCACTAGGGTAATCATACGTCCATCAAAAACAATGGAGACATACATGTGTGGTTCATGCAAAGGTATGAAGCTGTTTGACAGTGCAACCATTTTACACTAACTGTTCTGTATTCATCCATTAAACACCTAAATGCCAGATTTCGGTGTCAGTTTGTCAGTACTAGCAAAAAAAAAAGACTCTGAGACGTCTCACACTGCATTGTGCAAAAGATGATTACATGTCGACTCGTCCTTACCTGTGGTGGACCTGATGGTGGACGTGACGGTGGAGGCCATGGGGGGGATGCAGTCGTCGTCTTGGGAGTAGCCGGCCTGAATGGCTCGCAGGTAGCTGTGGCTCCGGGTTCTGAAGCAGCCGGGCAGGTCCAAGGCCTCCATGGCCTGCGACTCCACCTCGCTGAACACCGACTCGCACACCGACTCAAATTGGCCGTTTATTTCTGTTTCGCTCACCTGAGAGAAACACAAATACACTGCGGCACGTGGGGATATTTCTGTGCTGCTTCTGCGAGAAACAAATTGATTTGTTATATGACCTGACATTGTGTTCTCTTTCAAGTTCCCTCAGAGGGAGAATAGAGCGTGCTGTTAAAATGGAGTGGGAACACATGTTTCAGTGAGGGAAGGACCACAGTGAGGTCACCGAGAGATGTGCTTCCATAATGTTCATTCATGTTTCCACAGTCACAGTTTTGCAGTAGCTCTTGATTCGTGTAGATACAACCGTGTGGTGTGAAATTTCATTAAATCAAGGTCAGTCCGTGTCAGACACCTACGTTGATGAGAAATATTTCCAATTCTTGTTACAGATGTGTATGATGTATAGTAACATCTATTTCCCACAAATGGTGGCCGACTGGGTAGAAATGGATTGTTATCGCCTCATTCATATTGGGCAGCGTCAAGAAAGACAAACATCTTGTTCTATTGGGATGTGGAATTAGCAGGAGCTTAGCTGAGCTTTTAACGATCTGAACAAATCAATATTCCTCTCTTTTAAGAGGAGATGAATATCTCAAAAAGCCCCTTTGGAGTCTTTTAACATATCCAGGTAAACAGAGTTTAATCATCTGTCATATATAATGAAATCCAAAAATGTGTGGTTGGTGAGTTCTGAAGAAATAAAATGTAGTAAAGGCTAATATAAGGGTCACAGAGTGAAAACTATGAAGAAGACACTTCTTAAAATGAGGATTTAGATGTAAAAATCAGAGGTGAAATTATTCAATTTGATTTTGCTGGAGAGTCCGCAGGAACCTCCTTAACAGCCCCCAGTTTAATAAGCTCTGTTTCCAGGTACCAGCAAGTATCTGAAAAGCTTCCCTGACTGGACAGGATGCACACTCACCTGGCTCACTTGGCTAACACAGCTGGCCTGGCTGAGGGTGCTGACGGCCCGCATGTAGCTCTGGTTCCTGGAGCGAAACTTGGGAGAGTTGTAGTTGGCAGAAGGATCCAGGGCAATGCTCGGGTGCATGTCCCTGGTGGCCTGCAAGTGGTAGCTCTGACTGAACGGAGAGAGAAGAGGAGAGGCAGGCAGGGGGAGTGGGACTATAGCAACGGCAATGATTTCCCAAGCAAGTCATTTACACCTAATTGAACTAATAAACAGGCCGCATCACTAGTGGCCACAGGTGTAACTCAATGACAAAAACAATTAAGTGCTATTAATGGCCACGGAGGCTGGTTATGACATTGTGTCTCCCGTCTCTCATGGCCCCGTTACATTGACGCTGTTCACCCTTGTCCTTAAAAAGGCAGTTCGATTTCTGTTCTGCTGAAACATCCAATCAATGCTTGGAAATGAGGGAAATGCAAATCAGGAGCTAGTTAGTGAGCAAGCACTTCAGAGAGCGCCCCGGTGTCGAGCGGGTCAATTAAATGTGCTACCCCAGCAAGTGCCTGAGAGATGTTCAGAAACTCCAGTCCCATTTGAAATCTACTGGAGAGACTAGTGGAAAGACACTGAAGGAGAAAGGTGCTTCAAAGCAAACTAAACAATGCTGCGTGAGACACGTAAGGAATACCAAAATGAGGATCCCTCTGCCAGATCTATTTCTAATGACAGGCAGGGATGAGTAAGCAGTTTCTGTGCTTTTTATAGAGATAAACGCCTGGTGTTTGGCAGCGAGGAAAATGCCAGTGTGATTAAAAGTCCCCCAATCCATCTTGTCACGCTGGAGCGAAGCTGTGTGTATTTGCAAAATAACGTCAACCTTGCGACCATCCCACAGGAGAAACATCCAGAGCCGAAGTGGTGAAGACAGGAAGAGGAGTTCTTAATCTCTTAATGAATGTGATTAATCTCTCCAAAACATTTGCACATGTTTTAATCCTGCGCAAGAGCAGACCTTTACTTCTCTGCTGGTGTAATACACCGTGGATAATCATATCATATCTATACAATGCTTCACAACCCCGTCTGCTCTGCCAGTGTGAGCATATTGCCCCAGGTGACCTCTCATTGACTGGTCTTGAGTGTTTGCTCTGTGAGGCGTCCATATTGGCTATGTCAGCAGGGCAGAGAGCCAGCTGGCCCCGACGTCCGACCACTGCAACATGGCAGCAGCAGAGAGGGAGGCAAATGGAGTGGGAGTGGGGTGGGGGGGCACTGAGCCTGTATTCACCTTAAGTCTGCAGCAAAATTGGTGATGTAGTTACGCATGTCACTGTTGATTTTATCCAGGCGGTAAGAGCTGTGGGTAAGAGAAGAAAACAGAGTTACTGGGTCCCCGCGAGTGGGAAGCGTTGGATGGATGTGACGTCAGCACACAGCAGTCCTAGGGACCGTGGCTTTTCAATGGCGAGTTCAATGTTTGCTTGGGAGTTTTTCACCAAAGTGCTGCAAACATTAGGGTGATACACCATGACCCGGATGGCCCTCACGTCGATGAGAAGAGGCGGGAGGAGGAGGAGGGTGTCACACGTGGAGTTACATGGAGTTATGGGCAATCATCTGTACATGAACGGTGCGGTGAGGAGTGTGTTATGAGTCGCACATGCACAAACACCTACACCGCCCACCAGCATGAACAACAGCAAAAAAAAAATGTAAGAAAGCATTCGACGATGAAATGCTGCACACCGAAAACAATTACACTTCATCGTGACACACACATTCTTCCCAGTGTGGCTAATTAGATTTGGTTAATTGAACCTAACGAGAAGGAAGAAAAAAAACCTTCCCTGCTTCCTTCGCTTCGCAAAAGAAACTTAGTGGAGCTTTTTAGCTGACAAGATCAGATATATAAGTGCAGTGGCTGAGGCGATACCGAGGCGTACTTCGTCCATCCCTGCCTGTGCAGATGTCTATTATAGTCAGCTGAGTGAAGGGAGGCTGTTTTTGAGAATGCGTTGGCCCTTAATCAAATCATGCCAGAGCACGTTTCCTCTAATGTCTCCGATTGGTGCTAATGCACTTCCATTGTTGGCCAATATAAAGGCAAGGGAAGATGGAAATCTCACACTTCCTGTCTTTGAAAGTACTCTTCCTGCAGCTGAAAAAAAAAGCTTCTGTGTGCTAATTTTTGGAGAAGAAAGGTTCAAAGTGATGTATTTGACTAAGCGGGAGAATAGGGAGCAGAAACAATGACAAAGGACAATTCTGAGGCGCGGAACAAAGATTTCTGCAGGGGCGACGACTTTGCGAGAAAGGTCAATGTATACGACGCACTAAAGAGAATCCAAACTTTAGAGCAAGGAGATGAGGTCACACAGAGACTGTGTGGGGAAACATATCCGCTTGTCTTAAAAATGCAGTTCAGCAGAGATGTTTTGCACCGGGGATGTAGCATTAAATATACTACTACATATACTTGAGCACGAGCTCAAGCGCTGTATAAGATGATCCCTCTAGAGCGAGTCATGAGGTATCTGGAGGCCAAAATGACCCATCTTCGCCAAAGTGTCAAGTGTTCCATTCACAACGGTGGCAGACGTGCTGAGAATGAGCCAGGCCGGCGATAAAGCAGGTAACCCATGCATGGCACGTCCCACACAGCCACCAATCAATGGACTGGAGTTCTGCTTTGACCTTGAGAGCTGAGGGAAACATGCTCATCGCCACTGTTAGCCATGTTATGTTGAATCAGGAATTATCGAACGCGCTGCCAGAGTTAACCGTGATTAATTATGATGTCGTGAGAAGCTAATCATAGACGGGAAGGCAAACAAATGGGAGTTATTTCACAAACTGTCAAAAATGGATGGGATTGATCGGCTCGCGGTGTTTGGACACGCGGCTGCGTTCAATCGAAACGCTGCCGTAGATGGAGGTTAATGACTGATCCTCCTCTATGCATGCGTGTGCATGCGTGTCAATGCAAAGGTTGTATCACATGTGTCATACGGTTAGGGATCGACCCGGTCACTCATTATGCCAATGGATAATTGGGAAATTTGCCACATGTCGTTCATTAATGCATTCTTTACATCTTTGACAGGTCTGACCATGGCACGAAAAAGCTGATCATATTCAATTTATCAAAGCTGTCGGCTCTACGGCTTAAAGGACGCACAGGACCCAAGGGTGAGGCTGTAATTGGCCAGGTGGGGGTGGCTCGGGGAGGGGTGTAAATGGTTATTAATTAAAGCCATCATTGACATCTAACTTTCTTTCTAGTGCGCAGGCCTTTCCAGCTCAGTGGGCCCATGACTGTGATGTATTCCTTATTGCCGGGGTGAACAAAGAGGCGATCTCGTCAGCCGCCGGAGCGACAGGCAGCTCGAAGGAGGGAAAGATGGAGGGAGGTGACACAACCTGACAGCCTGTTCTCACTATAACATGATTTGCTTCAGGGAGCCGCCGCTGTCAAATTTGTGTTTGGCCCATCTGAATGCCCCAGCGGGACATCAAATTGAAACAAGAATAGAGGAAACCCAACCTGGGCCGTATAAGTCCTGAATCCAATCTAATTCCACCCCGACCAGCCCAGCCAACCGTCGTAGCGTGATGGCTCTCATGTCAGGTGGCACTACGCCGCCATGGCGCCTCTTGGGAGCGGAATTAAAACAGTAGTAGATACGAAGCCCTGCATGATGCTGCCCATGGCACTGGGTCTGAGAAAACAAAAATCAAGAACGTCTCAGTCTAAACGGGTGATTCAAAACGTTTGAGTGTGAAACAATTGCCGTCAACGACACCGACCATTTCTGCAAATGCTGCTCATCTCATCTCCATTCGGATTCCTGTCCCCTTTGGGATTCTTTGCCTCTTTGGCACAAATCATCACAGAGCAGCCTAGTTTGCAAACATGAACGTGCCGTGTACCTCTGCAGGTGTGCCGATTCGAAGGGAACTGAGCAGCTTTCAGTTTTCACAACCTTTCGCTGCACTTTGAAACCACTCATACTTGCAGCTGCTCTGTAGCCCCGACAACAGCTGATGTCCGTCTCTATTCGATTCCTTTGAAGCCATCTTCGCCTTGCTAATTATTGCACAAAAGCTTTGCCTCTCGTTCTCCACACACTTTTGAACCTTTCTTTAATAACCTCTATCCTGTCCCCTCAGACTCGCTGGTCTTCTTGTCCTTTTTATGGCTCGATATAAAATCGAATCTTATGTTAATTTAGCCCTTATGTAAGCTTCCCGTGTGTGACCAACACACAGTACGCATGTTCTGAGTGGGACATTAAACGGCAATGAAGACACATTCCAGATGATATCTGTAATTATATATGGACCAATTTATTGATCTGGCTGATTTAGTGGTCTACGGTGCTGCTCTGAGGTACGAAAACGTGATTGATTTCCACGGAGGCACCACATAAAAACCATTTGAAAGCAAAAGGGTTGCTGCCTCATTATGGCATTCTCAACAAGTGCAGTCAATGGACTCCGACTCCAGTGGACTCCACACAGCCCAATCCATGCTGGTCAACCTCCTTGTCAGGCTAACTCTGCAGTGCAGACGCCTCTCGCACCAATAAGAGCCCTTGAATAGGCCGAATGATGGCAGGCTCAGCGGTAGACAGCCATATGTTCCTCCCTGATCACAATCAATGACATTCAATTACGGCACATCCCCGGGGGGGGGTGGGGGTAGGGGGGTATTTGGCTCATTATGTCATCGTGCATTGGAATGACCCACGACTGTAAAAGCTTCTGCTATCTCTCTTGCCTGTTCCTCCTGCTCCTGTCATTTCGCAGGAAGACTGCAGACGCACACACACACACACACACACGGGCTGACATATTACTCAGTTCCGTTGCTGTGTCCGCACGTACGTGTTGTCTTCGGGGTCAGTTTAACAGTAGCGATGAATATTTGCGGATTGCGTGAGCGTCGCCCGCTGTGATTTCCGAGGATTCCAGAGGAAAAAAAAAAGAAAAGAAAAGAAAAGCTGGTCTGCACAAGCGAGCAGCGATTTAAAACGCTCTGCCGAATGATAATGAGCGTGCTGTCGGGCGCAGGATATGACAATAGGAGAGAGGGAATCGTCACTTTTGGTATTTGTGAGTGGAGACTGGGACATCACAGACCCTCCTGTCGCAGGCCGCTCTCTACACTTAAGGTCAGACAGGGTGGGGTGGGGGGTTGGGGGGGGGGCACGACTTTGCATAACGTCTATGATTTATGTCAGATTATTTGCCCCTGGGCTTCCTGTCGCCCAGAAGCACAACCGAGTGTGATTTATGCAGAAGTTGCAGCAAGACTGAGAGTTTATTCTGCACAGTCCAGCAAGCCGGCCTGACTAAAACAAACTGCGCGGAGGGAAAAAAAGAAAAAAAAGGAAATGGGATAGACTCGCACTGTGCTCCGGCAGACAGAGCAACGGCATCCTGAGTTTAAACAGTTTTGTTGTTTTTATAGCGGCAATTCAGGCAATCATACCCCTGCAGCACCTCCATTTTTCTCCTTTGTTTTTTTCCCCATTGATTTCTTTTTTCTCCCCCTCTTGCTTTCTTTCTGAAACTCACGTCTTCTCCAACAGTTCAGCCGTGAGATCGTTCACTATTTGACACCGTCGGAGTAATGCTCCAGACAGCCACTTCAGTATAACCAAGTGACATCCTTGCATACGTTAGGGCGTCCTACTTGTGCGAGCCTTTTTTCTCTTTCTATCGAGATGCAGAGAGAGATGAAAGGATTTTGTCCATTTCGACCATTAATACAGCGACTGCAGTACTACGTGACTACATCCAGCGCAAGTAAATTGGCGTGGGACAAGGTTGTTACAGTCCCACTTGTTTCCACCGTTGTGCTCGCGGTGCTTATTTCCTCTAGGCACCTTCCGGATGGCGATCAGTCATCGGTGAAGGTTTTGCGGCCGTAACGGTACCAGAAGTGTCATAAAGCACATGGACTGTAGTCATGAGGAAATGCGGGTGATTTCATTGGCCAGAAATGAGGCGAGAGCTGAGAACTGTTTCTGATAAGCTGCTCTTCCGCAACTAAACCTGTGGGACCGCCGCTCCTTCGTGGCTCTGGTAACCCAATTACCTGACACAAGAAATCATTGCAGAGGTGTTCGGCACACACCTTTGATTAACACAGGGAGAGCCCCTGAGGGTCGTTGGAACACACTGTGTGCTACCTCTAAAATAAGGGGGGAAAAAAGTGAATTCAACAGTTTACCGCTTGCGAATACACAGTGCAAGTCATGTCTTAGCGATGCAGCTGAAGTCCGTGCTTTAAGAGAGCAGGTGCAGGACTTTTTTTTAATTGTCATATTGTTAAAATAGTTTTATGGATTTGGACGGTAATTACTGTCTCCACATTCTGCTGTGGACAAAGAGGCACAGGTCCTTTTGTCAGGGCAGCAGCAGTGAATTTGTTCTCTGGTAATGCCACCTTTAAAAAAAAATTACTCTGGAAAAGATGAATCTGCCACGCACAATGCTGTGACTCATTGTCTGAAGTGCCTTAACAATACAACCGGAAACCACGGGCAGGAATAAAATGCAACAATGAGTAACGTTTAAACATTTCTCATTTGTGAAATCATAATTGAAAAAATGAACATCCAATGGCTGCTAGGAGATAGTGGCCGATGTGGGCCACATCTTGAGAGGCACAGCGGTTTGGTTTCCACCCAGCCCGATGTTTCATGCAAACAGAACAAAACAAAGATGAAGATGGGACGGTCAGGTCCAACAGAGAGTAGAGCAAATACAGATCAGGACACAAAACATACATTAGAACCCAGCTCTGGCCTAGCCCCCCCCGAGTATCACTGCAGCACCTCGATAACCCAATTCAAGCAAAAGCCTGAACGATGTCAGTGTTTCAGTATCCCTACATATGAGGCTACTCTTTATTTTATTTCTCCATAATCTCATTTCATCCTAATCGACAGGATTTGTTCATGCTCTAATCTTAATAAGTCTCTTTGTATCTCTCCGTAACATAGTTTCTTGTATTTATTTTTCTCTGACATTGTCTCCTCATGTAATCCTCTTATGAGCGTTTTCTTCCGCTGCCGAGTTACCGAAACAAAAGACTTTGACTTCCTCGCCTTTTATTGGGCCACGTCCCAGAAGAAGGCGCCGAGCACGTTCTTCTCACAGTTGAAGACGCTGATATGGATGCCCATAAAGGGGTCCGCTAATGAGTGCAGGGTTCAGTTATCAAGTGCTTGACGCTGACGTCGTGATGGGGGCATGGGCAGAAGAAAGGCTGCCAGCGCCGCCAGAGGGAGCGTTTCAGAGCAAATAAATAAAGTACAATGTGGCTCAAAAGCTGAGTAGACGTTTAGCTGAGGAAGAGATAACGCTCTTGAGGTGTGATCTCAAACTGGCAGTAAGAATGTGTTATATATCACAGTCAAAATATCTTGAGAAGCACACAGGAAATATTAGTGTCCAGACGACTCCACCGACTCCGCCTCGTTGACCCCGGCAGCCGCTTTCCTCTGAGGGTGGGAAGTTCAAGTGCTCGTGTCAAAGCAGTGTCATACATCTGTTCCAGGATGCAAGTTATACAAATGTGAGGAAATCTGATAACTGTTATCGTTTCACTGCTTCCAGAATAATCAGCAGCAACAGAAAGAGGCCGAAAGTGGGCTCTGACTCATAAATAACACATTTGAAGAACAGCTATGTGTAAACAGCTAATGGTATAATTAGGTATGCACTTTTGAACTAACTTACTTACTAACTTACTTTCCAAGCCACGGCGCAAAACTTTCAGCCACTGATCAGTGTGACGACAAGCATTTACACTTGACATACACATATCTTCTTCTTTATCTTTTTTTAGATATAATGTGATCAAGAAATGAGTGGCTTCAGCCTGAGCCGGTAGATGGACAGAGTATTTCAGAACCAGACTATGTGTCTAAGATGGGACAGATGGCCATCCTCATAATGTAACACGTGTGTTCCAGTCACGTTTCAGAATGACATCTTCCCCATCGTAAGGTTAGCTCTTGTAGCTAATGGGTGGTCAAGTACGCTGAATTATGGCCTGATGTCTCACCGGCTTTTCTCTTACCGAGCATTTGGGAAGAGATGATGTGATAATGATTCCTCATATTTAAGGTTTACGGGACACCCTGGAACAAAGTACTGTGACACTGCCTCCTTTTGATAATTTCAGCTTGAACTCGAAGAGGAAAACATCTGACATGGATGTTATTCGTCTCACCAAATGACGTTGTTTGATGGATTCCATCCATTATCATGCACAGTCATGGCTGTCATATCGTCCACATCTCAAGAGCTCATCAGGAGCAGCCATCTTTCTACCGAGTGTGTGTGTTACCTCTGAGAGTCCAGCAGGTCCCGAGGTCTGACGATGGCCTTGACCAAGGCGTCGGGCCGCACCGTCTTCTGCGGCGACGTCTTGGGGCTGGAGTCCGACTCCCCGCTCTCCTCGTCCCCCATGGCTTTGACGTAGCTGCTGCTCCGCATCCGCCGACAGGGGATCTCGTCATCTTTCCCGTCGCCGGGGTAACCCCCCCAGTCATCCTGGGGCACCTGGGCCGGAGAGACATGTGAACGTCGTGATGCTTTTTCTGAGCACAGTGAGGCCCGTTAGGCAGCAGCCGCCTGCTTACGCACACAGCATACAGGAAACGACATCAGGGTTTGCTTGGGGTTGTGTTTCTGGCTGCCTGATGGATGTAAATCCAATATTCACTCACCACTTAGCCGGTGTTTTGGGTCTCCCGCAAGTCGCGGGGGAAATATCTGATTCTTTTGCTGCTAAATGCTTCCCAGTGTTGGGTAGCTAGGTGCTAACTTTGTCTGGATGCTATTTGGAGCCAAGCAGTACAGAGGCTTTTATTTCTTTCTGGAATAAACAGCTGCCCGCTGCGGCTGGAAATTATGCAAAGCGTAAGCTGTCATCAAAACAATGACGATGAGGATGCTTAAAAGATAAATAGAGTTGGAGAGAACGGCGGAGGCAGATGATGAATTTTTAGACAATTAAGTTCAAAGAGAGTTTGGGGATGTCACGGCTCTTTCAAAGAACTGACATTGTTCCAGTGCCAATGTGTCAAAGATTGTAACATATGTCCTCAAAGTATATTACCACCTCAGTGAGCAATATCGACAATGACATGTGAAATGAAACATGAAAGGGCTGAGATTTTTCTGGACTCTTTGCATACAATAAATCTAAACGAGGCCCTTTTAAGCCATTAAAACCCGTAAAAGACACTCTTAAAACATGCACCAGTGGGAGCGCATTGCGCGTGCCATTTGACAGACACTTGAAATGAAAGCCCTTCCACCGGCACGGATGGCAAGAACGATTTTCATAATGAGTCAACGTGCATTCAGAGCTTCTCCCAGCATGCACATGCGCTCAGTGCTTCAGCATTTCTGTTCTTTGGCCAGGTTACAAACCGCTGAAAACCTTGACTGAGACGCTGTTTGAAATTTGGCTGCCGAGTTAATGGTAATTACTGACTGAAAAAAAGCTTGTAGATGGAGAAAAATGAACTATCTTTGCTTGCCCCGTTGCAGCGATCGCACGTGGAAACCTGCCATTGAAACAAGCCAAGCAGCTTACATGTGGCAATTTCGCTGCACTTGTTAAAGCAGGTGAATGACTGTTCAGACGTCAGCGGTGCCATTATCCCATTCAGAGTGAGGACGAGAGCGTCTTATTCGCACTCCCTGCCAGTCTCCACCACGGGTGGAGTGAATACACAGTTTCTAATTCTGCAGCACTGATGGACGCTGGTCTTACATGGGTAACCCATGGTAAGGCGGGTTGGAGCGTTAGTGAATACAGTCTCACGTGGAGCGAAATTCTTCTCTGAATCATGAGCACGATGTGAGATGAGAAAAAGTGCCTCCATTATGCTACATGCCATTATACAACATGTAGAAATGCATTGTGTGCGTTTAATGGGATTCTGCACTGGTGGTGTAGCTTATTAAAACCTGCCGAGCTAACTTCACCCACACAACGTAATGAACTGATGATCATCGCTCGCGAGCTCGTTATACACGGCACCGCTCCGTCTTTTCCCCCTCTCCGACTCACATCCCCTCTTGTTCTCCCCGGGTTAGTTAAATGGTACAACCGAGTTCAATTACGGTGACAACGGCGGTTGTGGCTGAGTCAGGGTCTCTTTCAGGGCCGCTCGCTCCCAAACAAGCACATGCAACACAACAGGGGCTGGAGACAAAGCTCTCCTGCTCCTCCTGGCCGAGGCGTCTGTTTTCCTGCGGAGATTTACCTTGTTGCACTCTGCTGACTGCGTGCCACGCTCAGGAGCTTTAGCTGGACACGCATTTCCATGGTCAATGATCTGCACTCATAAAATATGACATTGTCAGTAATCATTAAATTCTATGTGGAAGCTGAGGGCTTGTGTGGCGCTGGATCCATCCATCACTTTAACATCCTGGCAGGCGGATCAGCCTCGGCGGCGTGCCAATCCACCCGGCTCTGGGTTTCATTAAGTTAAATCTGACTCGGGTTCATATTTCTTTGACTTCGCAGCAACACTGAGGCTGGAGCCTGCACTCAAGAGGAACTTTCAAACGGCATCCGAAGCTTTATTAATAATTACTGACTGTGTGGAGCTGCGACCATGCTTATAATTCTGATTTGCGTGCGTTTTGAGAAACTTTCCTTGCGGTGCCAGTCCATGACTAACTCGGCCTTCACAGGTTCACAGTGGACCGGGTGGCCGCCTCCTCGCCGTGGCAAATGTCAGAGGAGGACAGTCTGCATCCAAATGTCACTAATGTGTCTGGCACATGACTGTAATCTTTTACTGACGCAGATGTCAGCACCAGGGATTGGGACCAGGGAACTGACACTACTAACTACTAACTACTAACTAACTGACGCTGCATTATTATTATTATTATTATAATTATTCAGAAAGAAATACAAACAGAAGTGAATATTTTCAATAGGGCAATGCTAAGGTAAGGTACAGCAAGCAGGCGGGCTACTCGACAGGAAGTGTCATCTTACGAGACATAATGTTCATTAGCAGCACAGATGCTTTGCTCACATCCTGACACACACACACACAAAAAAATCGACTTTCCCCCGATTTTAATGCAATAACCTCTGGCATCGCTGCACACCCGCCCGCAGCCACATTTGAACAAGTGTCACATCACATCAAAACGCCTTGAATAATTGATCAATTAAGGCTTTATTACATCCCATTCTTTGGTAATCACAGCGCGTGCCGGGTCAGGGCAGTCTTTGACTCTGACGTCTCATCTGTGTCGCGGCGGTGGCGTGATTAATGGGGGATTACGGTGTGTCCTCCATGTCGAAGGAGCACAGGAGCAGATTTCACCGCCAGGCCGTGGTGTTACATCATGAGCAAGAAAACAGGTAAATTACCGCAGAGAGGAGCAGGAGGAGCGACCAGAGTCAGACGCAGGAGCGCAAGGCAGTTGTGTGGTACCGTCCAACCACGATGTGCAGGGGCGCCGACGCGCGCGCTCCGCTCACACCGCGATGAAAGTCATTCATCTCCCCTCCAAAGACAAGGCATGCACCAGCTAGCAAATGGAGTCGATGGGTTAATTAAGTCTTGGAGGGGTTTGATATTTTTAGACGTCTAATTACTGAACGGAACGCCAGAGGACAGGCACAAGCTGTGGTGAGATTTGTTTAATTTGGATCCACTGATAAGCCGGATAGATTGCGGGGTGTCTCCCCCCGTGTAGATAAAGGAAGCCGCATCGACTGCCGGTGGAAACACGCCTGGCGTCCCAACATGCTTAGCCCTGCCTGAATGTGAAAAGCTTGTCCAAGTGGACTGGGCCCTAAAGGTCTGAAAGCACTTAAGACCGAAGACTCACGGCCCGGTTTCGATGATCCTGTTGTCCAATGAATAAACGCGTCCTGTTCGGTCCTATGACGCAAAGCCCCTTGCGAACACGAGACGAGGCTGTGTGTGAAACCTCACAGCTTCAGTGTGAAGATAATATTACAAGTGACACCTTTAGAGCGATGAGGAACTTTTACCGGACTTGCTTTAATTAATGGCAATCTGTGTGATAAAGAACAGGCATAACATGGGGAAAAGTATTTATACATTTCTGCAATCTGGGTTCTCTCAAAACGCCCACCAGGGTACTCCTCACACATACCGTGCAGCCAAACTGTATCGTCATCTCAGCCTTGCCAATAAATAACACTGGTGAAGCGGCTAACATGCGTCTCGTGGCAGGATTGTGCAGACCTTTGCATATTAAGTCAACCTTTACTTTCAGTCCACAGAGAGCCGCAGGGAGTGCGGCATATGTGTGTGTGTGTGTGTGTGTGTGTGTGTGTGGGCTGGGTGGAGGGGCTCCTCAGGCCTCAGCCAATGCTCCTGCAGTGCAGCAGTGCATTTCATTGATTAACTCTGCGGCTCTATCTACACACAGCACCTCTCCCACTAAGAAACATAAGTCACTGCCATTAAGTTGGAGTGAGATAGACAGGGAGACAGCGAGAGAGAGAGGGGGAGAGAGAGAGAGAGAGAGAGAGAGAGAGAAGAGAGAGAGAGAGAGACAGGATGGAAGGGATATAGCGTAGAAAGATGGATAAATGGCTCTGGGAGAGAGAAAGAGGGAGGGAGAGAGTGGGGAAGGAAATGGTGATAGGTAGAGTCCTCTTAAAGGTTCAATCATTGGTAATCCCACCCACCAGCCTCCAGCCCCTCATTTCCTGCCCTAAGATTGCATGGGTCTGCTGTGTGTGCTGGAGCATGTGCTGTTTTCTTTTTCCTTTTTTTCCTTCTACCCGGTCTTGTCTTGGCACCTCACAGGGGAGGTATGAATACATGGATTTCATACTAGACCTGATTAAACACCTACAGCAATGCTTGACACCAACTCTTTTTCTTTACTCTTCCTCTTTCACACATCTACTCTGTGTGCCCACGCATGCACAGAGACATTGTAATGTCTGCGTGCTCAGCCTCGTCCTCTGTTGTTTGTTTACTCACACTTCATGCTATCAGATGTATAAACAACGAGTGTAAATCGAGAGTGATTGTGACAGAAGGGGAAGGGAAGGTGTGTGGGAAATCTGATGATGTCAGGCAAAATTTTGTCCTTTTGAGTCTAATTGTGTGGCTCTAAGCAATAACCTCCAGCAGGACAGCTGCATCTGCTGTATCTGCCGTCACAGGCTTCCAATGATAATACAGCAGAAACGCAGCAGCGCGTACAACGCGGCCCAGCAGAACTACACCGATCATCACAAAATGACTCCAAAAATATTGATAATGCTGTGCTTTTTTATTTCGTCCAAACAGCAACCCCCCCCCCCTCAAAAAAAAGACAGCACAGTTTAATGCCGAGGAAAAATTGCACCCGAACCCTTTCACAAAAACCTTGAGGAACAGAACAGAGAACTATAGCACACAAAAGAAAATATTTTCAAAGGAATCTGAAGAGAGCCTTACACACATTCTGCTACCAGGTAACAGAAAGGGTCTGGGGTTCCCTGCTGAGCTGAGCACACACTTGTTTCGGGCCTTGGTTTGCTGCGGCGCACTACCCTCCCCTCACACTCCAAATACCTCGAAATTCCACTCTACTTACACACCTCATTATTATGTTTGAGTTAACAAAGTGGCTGAGGTAATTACTTTCTACATTAGACCCCTGTGTGAGGCCTCACCTTTCGCTGCATGCTCCGAGCCAAGTGGAAACACCTGTGAATCTGTTCTCAGCCACAATTTTTTGGCTGGTGGCAGGAAACAACGTGGTAATCACAGACACGCGGAGCTGCAGAGAGGCAGGGAAACACGCGTCTGACACACACGACAGTGGCAAGGATGTGTTTTTCCATACAGAGAGCAGCTATTTAAAGTCAACTTCCCAGTTTGATGACGACTCGGTTTTATCAATTTTAATGAAATCTGAATCCAGACTGAAAGAGATTTCATACATATTTAAAGTGGTCATGTTGGGCGTCTCCACAGGTTGATAGGATATTGAAGAGAAGCTGGTGACAGTGAGAGGCTCGGGGCTTCAGAGGGATCTTTGCCATGAGACTGATTGGAAGAAATGTGAGTTGCTCCCCATCAGAGATTTTCTAACTACAAATTACTTCTTATTTTGAATTATTTCTGACATTAGCTAGTAATGTATTTCCATCCATTCATTCATTCTAACTCGACAGACTCGCCAGTCTCAACACACATAGGACGACAGCAGAGAATACACCCCTGGACAGGTCTCCAGTCCATTGCAGGACACGCACAAACACACACACAACGACAATTTAGAGTCTCCATTCAACCCAGACACATGTTATTGAACGCAGGTTAATATAACATGTTAACTCCAATATGAGCTTGGCCAATCTAAGAGGGGTCAAATCTACTACCATCTCTCTCACTACCCTCGACTACCCTCTCATCTACCCAGTCATTGAGTTGTGTATTTTCCTTAAACCTTAAAACTAAGAGGCTTGTTTGCTATCGCTTGTGGTAATTCACTTGTCAAGGATGAACACTACTGGCTGGAATATTCACAACAAATCCTGTGGCGCTTCTTTTACAAGCTTTCCACAAAGGGAAAATATGGCAAATTAAAAGGTGTTTACACTTGGTCAAGGTGGAATAGCAAAACATGATAAAGTGGTCGTAAGGTGCACTGGAGCTTTGCCTCCACTGGGAGATAAATAATGGCAAAGGAAATCTCCAAGGAGCAGCTCTCAGATGAAAGATACATCAAATGTATGTTAAGCACATTTAGAAAATACATCTTGGTTTTAGTGACATTTAGCTTGCTCATCTTGTGTGTTGCCAAGAAATTTTTAATGCATGCATTAAAGCAAAGCTTCAATTTCTGGTTAACAGGAGGAACATGCGTTCAAATATGACAAGTAGCAAGCAGGAAGAAGAACCAAAAGACAATCTGCTTGCACATCCAGCAAACACAGAACATTGGCATTAGCTGTGTGTTTTTGGCCACACACAATTATCCCAATATTGACTTTTCATTTAGTTCTGTCCACACTCCCGAGAACAAATTCCTAGCTTTCTAGCTCACTATATTTCACCAACTAATTCCTGGAAATGGATGCCTACAAGACCTAAATGAGAGTTGATCAAACCAATATACGAGCTAATATATTAGCTATAGCATACTATAACTACTACATTAGCTATAGCTATATATAATTTATAACATGCTATAGCTCTTGCATTAGCTATAGCTACAGCTGTTATATAGCATGCTATAGCTCATACATTAGCTATAGGTACTACAGCTGTATATTATACTGTAGCTAATATATTAGCTATAGCTAGATGTAAAATTAGCTATGGCAATACTTGCTATTGCTTGCTCAAGTATAGCGTGCTCACTTATTCCTTTATATAACACCTGGACATTATCAAGGCCATGAGACTGTGAGGTCCACTGTGGTTCTTTATGTCTTCTCAGGTCAGGAGTCTTGGCAAGAAAAGGCAACTAAAGCAGGAAAAAAATGGCTCTTCCATAGCTGGCCATTATTATTGATTTCAGTCTGGGAGAGCGGCGAGAAAAAGGAGATGGGGAAAATGTGCTGAACGTTTGAAAAAATAAATGGTTATAGAGTCAAAGGAATTGTAGAATCAATGGAGACAGAAGGTGCAGTTTGCTAAAACAACAACTCTGAACAGATGCCTGCAGACACTGTGGTAACCACAAAGCCACATTGTCGCCCCTGGCAACAGAGGTGAGAAGCTGCCGATGACAGATCTTGGAGTTCCTGGGACCAAACCTCAGTGAGAGGTGGTTGGCGGCCTGATGGCTATCTACGAAGCAGCTAATGAAAAAGTTAGGGAAGCCCTGTGTGTGGGTGTGAGTGTAGTGGGCTTATGTAGGCGGTTTTACAGTAGCTTTCAGTCACAGTTGTGTTTGTGCTGCTTTGCACTTCCATTTTGTAATTTAATCAGTAGGCTTTCCACGTCTTGAGCTCCACCTTTGGCAAGCCAACGTGGCAATTAATTGGCTTATTAAAACCCTCCGCATTGCCCTATCAGCGAAACTATCAAAGACTAATCCTCCCTTTGTACGACAGTCCTGCATGCGGAGCGAGAACAGAGGAGCGGGCGTCGGAGCGGCTGACTTAATCAGGGCGCAGAGTTGTCTGTGAGACAAAGTCATTGTGCTGTGAAGTTACAAGAGGGCCGAGAGGAAGCCACAGGTTACAGCTGTTCCTGCAGTCCAGGAGTATTTACATATTGGATTGACAGAGAGAGAGAGAGAGAGAGAGAGAGAGAGAGAGAGAGAGAGCGCCAAACAACACACGTCCAGAGAAGAATATGAATTTCATCCAGGTGAGCCTGCCATCAACAAAAGATGAATGTTTTGCCACAGTCACCTTCTTTTATTGATATTAAGCTCTCAACCAAACTGTGTGTGTGCATGTGTGTGTGTGTCCTGAGGGGGGCTAATTGGGGCTAATTTGTGAAATGATTTAGCTCTGGACAGAGAGCGATGGCTGATGCCATATCTGATTCCCAAACATTTGTCATTTCAGAAAATGAGTGTCCAATATTAATCCATCTCTGTCTTCCCCAATGTCCAGTTAATCGATCTCTCATACCCACACGCACAGCACGCACCGACACAGATCCTCGAGGATGTTTTTACTGCACGCACTCTGATCAGCGTACGGTCACTCCAAAAAGATAAGCCCTGCGCTGTCAGCTGTCTCATCCTTTTACAACACCTCAGAAGTTTTTCACTCGCTCTGTCATCGACCAAGGACGCAAACAAGGTGACTAGCACATCATCCAGCCATCTGTCGTGCGATAAATAGTATAAACACCCCCCACCCCCCCACCCCATGCACACACACACCCACGCTCTCACTCACAAATGGACAGACAGACAGTGACGAGATGCCCTCTCCCAGGATACATTTTATGCGGTTACAGTGCAGACATTTGAGTAATCCCAATTCAGAGGCAGGAGCAGGAAAGGAAAACGTCTTAACGTGACCTCCTGGTGTGTGCTAAAGTATCATCCCTGAGAATCGGCTCTTTCTCTCTGCCTGACAGTGAATAAACAGAGTAGCCATGGGGAGTGAAATCAGACGTCTCCTTCGCTGCTGGGCACCCCTATGTTACTGGGAGGACCTCAGTGCAGCCGCACACACTGCATCTTTAACTTTTCTCACCCTCTCTCCTTCGAAAGCATCTTCCAGCCCTACGAGAGGGCATCGATTCTCCCCGGGGGTGGGGGATGTGTCACCCTGCACGGATTGGATTGATAACGGCCTGGCTAAATATAGCCCTGCGGCAGGAAAGAGGAGGGGAAGATATTTTTAGAAGTGTTTATAGTGCCGAGACTCGGACACTACCTCAGCTGAATGGCCAAGCGGAGGTGAGGCAGTGATGGAGGGGGGCCCACCAAACACTGCGACTCTCCCATTGAGGGATTACTGCACTTAGTGGGATTGTAACAGAAAAAAATCAAAAGAGTCAGGGCGATGTCTGTCCCGTTAAGAATGATCATCGGATTGTGTTTAAAAATACGCCAGTCAAAATGAGTGCTGCGCTGACGTCAGCGTTTCTTTGGCTGGTCTCAGGAACGCTTTCCATTTCAAGCAGCCTCTAATCCATACAATGCACTCTCTGCTCAGGCCCTAGTCTTCTCTCGAATGTGCTGAAGTGCTCACTTTATTTTGGCTGCAGGCGATACTTACATGATGCTATCAGATATGACATTGTTGCATATCGAGCTGCATTGTTCCCGAATCTATTTTTCCCTTCTTTTGCAGTTTGGGATTTCTAAGTGCTCTCTTCATTTCTTTCTCTCTCTCGCATATACCCTTTGGCATGCATATAAAACCCATGAGACGCTTCAGCGTAAAGTGCTGACTCACTCGGAATTGATCCCGGCGATGCTATGGGGTCTCCCGCTGTGCTGATCATGGGCCTGAGCTAAATGCGGACCCTATTTTCAGGGCGGAAACTGATGCCGAATCGAAGCATACGACACGGTAAAAAAAAAAAAATCAACATTCATCTCGGCTCTTTTATTCTCATATTGCCAGCTATTCCCCTCTGGCAAAGATCGTTTATGGAGTTAATTGATTTGTCCTGCTGTGCTATTCCCTCTTGCTGCCTGCCACATGCTGAGCCATAGGACAAGTACACATTGTAATATCCAGGGCAGTGACAAACAATACACTGTCGCTCAGATCAATCACAAATACAGCCGAGATGAGCAGCTTCTCTTGCTTCTCTGTGTTCCTTGTCTGTTCACAGAGCAATACCTTTACAGACGCAAGGCTCTGTGTTGTACAATATAAAGCTAAGTTTGGGGACTGATGTTTTTCTCTGTGCTGCGGTGCCTCAACTTCTTATGAATTTTACATTGTGGCGAATAGCTGCTCAGCCACTGTAGTAACAGAGATAAAAATGAAGGTTTTTATCGTCTCTTCAGTTGCTTTTTATTAGCACAAGGCTCAATCCAAATCACCATCTTTGCCTTTCACCAAAATCTTCCAAATACTCATTATTTATCCATTCTCAGGTCCATGCATTCACATAAACTACATTTCCTCATCATTTGGCATCTGAGGTAATGTGCCTGCTTTGGAATCATCTGCTTGAGTGACACAGGCGCCGTTATGAAATAAAACCCGCTCACCTGCAGATAGTGACAGGGCCTGATGCTGGGCTTGAGGTCGGTGGGCGTCATGGGCTTCTCCAGGTTGAGCGATGACTTCCTGTAGGCCTCCTTGGCCTGGCTGACCGTCAGCGTAGACCAGGAGCTCCTCTTCATGAACTTCCCCTCGGGCGCCATGCTGATGCTCTCGCAGGCCGAACACTTGACGTCGTTGTTGCTCTTGGAGGTCTTCAGCGACAGGTCCCCGGCCAGGTGTCCGTGCACCGAGTCTGGGTAGCAGTGGATGATGTGGTCCCCGGGGTGCCGGGACATGACGCTGGGCGTCCTGTACGTGCTGTCGCTGTCCAGGTTGTCGTCCGAGCTCCACCAGCCTCCCGAGCGCTGCTTGCCACTGCCGTCGGATTTCCGGTCTTTGCTCTTGCTGCGTTTGCTGTGTTTGTGATGGCCCTGGTGGTGGTGGTGGTGGTGCGAGCCGTCCCGGTGCGAGTCGTTTTTGGTGCCGTTCATCTTGGAGGAGCCCTCCAGCGAGTGCGACTTTGTGAAGAGCTTCTGCACCGAGTGGACGAGGTGGCGTATTCGCCCGGGGCTCTCGTTCCGCTGCTCCGTCGTGGTGGTCGTGGTGGAGGTTCGCTGGTACTGCAGCGTGTGGAAGCCGTCCCGGTGCAGCGGCATCTGCTTCTCGAACTGGTCCAGGAGGTTTGCCGGGATTCGGTTCATTTTGCCGCTGCCCCCGTGCGAGGACGAGCCGCCGTCGTCCCGAGAGTCCCTGCCGCCGGAGGTGTTGCCGCCGCTGTCCCGCGAGGCGCTGCCGTAGTGCATGCGGGGGAAGGTGCTACTGGAGATGGAGTGGTCGGTGGCCGACATGGACACGGGCATCACCATGCACTCCGAGTGAATGGAGCTGCGTGGGGAGCAGCGGTGGTGGCTCTCCAGGGGGCAGCTCTCGGTGGGGCTGAGGAGGTAGGACGGGGGCCGGGAGTTGCCATGGTGCAGGTGGTGGTCCAGGGAGTGGTCGCAGTTGGCCAGACCGCACGTGTGGGCGGAGGACGTGAGTTGGAGCTGGGCAGGGCGGCCGCCAGAGAGACCCTTCATGTTCCTGGGTGGGGGGGAGTAGCTGTCCTCATCGAAGTACTGCGAGGGCGACCATGAATACTGCTGGTCTGGAAAAGAAAGGGATATCAGATCTTAAATAGTGCCTTTCTAGTCACATTCACATACTCCTGGCACAGGCATTCATACTCTGATGGCAGATGATTGGGGACAGTTTGGGTTTCAGTATCATGTAAGTTGCAGGGACCTAACCACTGACCTTCTGATAAATGGGCAAGCGTACTGCCCCCATCACCCATCTTTCCCAAGAAAAGCCTTTTCCCAGACAAAGGAGTTGTCATTTCTCACTTACTAATGATGAGGGGGTGAAAAAAGCCCACACTGAACGACATGTCAGCCTCAAACAGGTTGGTCATTATCTGCTACAGTCCCACTCTCCAAATCTGCTCCAACTCAGAAAGTAGCACATTCGAAACTTGAGAGAGAAATCAACAAATTGCGCAGACAAAATCTCAGCCGATCCATTTTCTGCCCGTCTTATCAACGCCTGTGATGGCTCGCTGCTAAAGAGAGATGGGGAAAGAAGCGAAACAAAGAGAAAAGCAGGCGACAGGTAGGGGCCCGCGCTGCCATTTATCCAATGCAAAGTGAAATAATAGCCTATCACTCCACGGCGCCTGTGCCATCCGTCAAAGCCCTGAGGAGAGCGTTGCGAGGCGGACGGCCAGATAGGCGTCCTTGGGAGGCGATTGCTAAATGCAGCCCCCTTCCTCGTCTCTCTGTTGCCCATGTAGTCTCAGATTAAAACCCAACTCTGTGACTGTGATCGGTCACCAAAGCCAGACGCACCACCAATCGACTCCAATACATTTAACTTGAGCAGATGATTGGTTTACTTTAACCTTGAACCCCGCAACTGGCTGAGGTCGCTTTAATTACAATGCCCTCTACTTGAATAACGGAAAGATGTGGGGCAAGACACCACGGATACGTACTCAGTGCTCCCTGAATAATAAACTTGACACCTTAATTTCAATTAGAGCAGAATGTGCCTTTATTTCCCCCGCAATGGGGAAGTTGCTGTGTCTTGAAGCTTTCAGGAAATTTAGTCAGACCGAACAATTTGTAAAGTCTTTATTTTCCTAAAATAAGAATATTTTGTCTACACTTCACATGGTAAAGAGCTGCGTATTGAAGCTGGAGAGGCTCACGAGGTCATAATTCAAACTTATCTCTACGCTGTGTCGTGAAAAAGGAAATAAACAAACAAAGAATAAACATATCTAGGCTTGCTTGCCTGCCAGTGTTACGCCTCATAAACCCATGCACTTTCACATCCACTGTAACCCCATAAAATGGAGAGCTTTTATGAGCTACTGTGAGGACAGTTTTAGGCCAAATAGTAGCACTTTTAAACTATGTCCTTGTATTAACAAACCAATAAATGTTTAAATTGATGTCTTTTCTGAATACCATTTGCAAAATGAACAGTGTGGAATTGAATGGTGCTGGCAGCTGAGGGGGAAAACGCCTTGACTTCTTCAGGTGCTCCAATGAGCACTACAAAAAGATACTTAGTGCTAAATTTAGGAACCCATCAATCCTTCGCTAATGCTTCCTTTCGTATTGGTTTTACTTTTTTTACTTTTTAGTCATGGAGGAAAACATTTGTCAATAGTTTTTCCCACAAACTATCCGGCAAACTTTTTCGTTGACTCTGAACTGGATGCAGAGATACACCTTCATATCACATGCTCTTCTCTTTTTTTTATTTTGCAAAATATTGTTGTTGAAATCTTCAAGAAGCCCCTCCATCCAACAAAATCTTCAAGGACATCAAGAAGTGTTTCAAAAGCATGAAATTTGTAATTGAATTTTGGAGTTTTTAGAGGAAGAGGCACTTCCCAGCTTGGAGTGCAGCAATGCCACAGCTGATCGGCATACCTGCTGTTGCTGGCTGTTCAAGTGCTTCTGTTTGGTTGGCAAATCAGTGGCACATTCATGTGGAAACACTTGGCCCTCACGGTCCATTTTAGGAGTAGTTGTTCAAGAAGACATACGTTTCTGCTTTCACTTCCGACTCCAGAATCCAACTGGACACCTTGAAGCGGACAGGCTAACAGTAGCGTCTTTGGAGATGTCAGCATATCCACCAAGGAGACTCACATTTACAGCCGCGCTCCCAGATGTCAAATTTGTTGCGTTCCAGGAAAAAATAAATAATGCGAGGAGTTATTGACCGGACCAGTAATTAATAGTCACTTCCAAGACTCTTTATTTCAATTTCCTTTTGCTGATGGAGCCTGACAATGTGTGGAATATTAAACCTGTCAGCCCTCAGGCAAGACTGTAGAAGGAAAGAGACGGAGTCTGTTTGCTTCCTGACAAGACACTGACCTGGAAACCAGGAGTCGGGGATATTGATAAAACGCTTCATTTATTCCATGTGTGATATTTTGAATTATGAAAGCCCAGACAATTCATTTGAGTTGTTGTAAATAGATCTGAGGAGACTTAGAAATGGCCTCGGGTCAAGTTACTTTATCACATTCTTACAGAAACTGGATAATTCAGAGCTTAATATCAATTTTGAGTATTGCTGTAGATATTAAAGTTGTGTTCTGTGACTAGTATCGGGGAAGGTCACTTTCTACATGAATTAGTTCAAAGTTTCAGTTCACAGGTGACAATTCAAAGTAGTTAATAGCTCTTTTTTTATTTTCAATATGTTGCTGTTAATTGCTGCAGCCCATATAGAACAACTGCAAGTATTTGATCAGTTTCCTATTCTGAACCCCTCATCCAACCAGGGTTTACATTAGCACTGTGGGCACAGCTCTCAGAGTACTGGTATTTCCCCATTGCTGCATAAACAATTTGTTGTTATACCCCATTCAAACATGAGGGAAAGCATGAGAATGAATTTGCTGCTTGAATGGTCTTCTCTATTGAGTAATAATTGAAACAAAAACAGAAAAGTAGTAACAGCAATATTGGGAAAATATACCAGGCAGACAGCTAACAATGTCCAGCAGATGTGCCGACATAATTCTGTGCTAACACCAACACAATCTGAGGTACAAACCGCATTCATTAAAGAGAAATAGGTACATTCAGTTGAGGTTTGCCCAAAATATAAACCAGTTCATGTTTGTTGAATGCGCTGAGGCACATACAGTAACAGCATAACTCCTAAACCCTCAGCATCTATCTACAAGTAGTAACAAGTTTAAAACTGTATTTTGTGACGTTGCAAAAAATATTTGGAAGATGCTGCTGCATTGGCAGGGAGCTGCTTAAGCCCCACTCTGGTTTTCAAGTAACAAAACAGACGGTGCACTATGCGAAACTCCTCTGGGCCGTCTCAGTGCTCTTACTACCACATGTTTGTCACTGGGTATACTGAGGATTTCCCTCTTGATTATTTTGTTATTATGAGAAAGCCTCATAGTCACAAATACAAAACCCCACCCCGCTCCAAGATCATGAGATTGGCTCTCTGTGCTGTGGGTGACTTGTGACCGAGGGTGGATGCTCCCTTTTCATCTTTCAAAGCGGATGAAATTTATTCCATTCATACTTCTTTTTAATGAGGTCTAAGATCTCAACCCCCGGGGTACGGCCTTGCTCTACTGTTGCCGTCGTCCTCCATCTGTCGAGATGAAAACACATTCTCCTTGTTTACCAGTCTTACGTGAGGATGCCTGATGCAAAATTAATCCAGGCTACTGACGACAAGCACCAGGGAGGGAGGGGTATGAGTTTTGCCCTCGCGAGGAAGTTTTGTTGGGGGGCATAATAGAAAAGCTGAAAGAGAGAAAGAAAGAAACAAACGACGAGAGCTAAACAGGCGACTTTTGAGGAACTTGGCTGGCTTGAGTCAGTCCACCTCAACACTTACTCATAATTGCAGCAGAAGACTGATGGCTCATCACTGATAGATGTGACGCTACACTTCTGACTGGAGTTATGTCACTCCAAGGCCTTTCTCTGACAGGCCGACTATTCCTCGAGGTATTGCAGGGAACTGCACTGAATAAATTAACGACCCGGCAGAGCTGTGGCATTTCCTGGGATTATATGACAGATCCACCTTCCATCTCTCCCCTTCTCCCTCAAACCTAACCTTGTCCTTCGCTGATACAGAATTTGAGTCTCACAAAAGCAAAATGGAAAAAAAGTCGAGGCATGATTCAAAAAGTCCTGGGGAAGAGTCTGAAGGTTACTTAATATTTACGGCAGGCAGACGGAGGGAGAGCGGCCCTCGTGGTGAGTGCGCATCTTTCTGGCAAGTGCTCTGCAAACAGGGAGACAAGTATCTGTGACAGGGAGAGGGCTTGTTGTTTTTACACAGATACCAGCACCTGCCATCACATTATCAGCTGCCTGGCAAAGGGTGCCAACTGCTTTGATGGACCGCTGTGATGGAGTGCGAATTTAGAAACCGGATGGCAATTAAATTTCAGCACGGCATCCAGCAGCAGGAGCAACATATTCCCTGAGAGTCAGTGCTTTTAAATGTTGATCGGGGTGACGACGAGAGCGATTATGCAGATGGAGGTTTGTTTGAAGGAAAACGCAGGAATACTTGATTCTCCACACTACAGGCTGAACCCCAAGATGTCCTCGCTGCGGTGACAAAAAAGACCTCCCCTGATAAGCAGACGTTTCCCCAAAAAAACAATCACGCTAAACTTGTGTGGCACCCACCAGATTCTGCAATCGTCTAGTCATGCCTGACTCAACGCCTGAACCGCTATAATGTCGTCAAAATGCTCCGAGTCAGACGGTGACGAGCATGTCTTCCCTCTGACATGAGGTGTGTAGGAAAGGGAGGCCAAATCGGAGGAAGGGGCTCATTCATTAAGGGATTCTGTTTAGTGGGTAAAGGTCGTTTTGCTCCTCTTAACACATTAGCATTTAAATAGCATTATATCTGCGTTGAGTATCACTGACAGCTCCCACTCCTCCACCGGCTCAGGCCCTAACTGGAGTTGAAAACAAAGTTAAAAGATAATAAAGCGCCGGACTAGACTGGGGGATCAAAGGCATGCGACCTTCAGACTTGGCAGTGGTTAGCATGGCGGCCGGCCGCAGCACTGTTTAAGGCAGGATTAAGATGAAGGCGACTGTGGCACAAAGCCGAAACCGTGTTTGAGGCAGCACATGAGAGGCGCGTGGTGACAGTGTTCAGCGTTTGGTGTCAGTGGAAGAATCTGTGGTTTCTGAGTAGCCGGGCATCAAGCAACATCAAAGACGGTCTGTTAAATGTGAGTCAATGCTGTAGCTTTAAAGATAATTTGTATCTAGCTGCTAAATGTATTATTTGCAAAAAGGAGAAGCAGTGAACAAACAGATGATTGTTTGTTCGTATCAAAGTTCCTCGTCCGAGCATCCACGTACGGTTGTCACATTTGAAGGATTATAAAACAATTTACAGGGTTTTTTTGTGGCCTGTTGAGGATTGGTACGCTTTTGTAGAGATGCACAGGAAAACTAAACCAACAAGCCCAAAGCATGTGCCAGATTGATTTAAATCCAGCTTGTTTTCTTTTTTTTTTAAATTCACGGTCAAAGATGTAGGAAAATATTTTTTTTTTGCATCGCATGTTAGCAGCAGAGAAAAAACTGGGTTAGGACGTGTTTCCAAAAACAGCCCCGCCGAGCCGTTCCAGCAGCATCCCTTCCCACAGGCCGGAGGAGAGTCACACCCCACATTTTCCGGGCAAAGCAAATCAATGGAGAGGCTTTCTTATCCATCTCCCAAAGGTTAAATGCAGTCTCCCCAGAATTGTGGCCTTTCTTCCAAAAAAATCAAAGGCAGGAATTGTTGTCCTCGACCCCTCAGGGCAAATCAGCAGTGGCCTCAGCTATTAGACCGGGGGAGCAGGCGACCGACAAAGAGGCAAAGTAGCAAATCTGTCAACCTTGTGATACGCACCACAGCTGCTCTGATCAAAATAAGGGCCCGGCTCACAGCTGTGGCAGATATCCTGCCCACTTGTCCGTCCCAGTGACAGCGCGGGACCAATCACGCACGCTGCACATTTCAAGTGCGGGCAGGGACGGAGCCCGCAGCGTTTCAGCTGCTAAAGTAATACCCAACTAACCGACCCGCTTAAAACGGAGGCTTAGAACAGTGTGGAGCCGATCACTTGTCACCGATACTTCTCCTCATAGGCCATCTGTTTCTGGCTTGGCACGACACATGAAATGGCAGAAATGAGAAGGAAACAGTTTTCTCGCTCTGACTGATGCTGTGGCAGAAGTTAAGGAAACAGCCTGTTGTAGAAAAGGAGAAAGTTACATCCCGATGGTGATTGACAGGAACTGACTGGTGTGACCAAGCCTCACCATGACGTCCACCACAAACTTCTCCTCGGCAGCATGAAAAGAATGGCACATGACACAACAGGACAATCAGCAGAGATCTTCTAATCGCCGCTGACAGCCCGAACTGCTCCGTGCTGCTTTTTATTTCAAAAACATCTGACTAAACGTCCCATCACATAAACAGAGACGTCTGTCATAGTCGAGTGTTGCTGCTCCTCTAGTAACACAGACGGCCCGGCATACGGAGACTGAAGACCAGGGTATTTGCAGGCCTGTTACCCGCTTAGGAAAAAAGGAGGCTCATCTGTGCAACTAAATCATCTCAGAGTAATGGTGTATGAGTGTGTGTAAAGTATGCAAACGAAGATGACACAAGCCCACTCTTCCTTTTCTTGCAGCTACCCGCTTATTCACTTGTTCAGTGGTGGTTATGATCTGAAGCTGAAGGCCTGTCCCTTTGTTCAGCATCCTGTTTGACGCATCCTTCCTGTCTCTCTCCAGTACTCTGTCCTTCGTTAAGGCAAGAGCCTGAATAATATCTGGTTTCCTTCACAATGAGCACATATTGGGACATCAAGCGAAAATCAATCTTAAAAACCAAGTAGGGATGCATGCGGATGTGTTCGGCTGTCTCTGCTTGCCAGGCCTGTTGCACCGTGGCCCCCAGCAGTTTGTGTTGCACCGAGCCGCATGCAGCTCGGCTCGCACACCTGAGACCGTCGTCTGGCTGTGTCCAGACGCCAAATCGAAGCCCGCACCCCGCCATCTCCTTCCCGGGGAGGCAGAGGTACTGCCTGCAAACGCGCGGGAGCAGAAGTATAAGGAAGAAGCTGCTGGCCGAGGTTAGTGGCTATTGTCTAACAGAGCTCCTGTAAACAGCGGTGATGAATCTGTGTTTTTGTTGCAAAGTCTTGGGGCGGCTGCAGCCGCAGGAGCCTGTAAGACCGTCCTGACTCGGAGGGGACGGGAGCTAGAGCGGGCCTATGTGCATATGTCTGCATCGCCGTCCCACAGAGTCAATCAGCCTCGACACTAATCTCTTCAAAAATGATTAGGCTATTGGCAGGCTGTCCCAACAAACCTAAAATGGCAATTTCTCTTCTCTAACACCCAATTTCACCTACAGAGTGGGTGAGCCGAAGGCAGCCGTAGTATTTAGCCGCAGAGAGATTACCGGGGCCAGATAAGGAGAGGCGGCCGAACGTCTGAATACTTATCACGAGGCTGTTAATGATGAAGTGTTTTATCTGTGCTGCGCTCAGCGCTCCTCCTCAGCGCCGCCCTCCCTCTCCCACCTCCCACCTCCCTCCCGCTCCGTGGCCGTCATCGCGGGGGGCGGGGGGGGGGGGGGGGGGGGGGGGGGGGGGGGGCGGGATGACAGGTGAAGCAAAGTGTCGGGATCAGCGTTCCTCCCCGTTCCTCCTCAAAAGGGTGACAGCCCCCCCCCACCCCACCACCACCACCACCGAGGCGTCTGCGCCTCGCACCGCGCTTCGGTCTTGTAGTTTGGAATTGGGACGCAAAAGGTGTGATTACTGAACGCTCCCGTTCCGTCTCGTCCCCAGCCCACGCGACGCATCGCAGCGGCGGTAATGACGCCAAATTGTCTCGCTATCTTTGCACCGTCTCCTCTTCAAGTAACGATCTCCTCCATCTAAATCTCCTCAAAGCCCCCCTTTTCATTTACAACAGCCACAGAAATTGACTTGGACTCCGACAATGCCCCCCCCCCACCACCACCCGCGCAAACTCTTGCCAAGTGTGGTAGATTGCATGGGTTTGCATTTACATGCTGGAACCATAAATCCAGCGCAGCTCTCCAGCTATGAATAAATCATGCTGAATGTGAATTTCTGCCACAGGAAAAGCCCTGTGACTGTGTGTATGTGTGTATGTGTGCGAGACAGAAAGAGAGTAAGTCACATCTTATGTAACAGCCAGGACTGCATTCCCAGGCAACTTGTTAGAGGAAGCCTCTGAACTGTTCTCGGGTTGCCACGGCAACATGCTCTGAAGTTCCCCTCCTCTGCTCGTCTTCGCAGCCACGGAGGAGTTCAGGACGAAAATGTGAGACAATTCTCCACTGTCACACCGCTGTCGTTCGCGGGGTTGACGCAAGCGATAGGTGCGTCTCATCACCCGAGTCAGCCGTCCGGGACCCGGCGCACGTTTTCCAAGAAGGTCCAGCCCCGAGGCCCGAGAGTCCCCGGAGACGAGTCCTATCACGGAAGTGACTTGAAAGACACCCCCCCCCCCCGGCCCCGCGGTCGTCCACACTCCTCAGCCTCAAGAAGACAATTGAAATCCTTTCCCCTCTAATGTAATTTTCCTCTCTGCAGACCACAGCAGCCCTGAGAGCAGAGGGCGGGGGCCGCCCGTAATGACTCTTTGCAGATGGAGGCGATAGCGATGCTCCGGTTCAGATCCTTGTCTCCCAGTCGCGCCTTTTCTCCCCCAATGTCGGGCCGGAACATCGGAGGCACAAAGTCAATCGGCGTGTTAAATGATTTGCTGTGATGCTAATCTGGACCAGATCGGATCAGAAAATGAGGAGTACTGACAGCGTTGAAGAGTGGAAACAAATAGAACTAATAGAGAACCACGCGGACGTCTTTAGCGCCGCGGGGATCGCATGTGGCCGCCAGCGTTCAAACACTGGTCTGTGCTGCATCACAAAACCTCCATCCGCTCTCGTGTCAAGGGCCCAGGGTGCGTTGATTGGGATGGATGGAGGGAGGGCGCGCGGAGGTAAACCTGGACACATCTGACAGTAAAATGTAATTAATCTAAGTGCCTGTCCGCCTGGCGCGGTGTTTTACTGGCCTAATTTCGCAGCAGTGGATTCAAAACAAGTGCTATCGACAGTGCCCTGGGTGCACTCTAAAAGCATCGCGCAGAAACTAGTTACTGGCCAATGATGGAGCAGCCATGCTGCAGATGGAGCCCCTCCACTGAGCCCCACTGATAAACCTGTTACGTCTACAGCTCTTCCTCCTCAAACTTTGTCCAGTCAAAGTGCGAAAGCCCTACAAAGTTCAGTTCACCATTGAAAGTCGAAAAAATAAATAAATCCCATTCTTTGTCGTGAAAATCTTCTCACTTACTCACATTTTTGTATATATTTCACATGTGAATTTGTCTTTTGTGTCTGATTTTGTTTGTGTTTATCTGTATTAACATTAATATTACAAATGTCTGATCAAAAACGTCATCATGATGGTAGAAGTGACTGCAGCAGCTGCTGAATGGCCTCTCTCCTCCTTGACAGTACAAGTCTCATTATGGGTCCAAACAGTGATGCAGATCTGGTTTCTACACACCCGGGCCTCGGCCATCAACATCTGTGCGATAAACACACCAGAAGGTGCAGGTTGGCTTTCACTCGTCTCCCCAGGCTCTCACAGAAGCCGCATGATTCTGGTAATAATTCAATGGAGTGAGAGGGCTGATTTAGTTTCCCCCTCGATCTGACACAAGCACAGTAGCTGCGATGAGACGAGGAAGGGGCTGTGGGGTATGGAAAACATGGAGCGAGGTTTCCAGAGCGCGCAGGCCGGATCGGATCCAAGTGCAGCTGTCACCTGTCTCTGTTTCCTGCCTGCGTCTGAGGGGAAACTCGCAAAGAAACAGGGAGGACACATCAACGGCGGCTGCTGGGATTGACTGGTGACAGGCCAGGCATGTTCCCCATTTTCAGCTGATTCTCTTACTTCACACTCGCTTCTATTCCCATTCCCAAGAGTCGGGCCGCAGCCGCCGCCACTGAATCTCATCGGCGAAGCAGCTCCCGGAGCGCCGTGAGGTGAGCAGAAGTAATTCATAATGTCACACGGGTTAGCGGGTGTTTTTTTGCGTGGGGGAATCTGTGTACTGTTACACTGGAAGTGTGTGTGTGTGTGTGTGTGTGTGTGTATGCGAAGAGTGGCAGGCATCGGGGAAAAGAGGGGCGAACAACAGCGCACAATTCAGTTACAGCAGTGCTAAGTTATGTCAGCAGCACTCACTCGGCGCAATAAATGGTGATGGCGATAGAATTGGACTCGGAGGTACGAGGCGGTGCTGGAATACGTAGCAACCTGGGATATGCCGCGGTGCGAGACAGACGATGCAGGCAGCAAAGCCCTCCGCTGGAAATGAACTTGCGCGGGTTACTGGAGGTTGCTCAGACACGAAGCTGCAGCCGCAGTGTTTGTCTTTGCCTGGGGGGGCCTCTGGCAGTTCAGCTCTGTGTCCGGGGGGGGGGGCCCGAGCGGCCACGGCCCGCATTTCTGGACTCAGGACTCGGTAACAAGTTTTCACTGTTCAAGTGGTAAATGTCGAGGAGGGTTCGCACAATATCGTGGGATCCACTCCCAACTCGTGTACTTATGGCAGGAGTCCTGAGAAATCACGGAAAGGCTACACAGTGTACAGGGTCTGCACTAATATGCGCCGTTTAAAGATCGAATCAAGGATTGGCAGAGGACGTGTGTGTATGGTCAGGATCGATCCAGTAAGACCTAATTACATTACTGTAGCTGTATTAAATAGAGCCTGTGCTGTAGATGTGGGTTATTCCGCTATTGAACAGGTACGGCTGGGAGAATTACACAACATCTAGGTGGTCTGTCCCCCTGACTGAAATCAATTAAAGCGCCTGTGATATCCCTCCCCATCTCATCTCCATCTCCGACAAGGCGAGCCCCCCGGGGGTAACCGGTGCACCGCGGCATCACACTGCTTCCTGATTGGCCTCTAATGCTTGTCCTTGAGGCCAGCGCTTTGAAAAAACACACTCCGTGCGTAATGCGTGTACGCACGCTGCAAACGAATTAGCCCGCGACAATTATCAAACACCGCAAAGCACTGAGGATCATAATTGAAGGGAGATTAAAATGAGTCACATCGTTTGTCTGCACTTTTTTTTTTCTCCCGCTCATCCCGCTCATCGTCTGAGAGATTAGAGTGCGGGACGACTCAAATTACAAAGTATTCAATATTTGCGGCGGTGATTCAGAATCAACAGAGTGCCGCGCTGGGTGAAGCCAGTGTGAGCCTACTGTAAACGAGGAGGAGCTGCAAAGTCTCCAGTCATTGTGCGCTCAGAGGGGGCGGACCTGGAGCACGGCGGAGGAGAGGCAGGAGCTTGGGACGAGGAGGAGAAGGAGGAGGAGGACAAGGAGGAGGAGGAGGAGTAGGAGGATGAATTAACGTAGCACAAGGTGAGACGGAGCATGCAGCCAGGCACGCTCATGATGGATTAACGCTGTTTTGCATGAATTAACAGAGAATATACGAAACATGCTGTGAATCTGTTTCACTCGCTGGCCAATTTAATACAATTTAATACCTAATTATGTTTCACTTGTCCGACTTGAATGCCGTGAACAATGAAGGGTGGGGCTTTAATTGGTGGCTGGTCCCCTCCCTCGGCACTCTGCGGACGCCACAGGTGCTGTTAATCAGGTAGAGGCGATAGATAATCACCCGTTACCTTTGGTTATTGATGTAGCGCGCCCTGCCCGGGTCGCTTGGTGGAAAATCTGATTGCAAACGGCTTTGCAGGCATAGAGCGAGGCATTTGTAAACACTGACTATGTATCCATTACATTTATAGGAGAGTGGGTCCATGGAGCTGCAGTATATTGGGGTATAAAGTTAAATGGCACAGGGTCTAATTAAAGTGCTTATGGGTTTTCCCATAGGCGTGGAAAAGATACGTCCAGGTCACCAGATAAGTGTGGTACGAGTCAATAGTAAGGTCAGCATGTCCTGACCCTCCCTTTTCTCTTGACGTCCCAGTTTGCAACATTTTCTTTTTCCAATTGTTTTCAGCCAGAGAGGAAGCTGGGCAGTCTAAACCCACTTCAGATTGTTGCCACAGTTTTGTGATCAGTAATGGATCATCAGTGAAGTGGCAGAGAACCCGACCAGCCAGAACACCTCCACTAATGTTGTAGCCCGTCTGCGTATTTGCCGAGACTATTCAGTGGGAGGAGGCACTCATAAAATCAGTGTGGCGATGTGTTACATCCCCCACTTACTTGCAGAATATCTCCATAGCAAATGTCAAACTCATACCTGCTCTCTGGTTTAATGATCAGAAATAGTCCATGTACAACAACTGCCTCTTTTGCACTTACAATCATAATACAATAATGTCAGTAAATTCAAGATAGGACACGCAGCAATGCTGAGATGAATCCTGCTGCCATAAGACTAGTTATGGCAGTTACAATCTAGTTATAAACCAAAGTCCAAGGACAAATTCAATCACCACACAGAAGTAAAAATTCATTCAATCATTTTCTTGGCCCGATCTGCTGCAGGAAGACATCCTGGACATGTTGCCAGTCCATCATGGGGAACACACTCTCATTATTTATTCTCCCACCTAGGGGCAATTTAAAGACTCCAACAGATCTAATAATCTAATAGATCTAATAAGGCAGCAATAAGGCAGCCATATCCGTTTCTGCACACCTGTTACAGTGTCCACACAACACAAAAGCACGCGTTCACAGGAGGTATGACATCCTCTGGATCTCACTATCTTACTAAACCAGCTTCTATTTAGCGTCATCCTACACGTGAAAAAGGCCGAAACATAAATGCACTGCACTGAACCAGCCACTAGAATGATAGTTGTTTGAAGAGTAATAGACCTCTCTTCCGCCCGGACAGAAGCTCTCATTTAGTCATCAGCGTGTTTGGCAAAAAGTGCTCACTGCTTGTTTACTGGTTTACGGTTGTTGCCCCTCAGGAGCGGGCCAGATAAGTGACAGTGATTTCACCAGTTTGGAGAGATCCCCTGGGTGTCACAAAGAAACACCACAGGTTACATTACCGGAGCAGAAGTGGCTCTGCAGCCGACAGTGATGGATTGTTTGGTTTTTAGAATGAAAGTTAAACAGGGTTCGCTGACAGACTGTGCAGCGTTTTAAAGTGAGCCTAAATTAGGTATGGTGCTCTTTGAAAGCTCTTCAGGTGAGCTCAAAGGTAGTGACACCTCTGCTGAAGAAGGGAATTTTGCAAGAAAGTCACTGCTGCCGGATCCATTCTTAATTTCCTAAAATGCGAAACAGGTTTGAATAGATCTCCATGTAATTCTTGATACTTAATCCAAGATGTTGTGGCCACAGAGACCATGTGCGAGTTAGCGACAGGGTGTGTTACATTTCAGTAAAACACACCGGATGGAAAGCTGTGAGCCATGGCGTACATCCATCATCCGCCGTTCCAACTTCCTGCCATGAAGATTAACCCACAGTGACCTCTGCTGAGGCTGGGTGAGGAATTAATGTTTCCTGAGGTCCACACTGGACCCAGGCACTGAGTCCTTTTGAGGACCCTTTAGTGGGGGGGGGGTGCTTTTGGGTTGAGGACTCGGTACACACTATTAACCCCACTGATCTTGGATTATTGCCACGTCAGACTGATGCTGGTTATCACACACAGACTGGGCCGAAGAGGCCAGCTATTGTGTCTCGGGGTTAGTTTGCCACAGGAGGTGCTGTGATTGAACACAGCCGGCAATGGCCAAAGACATTGCTTTTCTTTTGTCTGACACAGAATGCATTTCCAGGTCAACAAAACCAAAATTGAGGCAATCCCTGCAACTATGACACCGCAGACACCATCCTCTAAAGGCCCACATCCACTCCTGAAACCAACCATCTTCCAGGAGATGCCGGGCGAATCTCAAAATGGTATGACCAATAAAACATTTCCAACCCGTGGCTCCTGACAACTAAGAGCACATCTCCAAAACTTGTGTGGGAAGAGAAAAGGCGGGTGAGTGAATAATGGGGCGGGTAGGGGGCATTTCGTGCTCACAAAGAGGCAGTTTTGTCATAATTGTAGCTGGAAATAATGACAGTCCCCTCCAGCAGTTCACACTGTGAGCATTGTTCCCCTCTCCCTCATATATGCTCTTTGGGTGTGTGTTTGCTCTTGAAAACCAGGATGGGGGAGCATGAGATGTGTTTATTTTTAGCAGTGAAAAGTGTGCCTCCAGCTCCAAGGCTGCACCTCGGAGCCATGCAGGCACGTCTGTCATGAATGGCAATGTGCGGTGAAGATTCATGCTTAACGTGCTCTGTCTGTTTTAAAGTGGGTGTTTTTTTTTTTTTTATGACATCACAAGCGAAACACTGTGATTTAGCAGACGCTCCCGAGCTGGAGAGACAGCTCATCAGACCCAAGCAAGTCGTCGTGACATGAAAGTTGGGGACTGCAGTTGCTTATTGGCCTGGATAATTACGTAAGGATTGATACTGCAGCACAGTGATAATGGCGCTGTGTTTCCTCAGCATCATTCAATTTTCCCTGCTAAACTTTCGGTCCTCTGAGCATATGTATGTTATGCCGCTACCGAGTCTTAGCCTGGCTGGAGGCAATGAATTCCGGGCCAGTGGGAAATCTGTCTGACTTCCTCAACTCATTTTGTGTTCACCTGAGTTGCACTGAGGTTAATAGCTAATAGAGCTGCAGAGAGAGTGGCCGCTGAAGTGCTGCATCCCCAAGTTTCTGCAGCGGACGTGCACGTGGCCAAACATCGCTCTTAAAAACACCATCTTTGATGAATTACGGGAGCGAAATAATGGATTTTCACATGGGCTGTGACGTTTGCCCACTGTCATTAAGGAGAAGCAGGGCAGAGCAGAGAGGACTAGATGAGGAGAAATACGTCTTATTTCCTGCTGGCTGGTGAGCCTCAAAGAATCCAATGTTTCTTCCCAGCACTGCGAAGCCAGATATCTGGCTAAATGAAGAGACTGCAGGGCATGATAATGTGATTTTGGTGCAAGCGCCTGAGCTGGAGAGACACAGCAGAAAATAAGAGGTAATGTTTGGCAACGAAACCAGCGCATCCTTGAATCGGAGTGAAAAAATAGCCCCAATGTTCGACTGCAGGACGTGTGTTGTATTCATTATCTTCCGCGTCACGGTGATTCAGTGTCACTGAAAGAAAGTGACTGTCTGTCATAGAGCGCAGAGGACTGAGTCTCCCGCTTACGTAAAGGGATTGTGCTTCTCTGTGACCTCAAGCTGTTGGAGCTTATCAAGTTGTAAACAATGCGCCACAATAAACTGATGAGCACTATGTCACCCGGCTCCGGCCCTCCGTGTTTTATGAGCTGCTCCGCCAGCGCAATGTCAAATGTCAATGACGCCGGTTTAGTTGAAACAAAAAGAATCGACCCGTCTCCCCCGCTCCCCTCCCCTCCCCTCCCCTCGCCTCCCCTCGCCTCCCCTCGCCTCCCCTCGCCTCCCCGCACAAACCACTCAAAAATAAAACGCCTGTGACAAAGACGACAACCGCTCCGGCAGGAAATGTTCAAGAGGTGGAACATTATGTGGAAATTCAGATGGGTGGAAAGAGGCGGGTTCATGATTCACCCGTGCTGCAGGCTGGCAGTGGCCATCAGTCTTTTGCTCCGCCGGTCCGCTCCTCTGAGCCTATACATAGCAACAGTGTGCTCGCAATTCAGTAGCCAGCCAGTGCATCATCCCCTATCTCTGGCCCTGTCCGACGCTTGGCTAGCCACGCCACGCATCTGTGGGGACCTCATGAATAAGAACGCACCGATAAATTTTGATTATAATCAAAACGCGAGGCAGGGCTTAAAGACGCAGAGTTTTGCACGTGCGCCGTAATCACCGGCATCTCCGAGGTGCCGTCATTTCTCTGAGCGGTGATTAATTTCTTCGGGGGCTACGCACACGCGGGCCCCTCGATGGGATGGTACAGTTTAGGCCCGGGCTGAGGAGAGAGATAGAGGCAGTGGAGGACTGATACGACATATGCAGTTAGGAAAGCCGTATTACCATAATTGGCTCCTATTGCTGAAAAATCTGAGGGGTGGAACAAACTGCAGGAGAAGGATTTCCACCTTTGGCCCCGAGTGTGTGTGTGCACGTTTAAAGAGGAGAGGGAATAAAAGAGAAAGCGGCAGTGAGAAAGAGAGATAGCGAAGAGCTCCCAAAGGCCGGGTTTGGGGTTTTAATAAGCAGCTCTGAAGAGAGAGGCAGCGCCCGGAGGGAAAAGACCCCCGCGCTGATGACCGCAGTGGTGTGAGGCAGGCGAAACGCTCACACTGAGAGGAGGACAAAGGCAGGGATGAAGAGATGGAGGAAAGAGAGCGAGAATGTGCTGATCGATGTGTAGGTTTTTGTCCCCGGACTTAATTTAGAATGACAAATTCTTTTCACCAGTCTCACTATATTAAGAACAGACAGTGGATATTACACTGTTTTCTTGCTTGTGATTAAGTAGACAGTGGTGAGATATTAACTGGCAATTAGACGGGTTCTAAATTACCGTCATTGAGTTACATAATGCAGAGATAAAATTAACAAACTGCGAGGAGGAGAGAAAGAGATGGGAGGAGAGAAAGTGGAAGGAAGAACTGGAAAAGGACAAGAGAAGGAAGGAGTCAGGGAGTCAGACAGAGCGTACCAGGCATCATAATCACAAAGGACTGCAGCCTCATTAAAGATAACTGTTCTACCTGAATATAAATGTTAATAGTCAATTAGAGTTGCCTCTGGATGGTGACCCTCCGCTCCAGTTTCACAGTGTTTGTAATAAATGTTTCCACATTGATCATAATAGTTGAAACACTGTCATTCCTTGTGTGAATATTTTATAGCATGTAATAGACCAGGACCTTACCGGTTCAATATGCCCGAGGCATAAAAAAAACCTTAAGATATGCAACTAAATAGCAAAAAAACCAAAACAGAGTGTGTAGCTACATGTGGTTCTCAGTGGTATTACAAACTGTTGATGTCATCAATGCATAAAACTTGGGAATTACAACCTGCATCTGTAGTTGTGGTGGTGGTGGTGGGGGTGATACCACGTTGCACCGATGGGAATTGTTCCTTTCTGAATCAGACGCTTTTCAACTTGAGCTCCGCAGTTTCCAGCTGGTGCTGCCTCTCCCTGGGACCTCAGCTCACAGTGCTGTGATACACGGGGAACACTGACTTACATCCCGCCTTTATACAGTCTTCAAAACCGAGTCCTGGCGACTACCTGAAGTGAACATATGCCATGCTTCTTACTGCCTGTGTCTGTCCAAGTCATCCAGCTGGAGTGTTTGGCATTTAACGTCCATCACGAGCTGAGAGCTGAGTGATGTCTGCACCGGGGGGCAGAGTGATGATACCACCCTGGCTGATGTACACCACGGCTCCTGGGCGCTTTTCTCGTAATGAGACGATTTGCATGATGATGGTCAGTTGCTCTTGTTATCACCCCCAGAGCCAAATAAAACCACATGAGCGAAGTGAAGTTTGTAACGGCGAACAAATTCCAGAAAATCACTCCAGCGACCGCGTTCGGCCTCGGAAAAACGTGTTGCTCGGAGGCGATAACGAAACAAAAAAAAAAATTCGGAGACATGTTCATCTGTGAGTCATCTCGCTGAGAGATGTTTTTTCGCTGACAAGCTGCGTCTCTTTTCAAAATGACTCACAAACAGAGGCATTCACCAAGAGCTCAGCCGGTCGCTTCAGACCTTCCCCGGTGTTGCTGCAGCTCATCAGTCTTTCTTAGCCCCGAGTGGTGGGGAGCTTCCCCCCCACGCTATCCCGGGATTCTCTGAGCAAAGCTGCTCCCTATGCGCTTCCCTGCGGCCATTACGGCCAAAGCTGGACAGCTCAACACCTCCGAGAAACACGCACACACACACAGTGGAGGCCCACGCTGCAGATATGGAGTGCTGGGGTTTTCTCATGTCACAAAGTGCAAACAAAACGCCGCTGGTGGTGTGCAGGGAAAAAAGACAGAAAACTACCTTGGACCTGAACTTGTGCGAAGGCGTCTGGCTGCCTCGCTGTTGGTTCGGTGTCTGTATCTCTGCCTTCTCATTACCCCGCGCCCACTGATTTTTGGCCGTCCTGGTGACTCAGAGGGGGGACAGATCGATGGCAGCGGGACGCGAAGGAGGGAGGGTTGCCCCACTTCAATCTCCAGGACAGATATATCCCCGCACATTTGTCATGCCCGTGCTCAAATTGAAGCTAGATTAGGTGGCATGTAATATCTGTGGCGGTGCCGGCCCTCTGTAGCAACGTTTTCCTCATGGCCTCCTTCATTACCCAGGCCCGATAAGATTTTTTTGTGCCACATAACTGGAGGGGTCTCCCCGCGCCATTAGAATTCATTTCAAATGCATTGAAGGATAATAGAAAGTGTGAAAATATCAAAGCCTCGGGCTGAAGTGTCAGAAAAGTGTGTGTCGTGTGACAGTAAGTGCCGCTTTTGCGGTTTGCCTGTGTGTGTCTGCGACTCGAAAGAGAATGAGGGGTCGTGAGAGCTGAGAGAGCAACTTTGGTTACTTGATGATAAGCTTGAAAGATTGACTGCCTGCTGCACTTTTCCCGGCTGCCCGGTGGAGGAAAAAAATTGCTTGCTGTTTAAATAGCATGTTTTCCTAATCCCACTTCACTGGACAGCTGCGGGCAGCCCTCAGATGTTACATTTTCTTCTTAGGCTCGCTGCTCGCTCGCTTGCCTTTTCTCTCCGATGGCCTTCTGTGACAGATAACTGCTGCTTTGCCATCTTCTCACACACGAGGCCCCTGGAACGCTGCGTTGGCCTCCCAGCTCTGGGAAATGTGACCCAGCAGTGGGCGGCCCGGCCGCCAGGCTGCTTGGCTACTTGAGTGTGTGCAGTGCGGTGTGTGGAGCACGGCCAGATCTGCTGGCAAAAGCCAGAGAAGATGCAGCCCCAGATCTCAGTTGAGAGACATTTATTGTCAAGTCAAGGGCCAGAGGTCTCTGGATATGCCAGCCCCAGCACTGAGAGCGAAAAATCACAAGTTTGTGAGGGTTCACTGGCCTGTAGGAACATGGAAAATCAAAGCTACTAATAACACAAAGTGCTCACTGCAGGGTTACTTTCACTTGTATTCCACAACAGATTTCAAAATATATACCTCAAAATGTTATATGTGATATGGTCTGTTAGGCTCCCCAATGTGAGCAAATTATTCTAAAAATTCAAACTTTTAAAGGAAAGAGACCCACAGGTTCCAGATGTTGCCCTCTGTATTCTGGTAACCATCTGTTTAAAGATGGTTTTGTACCTTCAGTTGCTACACTCATTCAGATATATTATCACACACATTTAAAGTTCCAAAACCTAGGGCTGCTGATATTTGTGAGCTAAATGCTAAACTTCTGCGGCTAGTGTCCACTTTAGCTCACAAACTTCTTTAGTACTCTACTCAAAATGTTGCGTTCTGATAGGAAGTCTGCTGTACAAAATTCTACCTCTATGAGAACATGTTACACTGGAAGACGGAAGGAGGAAAGCCTGGCTAAGCTAGGTAGCTAAAGCTAGGTAGCTAAATGTGCTTGAGTTCGATTCGAGTCGATTTCTGTTGGTTGATAATATTTGAGTGTATTACTTTATGTCATGCCTCCATGATCTGCACTAACTTTGGTGAAGTCAAACTAATGTAAAGTGCAACGGTTGTGAAGTGGAAGCCCAAATGTTTTTCTTTTTTCGCACGCATGAATTTGAATATCATGCCTAAGGCGGTTTCTTTTTAGTTTAAGCTTGACTATAAATAGCATCTCTTCATTTCAAAGAGAAACTGCATTCGGAAACTGCAGGAGCACAAAGGGCATTACCATGGTGGTTGAGCCTCTGAGCTGTACTGTATAATGCACAGCATCAGTACTCCTCTCACACCTACATATAAACCTCCTCGATATTGGACACTGACCTTGGCCGCCGGTCTGGTTCGCAACCTATTCGTCTCGCCAACATACAATGTAAATGGGTTTCTGAAAATTAAAAATCCATGCCGTCCAATTCAATATAGCACAGTGTTTCGGGGCACAGCGGGAATATGCATTAGGGCATAATGATATTATCTATCCCTTCAAGACCGTCCCCACTCCCCTGAGGAAATGACTTAAGGGGTCTGGAATGCATACATAGCCCAAGTATAGAGGCGCTGTGCAATATGACAACATCAGTGGGAGACAGCCATTTACAGTTTGGAAAAAGCACGGTTTAGAAGTAACTGCAGAAGTATACAATGACACCGGAGTGCTTGTGCTTAATGAATCACTGCTTAGTGCAGTGACATACAGTAAAAGCTTGGTTGCCAACACATCCATTCAGTGGGCTTTTACAGCACAGAAGGCGCCAAGGAAGTGTGGAAAACAGTATAGCAGTGATTTACAGCCACAACACTGACCACAGGTGACTTTGACTCACTGAGTGTTTGAGTGTGCCGACGCTGGATATACGACACAGACGGCAGTGTTCTGTATTCAGGCAGGTCTGTGATCACTTGTGTCGAGCTTGACCTGTCAACCTTCGTCCTCCAGTCAACCGTCCTCATTTTGCATTTCGTTTTGTTACCAGTACCTCAGATCCACTGCACTCAGCCCTTCTGAAGGTTATATCAATATACTACTAACGTGTTCTGACAGAAACATGGGGTGTCGACCAGTTTGATTTTATATCTGCAGATGATGAAACGTTTCTAAATGTCTGCAAAGTCAAAAAATAATGATAATGTTACAAAAGAGAAGATCCAAACCTAACGTTACTTAAGACTGTGGAAAGGATGAAGGTCAATGTTATATGACTCTAGGCACAAAGTTTCACTGTTTCACTGATGTGAAAATGAAACCCCAGTTTTTCAACAACTTCAACCGTAGAGATACGCTGTAACATGTTAATTTGTAACAGTGAATATGACCTACTTTGCACACTGCAAAGGGCCAGTTCACATACTGCAAGCAGCACTAAGATTATGAATTATTTCCAGGCAAAACAGAAGATAAAGCACAAATCAATGCATATTTGTGCAGACAGGCTTTCCCACTCGCCCTTCCACTTATATTTATACTCCAGTTAATGCCTCTCACTCTGCCTCTCAACCATTTTTCTGCCTCTCTCACCCGCACGGTGAGGTTCAGGGTCTCGGTGAAGGTTTGGGTTATTGATGAAACCCCGCCTGTCACATTTGCGCTGGCTGTTGGTGAGCAAAGCCGCCCGTGCCTCAGCTGAAGGACGGGCCTCTCATGTTGACCCAAAACAGCTGTGATTTCCTTGTCCCCGACTTGAGTACTGCAAAATGAGACTGGCGCCATGTGTCAAACCCCGACTAAGCTTATCAGAATGGTCATTAATGGTGTTTTTCTGTGGGTATGGCTCTTCCTAATCATTTTACTTTTGGGGTTTGAAGTCACAGACCGGCCCGTCAAGGTGAGTGCAGCCACTTAAGCCGTCCCATAATGTTTGTGTTTAAGGGTGCCCTGTCTATAAATGTGTCCTAACCGCCCTTGTTGCATAATAGCTGTTATTCAGGCCTCTGAATGATTATGAATACCAACATCCCTTTCATTCTCTGCTCTCTATGCTGCATAAAAGCGCCCTGGTTCGAGGGGCTCTTTCTCGCCACTGTTTGGAGCCACGTCTCCTCGCATATCTTTGTAAATTCAGGCCACGGTCCATTTCGCACAACAACACAAGCGCAGCTGTAATTGCTCCATTTTTTAAAAATGAGCAACACTTTTCCTGCACGGAAAGTTTCGACAGCAATAAGAAAGGAAAATCTCCTAAATACCAATATTCTGAAAGAGTTATTCCGTGTGTTGATTGAGTAGCTGTGCCTTCAGCATTTAAATCTCTTTAGCTTTTTTTCTGCACCGTATGACAAACAAATCCTTGGAAAAAGAGCACTTTAGAGTACAGCTGCATGACCAATTACATGTAGGCACAACAAATTTGCCAATAAAAGCCCGAGACAATGTTGAATTAACACAATCTTTAAAACTACACCCCTGTCTTTGGAAGAATCACTTACTTGAAAAAGCTGTGCGCAGAAATCCCCTGAAACCCGCGGCAGATTATAAATATCTATTTCACATTATGATGCCACCTACGACAGCATCCAATTATCTTTTTATGCGTCGGTGTTTGTGTGTTTTGTGGTGTGTCTGCTTTATGAGATACATTATGAGGGTCCCAGCAGGAGATGTTGCCCACGGCTCAGCAGTCTGCACAAAGACGAGGAGACGAGGTGTGCAAACGTGCATGTTTGCGTTTGAGTCACTCTCTCCGGCTCTCCCACTCGCACCATCACGCAATGTCTCCCTGTCCGTCTGTCCCCGCAGAGCGGGCGTTATCTGCAGGCTACGGGACCTTGCTGCGGCCCTGTGATTATTTTAAGAGCAAACGCAGAAACGCAGAGATAAATGCTGAATATTTCATGCAGTTTTGGACAAAGTGTCATCTCTCAGTCGCATGTTTTCCATGTTGCGTAATCTACACGGTGTGAAGACAATTTACTATGAGCACTGATTCACATGGCAGATCAGAGAAGTTGTTTATGATGACAATCATTAGGATTTATTTCCTCAGCTTCCCACAGAGTTAATGTCTTTCAGATGATTGTTTTGTTTTTGCAACTTTACTGTTTTAGCTCGCTCTCACAGCTGTCACCAGACTCATTCCCAAGCATAGTTCCATGAACCGATTCCATTATATAGCTGGTCTGAGTGAAACACTGTATGCAATCTATGCGGGACCAAACTGAACATAGACACACTCAATACTTGCCCACACCTGGCTCTATCCTTTATACATAACTTACTTTCATGGGTCATACATGACTCCACATGAATCCTAATGTGGCTCCATATCTGCAGAATGTGTAAATATGCAACTGTTTGCTGAGTTCACCGCATTAACTTTATAAGGTGATTAAATGTCAGCGGTGTGTGAGCTTGTTCTACTGCCGGCAAGTGGCCAATTAACAGCGCTTTAATCTGTTTAATGTTGTCTTAATACAAAGCAGTTGTAAAAGATAACTTCATCTGAATAAAATGGAGTCGAAACGTATTAAACATCTCTCCGGGCATTGGAGGTTTTGATAATTGAGCCACAACATTGAGCTCCGTAAACACAGACATGGCTGTCTTTCACTATCTTTAACCAACACAACTCATCTTAAATGAAACACACACACACACACACACACACACACACACACACACACACACACACACACACACACACACACTGGCCATTCTCTGGAGGTTCTAGGGGGCACCACACTGTGGCCAAGTGGACATGATGCCCTGGACAACATGATGCTAGAAGACAAAAGTGTCTTGGGAGCTCCCTTCTAACCCAGCTACACACATGTTAAGTACTGTACACACGCTTAAGCCCACTCACACACACACACACACACAATCTCCCTGTTGTACCCTGCGGCCTCCTACCGCCTGTCTCTGCTTGTCTCGGTGGGAAGGTCACAGGCACACAGTTATCGCGCTCAATTTGATTATGTCTTAATCCAATCAAGCAAAGCAGAGAGAGCACCATTGATTTTTGAGACGCAGAATAATGCTTATTGGGCTTAGAGGCACATGGCTGATTCCTGGACAAGGTTAAGTCCACAGGGAAATATCATATCTGTCACTGAGCCTGTCACTGAACATGCTTCATTCCTCTCGCTGCTAAATCCCCAAAAGGAGGGAAAAAATAAAATAAAATAAGAGCTGTCAGCTCCTGGTGTGTTCACAGGTAATTTCTGGTCGTCACTGTTTTGTCAGATTGTCAGCAACACAGCAGACTGAAATATGAGGCTACACAACACACAACAGATGGAACACTTGAGTAATAATGATTGGCTGTGGATGTGGAGACGGACCAGGAAAGAATGACTCCCCCCAAACCCCCCTCACCCCCCCCCTTGAAAATATGATTCATGCACAGAGGAAGTTTCAGGGATGGGATGGATGGAGATGGTTGCTGGAATGATTTGCATTTGGCAGTGGAGAACGAGACAGCGGCATGAGCGGCGAGCACTTAATGAAGTGGCGAGCTGGGGAGCTAAGCGGCTTTCAGCTCTTTCAAACGATCCACAAGTGTGTTGTGCACGCATGAATGCATGAGGAGATGGACGCGCTCGGCATCGGTGTGTGCGCGGCATTCGGCGAGATGTGAAGCAGGAGCGCGCGGGGACCATCGGCACTCTTCAGCCTTCATGCTGTCAATGAGTCAGGTCTGTACGAGTGATCACAAAGATGGCCGCCCCCCTGGAGTTGTGCTTGTTGCCCGGCAGTTAAGTTTAAGGCACGCAGGGCGTTCCTCGGTCCCAATCTGGGACACTGGAGGGGATCAAAACCAAGAGGGCGTCATCTTTATGGGTGTTTGGGGGTTTTACTCCATGCGGACCTTGCAGCCTGGCTCGGGCTCTTTGATGAAGACTGAGGAACAGTGTGTTTGCAGCGCAACGTCGCCCCCGCTCCACTTCCCACCCTCCCCCCAAAAACGGCAAAACAACAAGGCGGGAGATGACGATGGTAAGAGCTATCGGGGGATGGCGAGGCCCACTCACCTTCTGGTTCACCACACAGTGTGCACTGTGATTCTAAACGAGGACCAAAGAGAGACAACAGCAAGATTAATAGAGGCACACATATGTGAAAGTCTGTGTTCTTGTGCATTGTATGGGAACAAATCGCTGCCCTTTGCTGTATATAGAAATGTTAACAACTGCCATTCGAGATCCAGCGGCTCTCCGTTTCCCTGTCAAAAACAAATAAAAACAATAAACCAACACAGCGTTTTTCTCCCCCTCACTAATGTCCTTGCAGAGCGGAACCCATGTGCAACATAATAGAAACCCAGCCACCATGCATAATATGACCATCAGCCACATGCGGCTGCATAAAGAGACAAAATGATGCAGAGACAGGCGTCAAAGGGGCGAAAAGGAACAAGACAAAATGAGAAATCGCATCGCTTCAATTCATCACTGCCAAGTGCAGTAGGGTGCTGTATGGGAAAAATATGATCACGCAAATCAAGGATGAGTCCCACAATGCAAACTGATTCATCATTCGTCCCTGTGCATCATTCCGATCATACGCATCAAGGCCGACCCTTTAAGTTCTACGTCTCAGCATGCACCATGCATTGTCTTGTAAACATAAATTAAATATCATATTATTGCTGATCAGCTGTTATTCCCATGCAAACGGGACACGGTGCCATCTAGCTTCAACTAAGAGCGTATGCATTTATGAGAATCAGTCTGCGACACGTGCTCCATGATTATATGAAGCAAAACAAAAACAAAAACAATGATTGAATGTTTGGTTTTTCAGAGACCCGGGGCGTAATGAGCAGGACAATGATGAGCGTGGGCGCCACATCCTCGGGCCTCGCTCTCCACAGACGACCCCGGGACAGCTGCGGCGTGTCAGCGTTCCTCGCCTCTTCCGCGTAAAAAAAAAAAAAGAAAAGAAAAAAAAACAAAAGGCCACGTTGTTGCCGTTAATGCAGAGGCTCTCCTTCATCTAATCGCAGCTAATTAGGGGCTTAATGAGATCAGCGGGAACCTCGGACTCATGACTCCGTGTCTTACGCCGATGAGAGAGTGCGAGGCATGCTCTTTCTGACGGCTCAACCGGTCACACCCTGGGAGTCCAAACGCAACGCAACGTGTCCATAAAGGGCCCATAAGCGCTGCTTTTCGCCTCGGCCTCCTCCCCGGATGACCTTGCTTCCAGGCAGAGCGCAGCGAGGACGGCTTGGCAGAAGCAGCCGACGAATGAAAGAGCTCTTTAAAAGAGCTCGTTGCCGCCGCCGCTCTGAGCAGGTCGTAAAGCGTTACAGCCCCTGCCGTCCTCCCGCCGCACAGCTGCCTGCCTGCCTGCCTGCCTGCCTGTCTGCCCGCCTGCCTGCCTCCTGCCTGTCTGCCCACCTGTCTGCCCGCCTGCCTGCCTGTCTGCCTGTCTGCCTGTCTGCCTGCCTGCCTGCCTCCTCCTCGGGCCGCAGACCCCACATCTGGCTCAGAACCCGTCCCGCACTCCCTCACAACAACCCTCTCCCGCTCCTGAAACGGTTTCCTCCATTTGTGCCAAATCGTCCTCTTGTTATCAGGCTGTGCCGCGAGCCCGCGACACAAACTTAGCGCGATCCCGCTGAGAAAGTCCAGCCGCTGTTATCATTCTGAGGAAGAAATGACATTGTGCCGTCACGTTATTTGGATCTCTGGTCTAAAATGCCTTTTTTTTTCGGGGTTGTTGGTGGAGCCACACGCAGGCAGCATGGCTGACAGTTTAATGGCGGACAGCTGAGGCCTGGAGAGAATTTACAGGTTTAATTAGTCTTTTTTACTCCCCACTCCCTACAGTATAATTCCACAGAGTCAAAGCAATTGGCTCTATTAGTTTATCCTGGCTGCTTAAATTTAAAGCGCTCTTGAACGTCCCTGTGTGGAGACCGTATTGATCTCGGTCAGGCTGTTTTTACATGCAGGAACTGTTCTTGGGTAATTCTCATTTGCTTTGCCAGTTGGATGCGCAGAGCGTCTGCCAGACTTTCGCCATCAGCTAAACTTATTATTCTTCCACTTTTGAGATGGGAGGGAAGTGCTATATTGGTGCAAATCGCTGCAGACTATAGAATCAAAGAGATACTCATTTGGTGTCTTTTAATTTGGATCTGTGATCTAATGAGGCCAACAGTCAGGAGCAAGGCTGGGAGCTCCGTGAGGCTGCGCTAGACTGCTTTGTACTGATTACTGATAACAGCATGTTGTGTTAATTAGCATCAAAAATTAAGTACAAATGAGGCTGGTGCGACTGTCAGTCACTCTGCAGGTATCTGATCATAAACCAATGTTTTAAGAGAATCTAACCAAGATACTGATGAGCTGCGAACGCATCCTTTTTTGAATACTGACACCAACATCCAGCAGTCTGTTACTTTCCCATCTACTTAAACATTTAAGAGTTTAGTCAAATATATTTTCAATTTGTTGAATTTTGACTTTTTTTCCCCTCACAATTTAGGTTCATCTGAGGAGCAAATGCATTAAGGGATTTATCCCAGGCATTGTTTTCCTCACCATTTAAAATACAGGAAAAGGTTCCCAAGCAGCCATTTTGACGATATAATCACCCAACATAAGGAGTGTTGCACTGACATCAAGTTTCTAAAAACTGCTTTGTATCATACAGTATTGGAAAGAAACACAAAAGAGAGATTGATACCCATCTATATGGAACAATTAAAATCCAAACACACGAGTCAGTCTACTCTGCGATGCAAATCTCAAAAGTAGAGCAAGACAGCAGAGGCTGACATCTTATTGGTTGTGAGCAAAGTAAGACACAAATATTCACCGGGGTCTGCGGTGTCCCTAGATATCCGCCCATCTCCGAACACCGCATACACGGAGAGCAAATCCTTAGCCTTGATCTGATAATGTATTCATCCATAATTAAAGACTTCATTTCCATACCAGCGCAGCTCGCTCACACCTTCCTCGCTGGCTGATCTCTCTCTTTTACCCTCACTCTTCCTCTCACGCACTCCATCTCTCCCCAGTTCATGTGATGTGCGAGAGATACAGGTGCTAATTAGCCGGCGCCCAGGCTGTTCTTGGCTTTTTCACAAGAATGCCTCGTCTCCGAGAAAACGCACGGGGTTATATAAAGAAAGGCGAGGTGGGGCGTGAGGAAGAAGAAGAGGAAGAAAAAAGAAACGGGGGAGCACGTGGTGCGGTGGCACAGGTGCGAGTGCATAAAAATTTAATTCAGGGATTCGCTGCGTGGAAGTGGTGTTTGCTCGGAGTTGATTGCGAGTCAAATCAAGACTTGTTCATTGGGACGAGGTCGATGGCTGGTCAATAGCAGTGAGTAAACACTGATGCGTGGCTCTGCCCAGATGTGTGCCACCACAGGTGTGCTTACACAACGCTCCTCTAACACTATTATACTATTAACCGCCCCCCACTCCCCACCTTAAACCAGGGGCCTTGTCTACGCGGCCAGACACAGACTCCGGTTTACCCTCGCTCTGACTGGCACGATCCATCTTCCCCGCGGCCCCCCTGTGTACGCGCAGCCTCCCTCCGGAGCTGATGGAGCACTTCTCGGAGGAGGCGCGGTGCTGAGCGCAGGGCTGGAGGAGAGCTCATCAGCCTGCCAGTGTAAGCCCAGCTCGCCTCTTCAGGGGCTAATTACACTGCACAGTCACACACTTCCTCAGAGGCTGCTGCACGAACACACACACAGACACACTCACATTACGCATTGTACCCCAACAAGCTCAGTGGTAAATATGATTATGCACAATACTGCCTATATTTTCCTTAATTGTCCTAATTATAGTAATTATCAATACCCGGTTGCTGTGGCCCATAAGACTCCTTTCATTTATATACTTTCTTATTTTGTGTAAATGAAACCCTTTTTATTCTTTGCATGCATACTTTTCACATTTACATTGTTTTCTTGTATTGTTTATACTGGTTCACAAGTTATAGCTAAAACTTACGCATCAAATATAAATCTCTAGCACTAGCTAGTTAGCTCATTTAGTATAACAACTGGAGGCAGGTGAAAACGGCTAGCCTGGCTCTATTTACTTGCACCAATCCTAGCTTACTTGCTTACTTCAGACAGACTGGCGAGCTGCTTGTGAAGCTGTAGCTTCAGAATCCCTGGACAGACATCTTTTTAGCAAACTTAGCAAGACAAGCGCATACACATATTAGCTTAGCCACCAAATAGTTCGTTTCAACTAAACTCAGTACGGTCTCCACAAATACATGCTACATACAGTATATCCAGGGCATAATCTTAGCTTTTTCACCACATGATGGTGTTAAACTCCCTAAAACTTTAACTTTAAAAGGTCACACTGGACCACACCAGCAAAACTCAGACTCAATGCACTAAAAGCTTAATAAAAACAACAGAAGCACATACTTAATTCATACTGCAAATCTCTGAAGTACAGTATCACTCTAATTAAGCAGTGAGGAAAATGTTGGCTAATGTACATGGGGCTTGTTGATGAAAATATTCATTATATTCTCTCCTAGGAGCAGCAGGAGGTTGACATTAAACAGCAAAGTGTTTGAAATCAAGCCAGCCCTTGGTGTTTGTGGACAAAAAAAAGCAACTCCGAGAGTGTGAGGACTGCAAACAGCTTTGCCGGTGTGAGAGCTCCAAACCAAGGTGCATCGGAACAAATAGTTATGAGTAAAAAGAAAAAAAAGCCTGCTCCCATGCGTAGACGAAGCAGTGGGCGGTTCCACGAAGCGCCAGCGCGGGGATCTAAGCGCGACCTTCACTTACAGACAAACACTGTCATTCTGCGGCGAGTAAAAAGGCATCACATGTCAAGATGCATCTCCTGCCCGTTTAGGAAAACTGCATCTGCGTGTGTGAGTGTGAGCGTGTGTGCGTGTGTGTGGAGATGTGTGGCTGCGAGGCCTTGAGTGCTGGAGGCTGGCACATCTGACTGCAGCGTAGCTCCATGACGCTGCTCTCCGGATTGCTGCAGCTTCCGTCGATTACTCACGTTTGCAAGCGGCCGAGGTTAATTCCTCCGCCGTGAATACACCTGGTGCTCTCACGGTGAGCTGAATCCGTGTCGGTGCGTCAAATGGGACTTTGCCTTTATACGTGATATTGGATTTTTGTTTGTCTCGACTCAAAGATGGCTGATGTTTGCGCACATCCGTTCAAGCAAGATGCTTGCTCGTAATACTCGCCGCCATCCTGGCACAGCGATCCCCTGCTGACAAGCTTAAAACATCAATATGACACGACGTGTTAGAATAACGAGGTGAGTCTAGCGGCTGATCCTGGCAAACAGGAAGCTCATTTGAGCTACAAAAGCTCCTTCACAAACAATCTTTGCCCGAGCGCAGTCTGCACAGTAACCACACAACACACGAAAGTTACACTTTGGCCTTTGGGGAATTCAAACAGTGATTTTCTGCAGCTCATATAATCTACTGCCAACAGCATTTGTCATTTGCACTGGTTCAAGCTTCCATCAGCACTGGCTTAAAATAAGAAGCTTACTGTATGAATGTTTTGTACGCTTGTGTTGGCTGATAAAAAAAAAAAAACTGCCTGGATAAAATATTTTGTAATATACTATATTAGCCCACAGTTTTCAAAACATGGGCATTTTAGGAAGCAGGAAAATTCATTCATTGATGATTACTTTAACCCATCGAATAATCGCTTTAAGTTGTGGGATTCGTCTTGAACCTGCCCCTGACCACATATAAAAATGATGCTGTACTGTAGTGACACACCCTGGAGTTGATGTTCACCTCACTGCGGCGATGTGACATATGAAACCACTGGAGGAAGGCAAGAACAAGATTTTCAAGGGGCTCAACTTACTCTTTGAAGTGGAAGTTTGACGTGTGTTTTCATGTGCAAGTGAGTGCACGTCTTGTTCGGCTCTTTCATGTTGCAGCGGATAGGAAACCACTCAGCGTTGCAACACTCGTGCTTAAATCATTTATGTGTGCTTTCTACGATATACGCTGTCCATAACGGGCTGTATATGGATGTGCATGGACAGTGCTGTGTATGGGCACATGCATATATGCATGTGTGCCTGTTTGTGTCTGCAGCGACGTGTGTGTCCGTGTGTGTGCGCTGCGGCAGAGTGTGGGTGGACACACAGTTCACACTGTGGGTGTTTGTACATGTGAAGCGACATTTCGCTTAGCAGCTTGTTTCCCATGTTTGTCCCTGAGCTCCACGCATAACAGCCTGACTGTGACGATAAGAGGCAAGGAAACAGGGAGGGCTGGATTTGGGTAAAAGAAAAAAAAAAAAAAGGGACGGGGAGATAAAATATCAAAGCATTTTCCTATCAGCGACCCACCCCACCCCCGCCACCACTACCACCACCCCCGCCCCCAAACCGAAGGGCTCCCGGTTAGATTTATAGGTGGTTCCTTGTGCTTCTCGGCCTGCGAGGGGAGTCGGAAGAAAGGCGGAGATAAATATTTTACTGAGGAGGAGAGAATTTAACGTACAAGCCCGGGACTGAATTTAAGTGACTTCTAAACTGTGCTGAGGCGTGGGTGATAGAAGGAGGAGAGAGGTGGATCTGTGTAAAGGAGAAGGACAGGCGAACTTGGACAGATGGAGGGGCAAAGAGAAAGAGAGAGTTGTCCAGGGCCCAGGTAGACTTGAGCAGAGGGGATATTGATGGCCTCCTTCACGCCCCAGCAGCCCTCTGTCTTACCGGGGCATCTATCAGGGGCGCTGGGCCCTGTAGATGACCATATTGACACCTGCTGAGGGAGGGGGCGGGTCGACGCAGGGTCGGAGACATCACTGACATCCCTCACTGCATCTGGCCGTCGTCTCTGCTCGCACCGTCATCGCTCCCTCTCCCCGCTCTGCTTAACTGCAGCACGGATCAGATCTGACAACAAACGGCAGGAGCTGAGTCAGCGTCCGAGGTCAGCCCATGCCTGAGACGTGTCGGTGGTGGGGGGGCGTGAAGAGGGCCTAGAAAATTGATGCCCGCAGGTTCAAAACATTTCTGAAACTTTTCGGAGACAGGCAGAGCGTTCTCAGACATATAAATCAAACTCCGGCGCCTGGGTATTATGCCCTGCGACAGTCACGCGGGCTGCAGTCAATTCACATTTAATTTAACTCACTACAAACCGCAGCACAGGTGACATTTTCACATGAATCTCTGGGGAAATGTCAGGCATACCGACACCCATCACCCATAAGGAATGTTACCGACAACTCTCACAATGATGGAGCCGCGGCGCGGCACATTATATATAAAAGAAGAATGACATCAGGGGGCAACATGGTGGCTCGGTAAATAGCACTGTTACATTACAGGGTCCCGAATCGCTTATGGACTTCCCGTGTGCATATTCTGTTGGGATTTTTTTGATACCAATAGCATACATCATGGTCGACTAAAGATTTTTACTTGGCTAGGATGAAAGTGAATGCTTTGTGTATCTTGCAGTGTATCCGCAGCAGACCTATTAGCAGGTAAGAAGGTGGATGGACGCATGGAATAAGATAAAGACTTTTTACTGCAACAGATGGCGAAGGAAGAGAGAAAATAACATGTATTTTGTCTTCCTTAAGGCTACAAAGACAGACTTCCAAACAGATATAAAGCTGCCAGTTTGTTGCCTTATTGGATGAGCAACAGCCAAAACCTATACAGCATTTATGTACTGCAGTGACGCATCGTTTAAAATCCCTCCATTCATAAAATTCACTTTCCAACAAATCCCTTTCGACTTCCCACGGTTGCACAAAAAAACCCAAAACAATGCAGTTTTGCTTTGACTACACATGTAATGCACTTTAGGAGCACAATCATATCGATATCTCATCACGGTAATTGCATGAGTCTATATTTGTAACGACAGCAGCTCGATTTTGGCCAATGTGCATATGGCAATGGGCTCAATAACAGTGTGCAAAGGAGCAGAAAAGGGAGTTTGTCAGGCATGAAAGTAATCGGCAAGGTCAGTGACAGTGGGACTGGGGCTACTGTCTTTTATTCTTATTCATTCAGACGTTTTAGGTTTTTCAGATACAAAGCAAACAAGACATGGTGAAAGGACAAAAGGGGAGAAGGGGAGAAAAACAGGAATGGGGAAATGCATGCATGTGTGCCTGCATGTCTCCGTTTGCCTCTTAGAACTAGGGGGAAACATCACTCTATTTGTTTCCTGTGGAAATTTCCTTGTTTCAGCCTTTTTCAATAATGCAACAAGGCAAAGCAACACAAATCACTCCATTTGCATCAAGAAAATGAGACTTGATTGAAGTGAGTAATTTAGCTGGAATTGGAAACTCATCTAACGGCACAGGCAGAATTTGTCATCTGTTTACAAAAAAATGAGGCTAGCTACACGAGCCTGACTCACTCAGATGATGGTTGCATGCAGGGCTTTTTTGTGGGGGGTCTGGGTGATGGTGACAAAAGCAAATATCACAATTAGTTAGTGTGTTTCTAAATGTGTCTGTAGCACCGACAACAGTAACAGCAGAAGTCTACGGCTATGAAAGCTGCTGTTAGTCATGCTTGCAAGATGAAAATCTTCCACTGAATTTCAACAGGGTAACAAGTAAATATTAGCCAAATGGAATTAAACTCTGAGTAAAGCAAATTCTGGTGGGAACGTTATCGTTTTGCTGGTATTAAGTCAGAAACTAAACTACTGAACAATTGAAATTTGAGGCCGGATAGAGTAAATGTCAAGAGCTAGTTATTACAGTTATTACAGTTGCGTAGTGAACCATTTTGTAGTTCTGGAGGTGTTGCATTAGAAAATGTAAATGTCAACTTGATAACGGCATGAGAGAGAAAAGATAGGTGACAGTCAAAGTGCCAAAGATCACAAATGTAGATTCGATGCTGACATGTTAATAACATTTGCCAGGATAACTCAAACTTTGCCCCGATGGTGGCTCCACAGAAGTCTGAAATCATGTTATCTGACCCGAACCATTTTTCCTGTTATGGACCCAGACCCGAACATCAAATGTGTTTTTTTTTTCAGCACACAGAAACAGATTGGTCTGCGAATTTCGATGCCGGTGGGGTTCAGGCAGAGGCTGAAAAGTGTGTATGCATGTATGTATGAGTGTGTGTGTGTGTGTGTGTGTGTGTGTGTGTGTGTGTGTGTGTGTGTGTGTGTGTGTGTGTGTGTGTGATTTGGGAGCAATGGCACAGTGTCACCGCGCTCATCAATCCACCGGCTCTCCCTGAGGATGATGTCACTGGCAGCGAGCCCGGCCGGTGGCCCGCTGGACTGAGGGGACCAACTCTCATTATCTCCCGTCTGGATTTATAGGGCTGCTGTGTTCATACTTTACACTGAGGGACGCGGAGGGGACAGAGGGAGGGGGAGGAGGGGAGGCAGGGGGGGAGGCGGGGGGGTGGAGAGATAGAGAGAGTGGGAGCGACGGAGTATTCACTGATAAATCACCGCGCCTGACTATTCGCTCTTTAAAGAAAACTCTTCAGGCTATCAGCACCCTCAGCAGCATCAGATATCAACATATGTGTGTGTGTGTGTGTGTGTGTGTGTGTGTGTTGTACTCCTCTTTAGACACTATATGCTGCCACTGCAGACAGAGACACAATTCATTTTGTTAAACTTCCAACTGTGGAAACATCTGAGGGAAAGCTGAGCTCTTCCATTCCTGTTGGTTAACTGGGTTGGATCTGATTGCTGTCGTCTGTCGAGCAGGATTACACAAAAACCAAGTGACCAACTTCAGCCTGATTTGGTGGGAAGGTGTAATATGTTCCATTGAAGGATACACTACATTTAGGGACTGATTGGATATTTCTATTCCATAGCTCCTTGGTAAAAGTACGCTCTAGCTTCTCCGTAATTCTCTCAAATCCAACGAGACACCCGCATAAATGAGTTGTGCACCATCTTTTGGGGTGGGACAGAGACATACTACTCACACAATCATGCTGTCAGTTGTTCACAATCCCGTCAAAGCGGACCTTCAAAGTGCCAAACTCTGCATGTGCTGGATGCAGATGCAACCAATACCCTGGCACAGCCACGAAACACTGTCCTCACACTCTGCCTCCTCCAAACTCCCTCCGTCTCTGTCTCTGTCTCTCTCCATGTCACCATAATGTCACAACATTGTTCCACGTGATTGGGCGTCTGTGTAACGATGAAAGATTGGCACCCGGCGTCGCCACACAGCAGATTTCAGCAGCGAGACACCTGCTGTCTTTGGCGCACACCAGCACGCCTGGGACTGGTGCGCACTGCAGATGTAGCAGTGCATGTGCTTGGGTGTGTATGTGCGTGTGTGCTCCGTGAATAGCGTCCAGGGTATTGCATTATGCTCTATCTCCTGGAATGGGCCTAATGGGCTGTGAGGAGGAAGCAGACGACGTAGGCCCAGAGGCAGTGTACGATGTGTCTAACACCTGGTCAGCCATGTCACTGGTCGGCCATCTTGGATCTGTGCCGGGCCCGTCTGTCTCTTTGTTAGCAGGTAGAAGCATCCTGGGGAAGAGCCAGGGCAGCTTTACTTACTGCAAATGCTTAATTCAAACCTGCAGACTGCTGCAGACGTTCAAAGTGATTACAAAGTGTGTGAAAAAAACCTTGCTTAGTGCTGGAAAATAACATGGTGCGCTTTTAGAGGTACCTGGGGATTGCTTCAGGAGTTGTGCTTTGATGTAAATGTCAAAAGTCTACAACATATGTGAAACACAAAGACCTTTGGTTTCTGACACTGACATCTATCACGATCTCTCAATTTTGTGACTCACAATGAGCATCCAGCGGCAGCTTTGTTGTGTGCTAGAAAGGGAGAGTGTGAAGGTCTGGCTGCTTGCTTGAGCACGTTACCATGTCCTGATGTCCCATTGTATGAACACACCAAACATGCCACTGAAAGCAACAGAATCATCCAGTTAAAATCTATAGCAACGTTTTTTCTCTTGATCCTATTTCTTGATTATTCGATTACATCAACCAGTCCCCGCAGAGACAATTTTTGACATGTTCGCTTAACTAAATCATCAACATCTGGCAGCTCGAAAAAAGCACTGATTTAACACCAAGTGAAGGCTGGGAGCCAAACACATGACTGAAACAAAACTCTCTGGACGCCTCTGGCATCTATCTATCTATCTATCTATCTATCTATCTATCTATCTATCTATCTATCTATCTATCTATCTATCTATCTATCTATCTATCTATCTATCTATCTATCTATCTATCTATCTATCTATCTATCTATCTATCTATCTATCTATCTATCTATCTATCTATCTATCTATCTATCTATCTATCTATCTATCTATCTATCTATCTATCAGAAATACCTGAGAAGCTATTTTATAAGCTTTTTTATGATCCCGTTTCTGTTTCTGCACAGATATGCCATCCTCTCCCACTTTTTGGGCAACATAGGCTTCACACTAATGGGCTGTCTCACATGTCACCGACCTGAATCATCAATTTACATTTCTGGCAAAACAATGGAGCCAAGCAACATTTTCTTTAAACACAATGGTTCGGTTTGCTCAATTTGCCTCAGTCTGATTCAGAGAAAGGATTCATATATTGAGGAACTAGGAGCAGGGACCTGACGTTTCACAAGAAACTTCAACAAACTGCTAGCTCACAGTCGTGGGGCGCAAGGCTGGTATGCACAAATTACTTTTGAGACGACAACTCATCACAAACTTAAATGTTGTGTCACATTCTGTCTGGCTTGTTTTTTAAAAAGACATTTCAATATTTGAAATATGTATGTATGTATGTATGTATGTATGTATGTATGTATGTATGTATGTATGTATGTATAAATGAATGAGGTCATTATGCAATGCAGCAAAGGTAAACCTGCTTTCCATTCTAGGTCTCTTGTGATGGCAAATGTCATTTAGATAACAAATCTGAAAACAAATACTTGATATTCCAATCTTCAGTGGATGTAGCAGTACACGGACAGAGACAGAACGCAGGCTGAAGGAACACCAACTCCACTGACCTGAGGCAGGTGTGCAAGAGGAAATAAGGAAGACAGGCTGCAATCAGGAAGCTTCACACCCACTCATATAAATCACGCTCGATGGGCCAGATAGAGGTGTTTGCTCTAACCATATTGAGCGAGTGAGGATGTGTTTCCGCGCACTGACGCCTGGTGAATGAACGTAAACACCGCTCGCTGGGTCTTCCCCACAGCTGCTGCCACTGGCTGCTGTGACCTGCTGTTGTCATGCTGCCTGGGACCCTCCTACCCCCCCTCTGTTTCACAGCAGCTCAATGGAAAGACAATATAGCCGCGAGCAATCCCCTGGAGCTGCTGCAGGTGTAACACATGGAGGGGGGGATATGCTTACAGTGCAGAAGTGAAAGGTCTACACGAATGCTGACATGTACTTGACCCTGTTAATCTGTATACAAAAACTGGGGGGTGTCAGGGTGGGGCGTGATGCAACAGAGGTGTGTAATCCATATCACAGTCTGTCTTCAAAAGCACCTTAGAGCTAAAGACCGTACAATGTGACAATGATGGAGGAATTCTTTGGAGACGCTCCTTGTTGGGCTGTAGCCTAGCAACCACAATACAGCTCTATTTTGCTCCGCAGAGTCACATATTACAAAGGAGGCGACGCCAACCCCAGCCGTGGAGTGAGAAGACGGATAAAACTGTGGCATGGCAGCGAAATGAGGAATGACATTTGTGAGGAGAGAAAAAAAAAAATAATGCGACCGAACAAAAGACAGTATATATACGTCATGGAAAGTGACAAGGAAGGAGTGAGAGAGTGAAAGAGAGAGGAGGGTGATGGATTGAGGAGATTTGGAGGAAAACAAAACAAAAGACAGTGCATATGTCACAGAAAGTGGCACAGGGGAAGTGTTAGAGAGCGGGAGAGAAAGAGGAGGGAGAAGGACGACCGTGGAGACTGTGCAGAGAAAAAAAGCAGAAGGCAATCCCCGAGCGTTTTATCACACACATACTCAAAAAGGCAATGCAGTTATCTGAATAGAGACACACACAAACCGTAGCGCTACCATATTTGCAGACATCCCGTTGCCATGGTGATGAATGGGGAGGAGGTGGAGGAGGAGGAGGCGAGTGAGGTGTTTGCGGAGTCTCCTTCCTGTGTGCAAAGTGTTTTCCCTCACGTTGTCTTACTTGGAGCAGATGCAGATAAACACAAAGCTAATCCGCCATCTCCACCAAGACCGATTTAATGTGGCCCACTTCCATCTCAGATAGGAGGACGCCCCACTCACGCTCACCACTCGCCCTTCAAGCTGGACCTCTCTAGGATCTGTAGCTTATCCTTCAGGGGTCAGGGGGCGGAAGCACGAGGAAGCGTTCGTATTTGACAGGATGATGAATATTTCACAGTGCCAGGTCACCCTCGGCAGATATGCTTATGAGTCATGTGGTCATAGCAGAGCTGTATTTGCAAATGCAATAAATATTACATCGATGGCCTCTCTTATCCCCGCTTTACGACTCTATATCCCCGGCCAACTATCAAAGCGCCTTACTCCATTCATACTATGACGGTTTGAGAGGCGCTCATGCGGCAATTTAGTTGGTTTAATCTCCTCGATTTGAACAAAGTGTGGGCTCCTCCGCCAGAGTGGTGAGAGAGTGATGAATGTGGGAATGGCATCTCTGCGTCTCTTACTGCTCCGCCGCTTTCCAGGCATTGATCACTGAGCGCTGAGGATAGACGGGTGGCGGTATGCAACCAGGCGTCAATTCCCACGTGACAGTTATTCTGACACCTACTGTTTTTGCACGAGTCCACCCACGTATGTTGGTATTTGTAAAAGCTTCTACTGTAAATGCAAACACAGGTGGCCAACATGCTCTGTACTGTATATCCATCCAGCTGTATGTTGCCCGCTTCAAACCCAACGTGTGTGGATTGCTTGAGCCACACCTAGGGGCAATTTAGAGTCTCCAGTTGCACCTAAATGTGCACATTTTTGGATTGTGTGGGAAACGAAAGTATCGTGACATGGAGAAAACATGTTAACTTCAGAAAGTCCGGTTGGATACAGAAAATCCAACTGGGGGTCACGCCGGGAACCTCCTTCTTACTGTGAGGCAACAGCACTATTGTCCGAGTCACCATATTGCCTTTCCTCAGTACAAACATATTTAATGCATACATTTTAAATGGCAACAGTCAGCTGCAATTCTTCATAGACTGAGAGCGCTAACAAATGATTCCTGGAGTATATTAGTGCTGACCTTGTGTTCAACATGCCTGGTTTAGCAAGCTCCAACTAGCCCTCAGAGCTGCCTCAAAGTAGCCCTGACTAAGTGGTGCCTGGATCTGGACGGGACAAGAGCAGCTTTTAGGGGGAGTCCACTGTCTCTCCTGAAAGCGGCTCCTGGAAACCTGTGGTGGGTAAACCCCTCAAATGTGACAGTTATTTCATAGCCAGTCTTTGCCAAATGATTTTCATTAGAACTGGAACTTAAAAACTGAGCGATTGTATTTCACACATAATGTGATGTTCTGGTGATTGACTTAAAGTAAAAAGAGTCACTCAAGAGGTATTATTCATGCAACAAATTACTTTAGTGCCCAAAAAAGCCTCTCCTGCAATGCAACAAAGGGTTTGCTGTGCTTTACTAATTCAAATAATACAACTGGCCTGGCTTCGTCTTTTGGAGGTGGACAGTCTGGCAGCTGTGACCACCTGAGGGTGAGTTCACACCATTCGCTTTATTTTAAAATGCCATGGCCGTGTTTTCACTTTAAAGTCAACAGGGAGTGGCCGCAGGGTGATTGGAGCAGAGCTGGTGTTTAAAAAAAGAGTTGGGCCTTATTTTTAAAGCACAGGGACGCGCCTCCTTCTAGGACAGCGGCCCATGATGCTCAGCAAAGAGGAGGTCAGCGGGTGATGGCTCAGCCTGTTGCTTCTTGCATTAGTCAGGCGTGTGTTTCTCATAGCGGGAAAACAGACTGATTAAAGAAAGCTTTACAAGACCATGATCATCTGTTGCAGTGCAACATTAGACAGAAACCTGGTTCCAGACTCTCAGGTACAACTTGCTACTTTGCTGATTTTCTCTGAAATGACATAAAAGTGGAATCTCTCCAGACAGTTGGCCGGACCAAACTGCTATTTGAGCGTTGGGGGTCTGGGAAGCTGAGCACCTTTTTCTTACCATTTTGATGCTTAAAATTCATTAATAAAAGAATAATACACATGCTATGTGTAATATTGTCAGCTTCAGCTCCACTTTGAACCTGAATCCGTATAATTTAATAGTATATATATATATGAATGTAATGTATCACATGAGTTTTCTCCACGTGCAACAATATTGATGAAATAATGAAAGACATGTCTGCCTTTCAGAGTTACTCTGTTATGTTTTTTAATTAATTTCATTAATAATGATTCATAATAAAAGAAAGAGAAAAGGAGGCCAGAGTTCGAGTTATGTTTTCTGGATACTGCCAAATCCAAGTCAAACAAATACAGGACTATACTGTAAATACGCGCCTGAAAAGAAATACATGACAGTGAGAGACGTTTTCCTCGATGCTTGAAACGAAACAGAATCAGACTGAGAAACGGAGCACGTTAGCTCCCACTAACGCGATTTGCGGCACTCAATAACAGCCGCAGAATCTGGTTAGAAAAAGCAGATTTGCGGCAGCCTCTCGCCGCCGCGCCGCCTTTTTGGGTTCACGTTTAGCGGCTCAGACATCAATTTCGCGGGGCGAAAGAGATAAAAAATGTTGAGTCCCATCTCCATTAGTCAGTCGTCCCTTTGGAGACAGCGGGGAAGAGATTGATGGCCGGGTGAGAATAAACAGCTGGAACTTATAGGGGCGGTCTGTCTGTGTCAGGACCAGCCTTGAACTCTCAAGGATAAAGGTTGAGTCACGACTTGGCTGGCTCGGGCCAAAAAAACATACCGAGACGCATGAGCCTAACGACTAATTTACAAAGCAGCCGTGGGGCAGAATACTAATTTCAGACCACTGGCTGCAGCACTGACAAATGGTATTTGCAGTGGGGTTTAATTGCATGACAGAGGAGCTTGAGCACACAGAGCTGACCTGTGACTTTGAATGAGATTAGACCAAAGAGCCGCTCTGAGTCATAACGCGCAGACATGTGAACCCTGTTCTGCGGCTGCGGCACACAGGCGTGGAGTGTAAATCACAGTGACAGAGTTGCGCCAAATAATGCCATCCAATCAAAGAACACTCAGGGGACGGGGCGCACTTCCCTTCGGCGCCATTTGCATTTTTCCCACAGTGATGGTGATTTACACTCCTTAGATAAAAGCCATCATCCCCTGGCAGACTCTGGCCCGGGGTGATTTAATTAATGGCAAGCGCATCAACTCCCATATGTGGAACATGCCTGGGAGTTTGCTTGTCGATCAGCATCTGCCGCCCCCCTCCTCCGCAACAAAATATGATCCCAATCAATGTTGTAATGGCTCGGAGGCCCGGGACCTAATCAGCCTGGCAGGAGCCAAAACGCAACAGTGGGACTGATAAAACATGGTGCGGGCGTGTACGTGTGGTCGCGGGGAATAATGCATATTTTATGGCTCTGAACAAATGCAGCAATTTGAGTACGGATGTTTCTATTATAAGAACTGGGCGGTGTTTAGTAACGTGTTTATACGTGACATGTTTGTCAGAGGAGTGAATAATACATGCACTGGAGCCCGTGGTGCAGGAAGAGATGCTCGTTTGCACTTTGCTCAGCATTCAAATGAGTCCACAGCCTTAAAAATGTCACAGATAATGAGCGAGGTGGTCCCGCATTAAAGCACTTTCTTTCATAATTCTGGAAACAGCGAGCTACTTAGGCCTCAGGAGCAGATCAACAATATAAAAGGACATCCTGGTGATGGGATCATAACCTCACAGAGGCCCAAATTATTCAGACTGGCACGGCACAGTGAAATTCAATCTTTTCTCCCCTCTATTCATTAAGAAAAGCAGGAGTGATGCCCGGCGAGAGAACTTCCCACATAGGGACTTTAACTCCACGTCTTCACTGTAATTCACCTGTATGTGATTGCGAACGTTATCACGTGAAACGGTTCGATATGGGCTCCAAACAATGAGTGTTATAGAGCATAATGCGACGGGGCCTAACTACTCGGCGTGCCACTCCGAATGAAATCATAAACGCGGGCGCTCTGAAAAAACCCAGCGGACACATCGGAAGCTCGCCTCATATGCCTGCGCATGAAAAAAGACCAATGCCCATCTGCACGGTGCATCTGTTCCCTGAAATCACTCCGAGACACAAAGCTGACACAGCCGTCCCCCATTGTCATTCTCAACCCTCTTGCGTTTGGCAGCGCAATAGAGAGACGACTACTCGGGGGATGATTTAGATGAAAACTCTGCATTGGCTCATTAGTCTCATGAGGATCCGGAGCCAGGGCTTATGACTGCACGGGATGAACTCGACGAGATCTACCGTTTGAGGGGCTGGAGGTCAACTGAAACACCCGAACCTCCAGCAGGGACTGGTCCCAGGTGGTGCCTCTCATGTAATGCACAACACTCCTCCGCTACAGCCTCAAAAAAGAAAAAAAAAGATGGATAGAAAGTCTCTCTTTTTTTATTGTGCGGTGGACAAAATGTTTTTTCTTTCTTTGCGGCTGATTAGAGGAGTCTTTGAGGATTTCACACGCATCTTCACAGCAGCGGTAAGTGTTATTAAGCGACCCTCTGGGTTTTTCAGAGACCCATTGGGTATTTATTTTTCAGAGAGAAAAAGAAAAAAGATCCTTAGCTCTGTGACTCAAATTTAATGGCGAGTAATGAGAGCCACAAATCGAGGCTGGTTGACTGTTTGTCTTTCTCCCGACAGGAGGCCGGTTCCCTCTCTAACAGGTGGAGACGGCATCTCCGCACCCAGACGCTGCGCAGTGCAGAGGCTCCAGCCTGCAGTGGTAATCAGCAGAAAGCCTCTCTCTTACTTACTGGCTGCATCTCTGTACGGCGGGTTAGGTCCTGGTCGCGTTCGACTAGAGCGATGATTAACGATCGGGCGGCGCTCATCTATATTACTGTCTGTAGGTGCTAATGCCAGACATGTGCTTCTCAGTGGGCACCACAGCGGCACCACCTGGCCTAATGACCCTGCCTCTTACCAGTCAGCGGGTCTCTGGCTCCGCCCTGAGCAGCGCACACCTTCCTCCTCAACACCCCACCCCACCCCCGGGGAATCATTTCCAGCACCGGATCAACTCACAGGTGTTGCCTGTTGTCTAGTGAGCCCACATACGGAGGGTGCAAAGAGCCATCGAGAGGGTGTAGACTTTTACTGCAGCGTCTCGATTGCGTCCGCAGCCGCACCCGTGCCGCAGCCGCACAATCGGAATCTGGTAGCGTGTCGTGCACATGTCACATCGGTGATTTGTCCGGGGCTATTAATAGGCGCTACGGGGGAGAGGGTGCAATTGCATTCTTGTGATGGCCGACCGTGTAATGCGGTGAGCAACGCTGGTAGATGGCAGCAAAGTGAGTCACATGCTGCGTGCGCTGCCGCCGCCTGCCAGGTCGCTCCATGGGCACGCCGAGCGGCGACGGCCGCCTCCCCGCCGTGCGGAGCGCGGACGCTGGGGCCGGGGTCAACCCACGATGTCAAAACAGCGCTGAGTGATACAGCGGAAAGAAAGTGCGTAGACTAAAACACTGCCTGAAGTTCGAGAAGCCTGAAGCAATGCTTGGTTTTTAATATATCAGAATATACGATCGCGATGTACTGAATTTTAGGGGGAAATGATACGTTAATTTTCCTTTTGTCTCTGTCAAAGAAATAATTAATAGTTAGGTTTTTTTGTGCTTAATCACTGCCTTTGAGATAGCCAAACAAAGCCTCGGTATAACTACATTGTTACCGTGTCCCCTACTGTGCTACACAATGCGGCCTGTGCTGCATTTACCTAGGATCTAAATGTCACAGCATGGCAGAGCAGCCTGATGCCAGTTTGTTCCACCTAAGGCTACAACTCAAATGGTGATCGACTGCTGTATTGATGGCTCACAGTGATAACGCTCCTCCATTGTTTGCGTAACGTGTGCGGATCGTATATGCAATGCGCATGACGAGGCTTTTTGTGTCCATTGCGCAGAAAATGCAGCTACTCCCACGACGGCACCAGGCGTATTCAGCTGTAAAAACCTTGCAAAACGCCATCGATAATCATTCCCTATTTTTGGAGCCTGGGCTAAGTGATACGACTGTCGTTCTCATTATGCTTGTCCACAACCTGGCGCTTCAAGCCGTGTGCAGATGTTCTCCAATGCACCAGCTGAGTTTTTAATGTGGATTCTCTGAAGGCAAGAGTAGATACACCACCGAGGCTTTTGAGAGAATACATTAAGGGGATCTGGACAGTTTGTTTGTCTGTTTTGGATTCTGGTGTCACCAAAACTGTAAACTTGCAGTACATGGCCTCTAGAGAGCGAGGGGGGAGAAGGGGAGAGGGAGAAGCACGGAGAGAATTTATAGCAGTAAATCCACAATGGCTTCTCTCATGTCGTCCAAAGCTACATACTGAACTTTGCTTTGTGCTTATAGTAAACAAAGGAAGGAGTGACACGGAAAAGAGAAAGTGCATTCTCACAATGGTGGATGTGGGTGGATAAAAGAGGTAGATGGCGAGCACAGGGTAAACTGTGAGAGAGAGAGAGAGAGCGCGTATGAGAAACTGAAGTGGCACAGACCCACAGATCACGATGCTCTCGACACTGTTGTGATGCTGAGTGAAAGCAGTATTTAGCATTTGTGGCCCCCACCACGGTGTCTCTATCAAAAATTAGGACGTTTAAAAAGATCCAAGACCATATCCTTTGAGAGAGGATATCTGTATCTGCAACGAAGGACTGAGAAATACATCAACGGGCTCAAGCAACATAATAATTATGGTGAAATTTGCATTTGAATGTGTGTCTCGATGCGACTTGATCAATATAGCTTATGAGAAAGTGTTGTGTAACTTCATGTTTGCCGCCGCGCAACTCAATTTACACCTACTGCTGCTAGAAACGTACACAATCAAAATAAGAGAACAAATTAAATTACGATGATTTATCCTTTGATGAAAAAGTCTGAGCAAGAAAGCACAAAACACAAATTTACGATAATCTCAAGCTTCTCTGCTCTAAACACCACCTCCCGTATGCACACACATCCAGTTGTTGGCACTCCCTTGACATTTTGAACTCTCCATCTCAAAGCCTTGCAGTGATGACTCCATTTTCCCCATGACTGTGCAGCCTCACCTTTGACCCACCTCCCCTGGCTACTTTTCCAGAGGGAGCACTCTGAGTCCGGAGCGTATCGGGAGGTTGCCACTATCTGTTACAGATCTCAGCGTCTCCTTTCACGCCGTACGCCGTGACCCTGACTCTGTAACGGCGGACGCACGCCCTACGAGGCAGGAGCGGGATCCATAATGAGCTGGGAGTCCGAGATGTGTCGGAAACTGCTACATATCTGAAAACTGAGGTCCCGGAGGGCTGGATTTACATTCTCATCCAGAGCCACACTGCAGATTTTTTCCTTTTTTTTCGAGGCAGAGCCTGCAGTGTTTGTCGAGGCTGGGAAAAAAAAAAGACTGAAAAAACACTTTCAGGCAACCTCTGTTTATTTTGTTTCATTTTGCTTGAAAGAAGTGCTCGGATGACGTTTGATGATCTTTCGGCAGAACTAGAGAGAGGCACGGTGTGACGTCTGGATAGAAGAACACAGCAGGAGAGACATCACAGGGAGGGCTTGTTATGCTGAATACGGCTGAGGCTTGCTGTGACAGACAATCCGTACGGCTTATGTCAAAACACAAGTGACAGGTGACACGGCTGTAGATCGGCTTGAATTAAACACACCTATAAATGTCCGTCACTCATCGAATCGGGTTACGACTGTGTTAAAAAGACGCAGAAAGGAACTGGAAACTGTGCGTCGTTAATCTATCGTCACATTACGTGTGTTAACGCTCCTGATTTACTCCGCAGACCTGTCACGATTGTGTGTCGGTGATCTACCTTATTAAACCACGTTTAACCTGTCAGTCACACTAGCACTACAACAACAACTGTTAGTGGACTAAAAACTCTACATTATCATTATGTTCCACAGATCAAAGCCAAGGCACCAACCAGAATGCCAGAGGATTGTAACTGTGTATGTGAATCTCTAACCTGATGTTAAGGCTGTGATATTATCATAGCCTCGCCGGGGTCTCTGCATGCAAATGTGGTGAATCACGTCCCTCTAATCTTGCATAATAGCAGAAATGTGAGGAAACACATGGTCAGCTTTGCATATGTCAACATATGCGGCTTCCTTAGTCCACAATGCTTTTGAGTCAATTGCCGCACGGTATCGGGGAATCGATTTTCTTTTCCAGCGAAGGGAAGGAGCAAATCGCCACAGTAGATTAAAACAAAACGAAAAAAATTGGGTCACTCACCGGAGCGCGTGCGGCACGGTTCACGAGTTTATTCTCGTGCCGCTAATTTAGAACAAAACCGGCCGCAGTTGTGCCGCACCTGATTCGTGCGTGTCGATACCCGCCGGTGCTTCTCAGAACAAGCACTCGATACACTTTGCGGGGATCCAGAAATCATTAAACTCTTTATCAGACTCTCATGAGTGATCGTAATGAGCGCAGGGTTCGGATTTGGCAGCGCGCTGTGAGAACTGGCTCGAAGTAATGCGGTGAGGAGCCCCCGAGAGGCGGGCTGCAGGGATCAGACTGAAGGCAAAATAAGCTGCACTGTTGCGGCATCCCTCCACCCACACACTCGCCCTGCTCACTCACACGCACACACTCCCGTCATCTCTGCTGGAGGATGGGAGTGTGCCGTCGTCTGTTTGTGTTTTCCCCGCTCACTGTCTCCATCATTCATTCCCGTCCTTGTCTTCGTTTGCCCCCAGCCCTGCGCTCTGCTCCCCACTCTCCCAGACCCTCCCCACCTTGTTTCGATCTTCTTCCTCTCCTTCTTCTTTTCCTCTCTCTCTCCCTCTCTCTCTCTCTCTCTCTCTCTCTCTCTCTCTCTCTCTCTCCCATCACAAAAACATGCACATGCACCCATCTCTCCGCCCACACACGCAGTTGGCACGGGCGAGGCCCCCGACAAGCGGCGCAGTTTGGCGTGGGGGTTATGCAAAGAAAATACAAAAATCGGTGCAGCACCACTGCCTAATGGTGTCTCCATGGCAACCAGGGGGAGCAAGGCCCTGTGATGTGGTGTCAAACAAACACAGAATTTTAAACCTCAGCAAAGAAATTAGCCTCGTTTGGGAGCGGGGGGATCACACACACACACACACACACACACACACGAGTGTAGGATGTTTGTGTGCTTTTGCAGCTCATTACTGTAAGATGTCTTCTTGTGGAGCACAAGCATCAAATGAAAATTCTCTGTGCCAACAACCTGCATACAAGTATTACACAAACCTCCCCAAAATGTTTGATTTGTTATGTTTGAGAAAACCTTGGGTTCTCCCCGCGATTAAAAACCTGAACTAAAAACTTTAACCCCCAGCCCTAACCCCTTGTTTGAATCACAGGAATACTAATAAAATACTTCATAACAAACTTATGAGTATCAAGGACTTTTTTTTTTTCCTCTCTTGCATTGATGCAAATATTAGTTGTTGGTATTGATATTTTGCTTCTTTTCATATGTACTCAAATCCATAGAGAGCACTTCACCTACTGTGTACACTACACTGCAGGGAGGAAATATAGTGACACACATACACACATGCCTTGTACACAAGAGCAAAAGGCGTCATGCCAGAGCACACCACAGTTCATCATCTTGTGCCTGCGTGTCTATCGGGGGCGTGGAGGTGTGTCAGCTCACTGCTGGCGGAGGTGAAGGGAAAAAGCATCGCAGCTGGAGCGGCTTATTCGGGTGTAACTTTTCAGACGCGGGCCTGAGCAGTGCTTTCAAGTAGCAAAGAGCTTGTTCTGTTTCAGTGCATGAGTCATTTGGCTTTAATGTTTTACCTGTGGCTCGGAGGGCTGAGCTCTGGCACTGGCTCAGGCTGCAGTGCAACCTATTGACAGCCCGGGAGAGAGAAGGAGGGAGAGAGAGAAGGAGAGAGAGAGAGAGAGGAAGGGAGGGAGAGAGAGGCAGCTGATGAAGCAGAAGGGAGAACGAGGGAGAAATGGAGGGCTGGAGAGAGTGTGTTAGTGAGTGTCAGACGCACAGATAGTGAGAGAAGCAGAGAGGAAAGCCGATGCAAAAGACGAGAGAGGGTTTTCTTCTCTTGCTTTTCTTTTGGGTTCAGTTCAAACCCCCCCACTGGGAGAGAAGCCTGCTCTCAAGAGGCGGCTGTTCACAACCTCAGTGGCATCCCGCAACTATGCTTCTGTGTGTGTGTGTGTGTGTGTGTGTGGAAGTGAGCGCGTGTATGTTTTCGGGAAAAGAGAGAGGTTGATGGACTCTGTCGGACACTGATTGGAGTCAAAGCGATTATCCCAGCAGAGAGTCTATGTGACAGTAGTTCATGGCTCAAAGGATCACGCAGCACATGCTCCACGGCGACACACTGGCCACAGCTACAGTGTGTGGGCCGCCCTTCTGACCAGTGGCTCTATGTGAGAAGCCCAGCCACCATCTGTGTGGCCCCACAACAGTTTTCCAACAAGAGAAAAAAAAAAGGCGCCCTCTGCCATAGCTTTCATCCTTGTGAGCTGCGGGAACGGCGATCCGTGACGAATTAAACTCGTCCAAATTAAGCCGTCGACCATTTTCCAACTCGCTCGCCATCTCAGTGGAGCGCGCCCCTCCGCTGCGGAGTTCCCGAGGCTCCATCGCCGCAGATCCGGCATGAAAGCCCGTCCCCTTTAATGCAAGCATCCATTTTTCAGAGCCACATCACCGCCCTTCCTATAGCTGGTTCCTATAGCCGGTTCCTGCTGGACTGTGACGATATGCTTCCCGAGTGAACTGAGTGAATCAACACGAGTGGCTCGCGAGCCATGAAATCTACGCTCGGCAAACACGATTTGTTGCTATAGCAATGCAAACACGCCTGAATCAATGTCGCGCGCACCTCCAAAATCCACCTGGCTATCTGCGAAAACCTGCCCAGGCCTTGTGAAAACCCCGGCAGATCTCCACTTCCGTCAACCACGGGCCTCGTGCACAAAGCGAATCAATTGCCCCATGCTTCCAGTCATTATGGATTGCACACGTATGTAATTCACGCGCAATGATGTAGATTAGAAGGGCGATACGCTGACCACGACAATCCATGCGTGGTCTCGCAGCCATGATGGGGGAGGAGGGGCTGGGGGTTCCCCTCAGTGCAACTTCTCGCTCACTCCGATTCCTTTGCGGCTGGAGGCTGTTTTCAGAGCTTGTGAGCCTCAGCGTTTGTGCGTCCTGAGACCGAGTCCTCCGCTCCACACATCCGACTGCAGCCGCCAACAGCCCCTTAAAGCGCAGGTCCCTGTGTGCGTGCCTGTGTTAATCCCAATTAGTTTGTTTCACAGACTTTGTTTGCCGCCCCCTGCAATCAGCCGTTTGGGGAGAAAAGCGACGGTCACAGCTCGTCTCGTCCGTGTCACGGCCTCGGCGGAAAAAAAACAAACACGGCAAGCGCGCGGGTCATGTTAATCAACTTAAGGAATGCGCGTTATGTAACCGAGTTGTTGCAATCAAATCCCCGCCGCCGCCCCGGAGTCATTCATCTTGCTTGAAAGCAAATGTGACAGCATCATTTTCAACGGGCCAACAGCTGTATCTGTCTCGCTCCTGCCTCATCCTGATTCCCTGCCAGCCTGCCAATAGGGACAAGCCCAGCAGAGCAGGTGTCTGACAAGACAATCTATAGCCTGTCATTGTCAGCCAGGTTAGGACTGCTCAATTTTGGTGCTTGATTACAACTCTGCTCTGTCATAACTGCAGTAAGTGTGCTTCACTTTAACGGGGTGGGGGGAGGGTGAGGGTTAAGTGGTCATTTTATATGTCGGAAAAAGGTGGCTAATGTGGTGGCCACTAGCTATTCCGGCCTGCGTTATTATGAGTGCTCTCTTTAGATCCAACGCTTACATCTGAGTTCAGTAGGAGCTCTGGTGCATCGAATGCAGGACACGGCCCGAAACCTCTTTCTCCTTCATTAATTTTCACTAATGAAAAAACTGTGTTTCCCCTGCTATGCAGTCGGAGAAACCGGTACTTGCATTTAATTGGGGATACCACGGGACGTGGCAGTCTTTGAAATGGTGCGGAAGGGGGGGGGGGGGTCTCTGACACTCCAGCAGGGCATGTGATTGCAGTCGCTGTGGCTTGAAGCGGGCCTTCCAATTGGCTCCCTCGCACGCGTCCACAGAGGCTGCAGTGGCGTCGTGCACAGATGCAGTTTTCGGGGGAAGCCCTAGTGTAAACAGCGCTCTGTGATTGTAATTAAGGCCCATCACTGGGGAAGGGCCGACGTGGCACTGAAGCCACCTGGGGGAGGAGGGGAGGGGGGGGGGGGGGGGGGGGGGGTTGATTATTTGCTACGTGGAGAGGCCTGATCCTCCGGCACAGTGCACTGATGACACAGTTGTTCAAGCTCGACAATAAGAACACTGTAATTCCCATCAGAGATAGCCACATGCACCTGCTGAAACGCACACTGCTCGAAGTTACTCTGGATTGCGGAGAGCATCTGTTCAAACACTGGAGTGCGATAGGTGGGAGAGCCTCTCCAGCCGAGCCTACACTGTCTGTGGCCGAGTGAAACGCTGTCTGTCTGCCTGTCTGTCTGTCTGCCCGCCTGCCTGTCTGTCTGCCTGTCAGTGGCCGTGGCTGGGGGAGAGTCTGTCTGCAGTGCAGCAGTGGACAGGAGCATCCGGAGCGTCTCCTCCGGCCGGCTGCGGCGGCTCCGTGCAGATTTACACCAGGAGGGGTGGGGGCGTGAGGGGGGCGAGAACCCTCGGGGCACCCGGGTTGTAAATCGTCACCAAGTCGCCACCCACAGTCCGACGCCACGGTGGAGAGACGTGGCTGTAGTGGAGAGCCGTGATTCCCAAACGGCCAGCAGCGTGCAGCTGCTGACGTCTGAGCTCGCAGGTACAGTCCAGGGCTGAGAGGGAAACACACACACGCACACACACACGCATGGCAGTGGAGACATGTGTGCGCACGCAACGCTTTCTCATTGAACGCAGACTAAAAGCACTTCATTCACAAAACACAAAAGTACGTACAAGCCGCCCACACAGGGCTCAACCCTCCATCAGAGAGTTTACATTAGACGCATTTAGCCGCCCACACACACACACACACATACACACACAAACACACACACACACTGGCGTGCACAGTGTAGTGCGCTCCCTCCACAGTGCTCTCATCGAATGTGCTTGTTATGATTTGCGCTGCACTGCAATCCACGCAGAGTACGTCTGCTGGATTCCTCTTTAGAAAAAAGAGAAATAATCAGGCTGCACTTTTTTTATTATCCCCATTGTTACTCACAGAAGCGCAAATACACATCGATCGGGGTACCACCGCTCCCCCTACCACTCCTCATATGAAATCAGGTTATGTATGACAGTGTGTGGAACAGGCAGATCATGTTCAGCACAAGAGGGTAAACAGTGATAACCCTGCCTCGGTGTTTAAACAGGGGCTGATGATTTCAAGTTGCTGCAGCAGAAGAGAATTTATTGCAGAGCTGTTTGGCAAATGGATGAAGCCCGGGGAGCCCAAGTGGTCTGTGGCGAAGCCCAGACACACACAGACTGGCTCACACACACCACCACACACGCACACATTTGCTGCATGCCATATGTTAACCTTACCCTATGTTGGACCTGTTTGCACACAACTTCTGCCAAAATAGCACCTCTTCATTAGAAGACATCAAACCCCCCCCCAAGGCAAAAAAGCAGCCACCACATCATCACGCACAGACCGCAAGAATCAAGCCAGAGAGAGAACTTACCTGGCACAGAGTCTAAGAGGTTTCTAAGAGCACGCTCCCTGTCACCCAGAGACACCAGCACATAACACACTCATATGTGCATGGGATGCTGGATTCAAGACTTGCGGAGCTCTTCCCTCCTCTCTTGTCTATCCTATGACTTTTAGTCCCTCACATTCATCCAAAACCTGCTGATGACAGGTGAGGGGGCTCGGCAGAATGGACGAGGGGCTAGAGGCGGAAGACGGGCGGGAAGATGACAGGGAGATGCTCGGGTCTCCTCCACTGAGACGAGCTGCGAGCGCACCGTGAGGACCATCCACTGCAGCAGAGCAGAGCAGAGCAGAGCACAGCCAGAGAGAGGGAGAGCAGAGAGAGGAGAGAGAGTAGAGAGAGGAGAGGAGGGAGAGAGAGAGAGAGAGAGAGAGAGAGAGAGAGAGAGAGAGAGGAGAGGAGAGGAGAGGAGAGGAGAGGAGAGGAGAGGAGAGGAGAGGAGAGGAGAGGAAAGGAGAGGAGAGGAGAGGAGAGGGGAGGCAGGCAGAACAGGCATTTGCTGCTGCTGGTTCCAACAGCACGGCGAGAGATAAACCCTGGGACTGGAATCGTGGATCCCGGACTCAAGCAGATAGAGAGTTATGGAAAGAACGTGGAGCAGAGTAAGAAATAGTGGCATCAGGCAGACTCCAAAGCTACCTCAGCGCCGTTCCTCTCCTGTGTGACAACTCATATGTTTTTTTTTTTTTGCCGTTTTTCTTCTGTCTCCTTATCTGCGGTGTCGCCCCAGATAAACTGTTAAAGCTAACATTGTGTCAACACATGCATCCAAACATAGAGAAGTGTCTCCTTTGCCTCCACTCTGTGACGCCACCGTCACCGCTGGCTACGAAGCGTCTGATACTGTTGTCTTCTGTGTCGCTGTCGGCCTCCATCTTGTGCTTTATAACAATAGTCTGGGACATAGTGGAAAAGCATGATCCAATTTCACCAAGTATGTCCATTGTCCCTGAACGGATGACTAACTTGTTTGTCCAGAATTGACCACTTTTGCCTTGGGTTTGTTGAATGGTGACTATTTTTTATTCCCAGACAAAGATTTATGGCAGGTCCAAGAATCATCACATCCTCGTTCATACATACGCTGATACTGAAATGGATGTCAATAGATCTGAACAGAGACACAATGAGAGGCTCATTATGAGCGTGACATAAACCATATAAGCTCCCTGTCTCCAAAACAATTTACATGGGTTAGGGTTAACCCCTAACCCTAAGTCTTGTGACAGTACATGTGAGTGGCAGGACTGGCAGCCAATCAAAGAGAAGCCTGTGTGTGGTTGCCAGATAAGCATGAAACAGACTGATGTAGAAACCAACCTAATAATCCCACATTCAAAATAGGATTGGGAAAGGCTTGTAGAATAGCATCTGAGGCATTTCTGATGAAACCAACGTCCCACAGCTTCTATGTCAGAACCAGAGAACAAGGACAAACGCTCCATTCAGCCGTTCACGGCCTCCTTTAAATGAAACACACGTTTCCCCTTTTGGGGTTGTGTGCACATCAATAGTGCTGCCGATTGGCTGGTTGTAATGCTGATCCTGGGACAACATTTACTTGGCGAAATCAGATCAGGCCAATGTAAACAGAGTGTTCTCGTCTCTACTTGTAGAGTCGTGGGTGTAAAAATGGGTTTACCAAACAGGTTCACCCAGGCATTGTACACGGTTAGAATACCGGACAGTCGAATGATCCACACGAGTACGGCTATCATATACACAAGTGGGTGTGGATACTGGGAGCGTGTTGAATTTTAAAAGGCATTCACCCCGAGCAGCATTGAGCCATCTATCAATCTCTCTCTTGGGCGACGGGGCCACCTGGCTGAAGTGGCTCTCGCTTGCTGCAACAGGGGAGCAGGCTTTCAGCTGGAGTCCTTCGGTCCCAGCAGGGCTCAAGGTCGCTTGGCAGAGCTGCTCGCCGGCAGCCCAAATCCTCCCATGATTAACAGTGGCAGACAGGACGGAGCAGCTGTCAATCCAGATCTACGGCCCGGGCCTCGGGAGCCGGCCGACCGACCACTGCGTGTTCTGGCGCGGCGTGGACAGGTGGGGCCGAGATTTATGGAGCCACTGGAAAAATTCATTCCGCCTTCACCGGAGAGGTGGGCACATGCATTAGGCTGATATTGTTTCCTGTCTCATTCACATGAGGGAAAAAAAAATTAAAGAGAACGGGGGGACGAGACAAGGGAGGGGATGGGTGTCTGGGCTTCTAATGAGGCTGTGGCTCAGATCAGATGGGATCATATGATGATACTCGGTGGATTAATATTTGCACAGCACTGTTTTCATCTTTTCCTGCAAATTACTTAACAACCCCCTTTTTTATGATTACTTTACCTTTGATGTTGACTGTAATTTTCATTTCATTCATTTTGCGAGGCTGGTGCAAAAAGGCACCACAGACAATAAATGCATTCTTTCTTTTAGTGTCACCATCTCATTATGAATTGGCATTAAATGCCATGCAGCACAAAGGCGGGTGCAAGTCCAAGCTATGAAGCTGTTTTGTCGCAAAGGTTGCCACGAAGATGCTCTCTGATACATAGTCGCTACAAAAAGAAGCAACTGGAAGAACATGCATACGTTTCTCTCAGACACAGACGGCCCGGTAATCAGAATTTGACCCACAGGTCCAAGTCTCTGAAAGCTGCATAAGAGAATTATTTTCATGCCGCTCATGCGTGGAGGCAGCCAGCAGGAAGTCGCCTCCGTGAGGAAGACTCTAATGCTTTTGCTCTTTGAGGCCAGAAATAAACAGAACGAGATAATAAGCCATCTTCCACAGCAACAGTCTGCTGTTTTGAGGCAAAAAAAGTCGGAGGTAAAATAAATGATAATTGTTTTTTGAGCCACAGTCGATTACGTATCAAAAACCCAAAAAGGGAGTCTGCTACCACATCCATCATCTTGGCCGCTTTGTCGCCAGTGGTGCTGCAGGGGGTGCGCTGGCAGGGAACACACCCCGGACAGATCGCCAGGCCATCCCTGGGAATGCACACTCACACCTGGAGGGAATTTTAGAGTCTCAAATCTGCCTTAATGCAACAGTGTGGGACGGAACCAGAGCGCCTGGAGAGACCCCACATATGCAGAGCATGCAAGCTCCACACAGATATGGCCGAGACTGGGACACATTAATACAGCCCTCACCACAGATTGGGGAAAGGAACATGTGTACTGACAGTAAAGGTAAGATGGTGGTTGGGGGGGGGGGACTCGCAGCTAATGCCACAGCAGTAATCCCCTGACTTCTGTGGAGAGGACAACACCGTTGCAGAGGCCACATGTTCTTTTATTCACAGAACACAAACCCCTACAGCGCTATGGAAAATGCCTGACACTGAGCCAGGACCGGAGGTAAAGACTCTGCATTTTTGTGAAAATAACAGGCTGCAAGGTTATCCTGCATATCACCGCTCACATTAAATACAGATGGTGTGGCGGAGGAAATGGCTCCCAACAGTATTTCTAATTCAGTCGTCCATAGAACGAGTGGATTCGGCCACGGTTCTGTCATCAAAAAGTAAAAGCAGTGGGTTGAGTCAGATTTTAGTGCTATAAACCTGGTTTATTTGCATCATTTTCGTACCTGGAAACATAATGAAGGCCCTCGTGGGAGGGATGCATCATTGATGTAAGGCTATCATAATAATGGACGGAGTGTATGCCACGTATACACACAGTTAAAGAGCTTCAATGCCGATAATGAACAAAATGAAATGCTAGGATGGAACTGCTGAAAGCCCGACACATTAAGTAAAAAGCAAAAAAAAAGTCAAGGAATATTACGTAAGCTCAATCTATCCACCGACCATCGTACAAGCTCTCTACCTTCTACTTTTCCCTCCCTTTCCCCATCTTATTCTTCATCCTGCCCCTCCTCTTGATCTCTCCACTTTTCCCCCCTTTTTGCTCTCAGGTATTATCATTCTCTGAGCTCTCCGCGTCCTGAAAGTACAATACCTCTACTCTCCTGTGTCGGGTGTTTCTCAGTCGGCTGGAAAAGCAGGCCTTCCTCTTTGTGTATAACAAATCTCATCTCACAAAAATATTCATTTCACGGGCCGCTGTCCCATACAAGCCAATATCCACGCAGGGCAAGGCATTAAGCATTATTCCCTTCTCTATTCAAATTGGAAACAGCGAAGTGGGGCCGTGCCAGAGATATCAGCCTCCTGCCGGACGCGGTTTGTCCTTGTAATGAGGTTGCAGCCGCCGCTAACTCCTCATCCCCGTCCCTCACCAGCCGGCCTTATCGCCGCTCCCCGATGACTTTGGCTGAACGATGCGCACACAGGAACGCGTCTCACCTGCTACGAACCGTTCGCCACCGTTCAATGATGGTACCACGTCCCGCGAGGTCCACTCTGTGTCCAGAGTGCTGCCTGTTGGGACAGAGCTAATGCAAAAACGCAGGACTGAGTTTCCCTGTTTTAAAACGCGTCAGCTTGACTGCAAATGCAATATATAGTGTGTGTGTGTGTGTGTGTGTGTGTGTGTGTGTGTGTGTGTGTGTGTGTGTGTGTATACATATATATACATACATGTATTCATTTGTTATAGCAAAAAAACATAAAAACTGCGCATTATCAATATATTTGATTCAGAGGATCCCTACTGCCCCAAATTCCACCCCCACCCTCGTTTTTTTTAGCAAGTGCTACTACATCGTGATGTCACCTGACTCCCGGCCACTGATTGGTCAGAGTCACGAACAAGCCCAGGACTTTCGAACGCCACAGTCATTACACGTCTCTCGTCATAGGTTGCTGTGTTACAGCAGAAAGAAATGCCTGGTGATACTATGTGTGATGGCCACCTGCTGATTTTTCATAGTCAAGTGGGTCATAGTCCTACATCCGCCAGAGACAATGCATGCATGAAATTCACATTTAGTGAAGTGTCATTCCAGTTTGGTGACATCAGAGACGCTGCTCATTGTTGCGCAGGCAGGGAAAAGCAGCGAGGCGATGACAGAAAACGTCAGAGATGCACACTGTTCACCACAAACATGCCTGCAAAATGAGATGTGGTCGTTCCCTGTCGTTTGTGTCCTGACAGCGGGTCAGTTTTAAACATCACAAGGAGACCTGGAAAAAGAAGGAGCAGCCCCAGACGGCTATTAGGTGAGCTGTTCCTGGCAACGGGCAGCACAACTCCAACAACAACGCCAGGCAACTCATCTGTTTGACTGTCACCTGGTTGTACTTGACAGATTAGTTGTGTTAACTTATTGAACTGTACTAGCCTCCAGTAACCACAAGATTTACCATCCACCCCCCAAAAAAACTACATATCAATTTATGTTCAAAGTTTAGACAGGTGAAAGAAAGATCATGTTATGATCCTGCTTATGCTGTGTTGTCAGCATCTCTGTCTTTTCAAAACAACCTCTCTACAAACTAAGTTGACTTGACCTGACTTTCCCCTTTCAGATCTGCTTGTCAGTTTTTCTGCAAGGCTAGCATGCGCCCTGTGCTCTCGCTGTGTTTCTGAACCCTTGCTAGCCTTGTTACTCAGCTCTTTGCCTCATGATTTTGTTCCTAATCTGACTGTTTCTTGTGTACCAGCCTTTGTTTTTGACCAACTGAACCACATTTCAGCCTATTCCCCATGTCCCAGCTCCGAGTCAATACAGACCACAGTTAATGCAGATGCTGTGGTTACGCACACCTGTTATATGGACAGCTGACAAAAGGTAAATACGATTTGAGGGCTGACTTTCAGAGACAAAAAAAAGGTTGCGATGGCAAGTTGTGAGTTGAATGGGTGAGGATTTGATTTGCTGCTACAGTACGAGTACTCATTGTAGATAAAGGCCGATACTCAGAACCAAGCACATTCAGTTGGAACAGTGAACAGACAGATTCACTGGAACTACTTAGTAGGTGTCCATTATCAGGAATTAATGGACACCCTGCAGCCGATCAGAACGGAGTAATCACCCCGACCTATTGTGTAATAGGCCTTATCTGGGCAGCTGCGGAGCAGCGGTCGTTTAATTGTGATACATTATCTCATTATCTCCAAAAAATCAGCCTTTTGTTATCTTGAGACAACGAAATAATTAACCACTGATATCGAGATAATGACGACGGAAAAAAAATCCCAGCTGATCCCAGCTTCCTCAGCGAGACAGTTTGTAACCCAAACATCCCAAAAGTAAAGCGGCCGAGACGCACGTGCACTGCTTGAGGAGTGCGTTGCCTGCACAGTGTCTGAACGGCTAAACCACTGTGACATTAAATGTATCCAAGAGGAAATAATCTAAGTCCATCAGGCAAATCAAATTCAGGGTTAATGCAATATTGTGTCTGTATTCCTGGCATATCTGGCTCTGCTTGGCTCTGGGATAATAACTCTCCAAGTTTATCTGCTTGCTCTGATCTCATTTGCTGTTACGTTTTTGTTTGCTTACCACGCACACTGCATGTGTGTATGTGCGTGTGTGTGCGTGTGTGTGCTCTTGCGGGTTATGTAACCATCATATCCATTGCTAAACACCTCGGTACTTGTTCAAGGTGATAGCGCCCGCAGTATTCACAAGGATTTCTCGCACACAAACATCACAACACGCTAATACATCTACATTACGGAGCAGCGAATCGATCCACGTCTGAGCCGGCCGCACCGCACCGGGGAATAAAGCGGCTGCAGAGTGTTTGAATCATTTAGAGCAGCTTGAAGAGATACAGGAGCCTGTCGGTGCACTGACGCCGTCTGGAGGGGTCTGTCACACTCACAACAACCCGGGGCCAAGAGACGAGGGACTAGTGTATAATTCACATGTGTTTTGGGTTTTTTTTTCCCCCCTGTAGTTCCCTCATTCGTATCCCCAGCTGCCCTCCATGTGGACCGGGTCATCAGAGGGGTTTGATGAATGACGCCTGGTTAAGCCCGGAGAAAAACAATGTGCTGAATATGCCAGGTCGTTATGTTTGCAGTTTAGGAAGGCACGAGAAATGACTCTGAGCAGGTGATTACTGGGCTGAATTAAGCAGCGTGATGGATTCTCCCGGAGGTAATAGTAGACCCAACTAAGACAAATGTGAGAGTGGAAGCCCCCCCTCACTGTAAAGGCATAATAAAGAGGTAAAACACGTATGCAGACATGCGTAAGCATGTGGGCTACATGGAAACCTTGTAAATGAAAGCCTCTGGGATCTGGTAAACCTGCTGTTTCACTCTGCTCAGGCCTTTCAGTCTTATCTCTCTTCCAGAACAGTTCACTTGCAGTGATATGCTGCGATTGCACAGTTTTGCCTCACTATTACGTTTCTTGTTTTTTTTCCCCCCACTTCCAACAACTGGCAGTCGAGATTGTTGTGTTTGCTTTTATATTGTAAAAAGAGACATGTTTGACATTTCCAATTACATTCCTCCACCTGTGGTTGCCTGCCTCACGATGTGCCGTGAACTCACCTTGCAACCTAATTTCATTCCTCTCTTTGACTGATGTACAAAGATAAGTGCAGCCAATTTAATTCCCCCCTACTTTAAAGGCCCTTTCCTTTGTAGATTTTAATTTTACCATTTTAAGGGAAAGCTCATGAATAGTTTAACCTAACATTAAACGTGGAGTACAAAGCCCTCCAGCTCAGGCCTCAGACTTCTACGCAGAGATCCGTTCTGGGGCGTGCGTCTCGTGCAGTTTGTGGTCAGTCCTGTAAATGATGTGATGAGCTTTGTAAATGATGTGTTTGCCTATTGCGAGACCTGACTCAGCATGGCCTGCGACGTGGCATTGGCCCAGCGGAGAGGAGACCTTCAGCAGTTTGTCTTTGATTCATCTAAATCATTAGTTCTTTAAAACACCGCGGTGGAGGGCGAATGTTTACAGCCAGGAGACATCAAAGGTGTAAATCAGGGCCGTGGTCGGCTCCTCCCCAGTGGCATCATCAAAAATATGATAAACGGTCAGCACATTCAGGAAAAGTTTCTCATTCGACAGCCATTTTACTGCTGAGGTCACACCAGTTAATCTTCTGCGTATTAGAGGCGGCGGAAAATGAAACAATAAATGCGAGCACGCGCAGCCTCATTATTCCGCCACTGAGGAGCAGTCACAGTTGCATTAGCGGCGTTTTGTCGTTCTCGGTTTTATGGTTCAGTGGGAGAAATGCTCCATGCCCCTCAGACCATCTGCAGTGCCCCGTTGTCCTCTGAGCCGCAGCTGGAGACAGCAGTGCTTATTCACTCTGACAGACGTTTGAAATATTCTGGGCTCCGGACCTCAAACGTACAGTCTGACGAACCAAACTTGATTTGAGTTCGCTACCTTGACATTTTACTGTATCAACCATCCAAACTGACTTGACTTTCAGATTGTCTTGCATAGGTACTATTTTGAATGCCGTGTGTGTGTGTGTGTGTGTTTCTGAAGGTCATTATAAATATAAGAAGTGAAGGCCACAGCTTAAGGCTCAGCCCATCAAGTCTCTGGTTCAAGGTCGAGGCCATGGTCTTTTTTTTTGCAAATCCTCCATCCTTCCACCATCTATCCCTATAGACCCTCATTTAATGCCACCGCCGTGTTGTTGAATCTCCAAATGCAGAAAAACCACCCCTGACAGCAAAGCCAGGCCCCTAAATAGAAGAAAAAAAAAAGCATTTAAAGTTTCTTTCTGAATACTTACTGTCTCTTATTTCAGTTCAAATAATTATCCGTCTCAGTTTGAATAAAGCTCTGCCAATTAAAAACCGGCAAAGATACAAATTAGGTATAATGAAAATACAAAAGGTCACATAATTAATGTAGAAAATGTCACAGCCCTAATGAAGTGGTTTGCTTCGTCGTGTGATCATTTGCTTGGTTCATGAAGACGTTCCTCCTCTAACCCAAACGCCTTCGCCAGTTCAGGTTTGTTTCGTTTAAACCCCGAGGCAGCACCTCGCCTCATTTGCGTGTGAGTTGTCTCAGTGGCGGAGGTGTGATTAATCGGGACGCTTGTTTGTGTCTCAGTAGCCAAGGTGCTCATTTACCATTTGTGTGATCGCATGCATACGGTGTGGCGTCGTAGCTGGAAGCCACTCTTACCCTGCGTCACATCAAAGCGATTCCAGCCCTGGCTCCAGTCTGGTGCTAGCACTGGTTCAGAGGCAGTCCACCTTGCAAACCAGCAGAGGATTTTACCACCACTCAACAGCTACATCATTACATCACTGTTTACAGTTGCAGTCGCCACTGCTGTGTCCCAAAGGACTGAGAGCAGGACATCAAAATGAAAATTTCCTCTTGCCATTTCAACCACTGCCCACTTTGTCATATGTGACACCTGTGTACACTTGTGTACACTTAGGGGAAATTAATTAGATTTTTTCAAAAAGTACAGCAAGCAAATGCCAAAGAAGATAATTCCAGGTCACCTGAGGATAATTTGGTGATATTGAACTACTGCAACTTGCACCCATACAGCCATGCCCAGTGCATTTCGCTGCTTCCCCTAAATCTCACAAGGCCACTTTGTCATCTGTGAGACTGGAGGCCCAAAAAGTGCACTCTCAATGACACAGTGTTACCAATTACTTCTCCCTAATCTGACACAAACCTTGGGAGAGGACGCAGTAATGGTGACAAAAATTCTGTCAGAAGGTGTTATTCCGGTCCCGGACAAGGTGACAGAGACAAATAATTTCGCACGGCACACAAAAGAAAGAGGAAAGGGAAATGAGATGCATTAGAGAGCGAGCACTGGTGATTATGACGCTGGCCAAGCTGTGGCAGTGTTTGTGGAACCAGAGCAGGACTTGATGAAAAGAAGGCACCGGATAAAGAATAATAGCACTTGCGCTGAAATTCAATATCGCTTTATGTTCACAAGCTGCGCCTCTGCACAGCACTGCATAGATTATAACGAGGGTGAACTACCTCATTCAGAGACGAGGAAGACCGGTGAGCTCAATAAAGGGCAAATCACACCGGGTCTTGAGTCTATAATACCAAATATCCCCTATGAAATTAACTGAATGAATTAGGAGAGGGCTTTTCAATGTCTGGCAAAGAACAATGGAGACAAATATTAATCAAAAGAAGTCACAGAACAGGGGAGCTGACCGTCAGATAAACCCCTCTAAATACAAACCAAACAATTAAAAACAATGGGTGAATATTAATAAGGCACTGCAAGACAGAGACAGTGTAGCATCAGTCTGCATTTCTGACATATTAACCGTAAGACTCTGAGGACAGCGCTTCAACCGAATGGAGTTAATTAGTTAGCTGGCTTATTTAGCTGCCTGGGTAAAGGCTAAATCTGCTCCTGACAGTTGCTTCAGCCAACAGAACTGATGGTCTAGTAATGCGTGGCCTCAGTTTGTCTACCTCTGTCTGGAGTCATGGACCCTATCTGAGTGGTAAATCTGCCCGCTCACATTATTGACTGCATGCAGGGGCCAAGCATTAGCAACGAGAGCGAGGAGGGTGAAGCTCCAGTCAAGTCGTTCTAGGCTGTGTTGTGCAAGGCAAATAAATAAATAAAAATGGAAACGCTTCAGTATAGTTGGATTTGTTCGACCCACTCTGGGGCCAATAAGCTGAAAGATTTGTATCAGAGCAGTAATTAGCTTTTTAGTCATTTGCATGCGACTCGTTTCACAGGCCCTCCTGCAGAAAATGCCACTCGCACACGTTCAGCCCCGCATCTGGTACGCCGAGTCCAAATCAGATTAGGGGTCGTCTGTCGGTGTTTACCGCGGAAAATTAAAACAAAGTGAGCTCACGTGAGATGTGATTGACCCACTGCGCCCGGGCCGAGCTTCAGCGGTGGCCAGCGTGCACGGCCGCCTTCCCTCGGCGCACTCTGAGAGAAGAAAACAGCGGAGCAGCACGCCAGCTGGCCCGACGGCAACACAGGACTATGTACCCAAACACACGTGCCCTCCCATGGGAAGGATTTACATTATTCGCAGATTGCAGATCTGTGTGCTTGTGCTGTCTGCGGAATTAAGCTTCCTTTTCAGCTTGTGACAAGGGAAATTAATTCAACCGAGTTGGAAAATGACATTATCGCATGAGATCTCTTCATTTCTCTACGCGCAAACAGCATCCGGACGCAGCATGTTTACAGAGGAACGGTGCTGCTAGTAGTATGCAGTGTTTAAGTATTGCGTTTCAAGCCTGAGCTATAATCCTGCAGTGTAGTGAGCAGGCGCCAACCCTCCTCCTAACACTGTAAATCCTGTGTATATTTGCCTACTTACTGGAAATTACCAGCAGCGCAGCACAGACTGACACAAGGATCACGCTAGTTAACACAAAACTGAAGCTTATCTGATCTCCCTCACTGCAAGAGCGCCAAGTCTCCAAAACACGCGTTTTCCGTGCTGCGGCTCAAATGCTATGTTGCCTGATTACAAAGAAAAAAGCAGGGGCAGGTGTCTCGCTTTGTCAGGTATAAGGGATAAACAACGATAGAATAACAGAAAAATGTGATTTTAAAATATGATTTAAAGAGACAGGGCGCATACAAATGGGCTGGTGATGTGCTACGCTCGGTGGACTGTCCATTGAGAAGACGCTAAAATAAGCATGAGGACAGCGTATCCTATTCCACAACGCTACTGTGCCTACTGTGATCCTCGCCGCAGCATCCGAGTGTATTCCGGAGGGACATACGGTATTCATACAGCTCTGTAAATAAACTCAAGGGCTTCCCTAAAAGGTTTTGATTGTAATCTCTGTTGATTCTCAAAGTCGAACAGCTTAAGGCAAAAGGAGGGGAAAGTCAAGCCTGCGTCTCGTATATTTGATGCATATCAGACAGCGATCATAGCCGAGGGGGCTTTATTTACTGTTATAATGGGGTATGACAGTGATGGAGTAGTACGCTTCTACTCTGTATAACAATTACCTGTACATGTGCACTGAGCCAAAAGGTAAATGGGGTGAAAAAGAAAGTTTTCACTTCATTGCTTTATTATTCATGGAGGGAAAGAGGGAAGAGCGGCTAAAAGAGATGATAGTCGGCCCGATAGCCATGCATGTTGACTATATTTCCCAGCGGCTTTTCTTTGAGGTTGCTTATACCGAGCACCAAGGCATCATGTTTACCATCTTGCCTCAGCGAAAAAGCATGTCAACATTTAGCGCAACTGAGGATGATTTCGTTGGAACTGATGGGGGGAAAAAAGCATAAATTAATACATAAGTACCAAATTCTGTACTAATCACGCACCAGTTACAAGTTACTGTATCCGATTTCAGTCAGGATAAAGATGCCAGTCTCATCATGTGACTGGAGTAAAAAAAAACCTGGGGAGCAATTCCTCCGACCTTTGTCCAGCACTAATAATTACTGGTGTGGGATTACTGGTTTCTGGTCAAGAACGTTTCTATGACAACCCAGATGGCTCGCATGAAGCCCCAAGTCTCCTGGACCAAGTACTGCGGTACACAAACTTTTCAAATGGATCTATTATGTGAAAAGATAGTTTGAAAAGATAGTATTTTTGTACTGTACTTGGCAATCAATGAATGTGACTCCTGTTTATTTATAGATAGGACATGAGAAAAGGCAGATGAGACACTGAACATCAATACACCACTGCTTATCCATTATTCAACGGCAATCTGACAAAGAGTTTGTGACTGCTCGCCTTTGAAATTCGGCTTCTTTTCCAGACTGCACATTACCTTTTATTATTCCCTTTATGCACCACAAGAAAAGAGAATTAAGTCGAAAAAAAAGGGGCTGACGGAGCTGGCTTTAGAGTATGTAACAGGTAAACAATTGAGATGGGTAAATTAAGGAACAAAGGAGCATAATACCATTCTTCGGGGCCGATTCTTTTCCGCAGCAAAAAAACAAACAAACAAACAAGAAACTCAGAAACTTGCAGCAGTTGCAAAATTCACACTGTATCATGGAGCAGCAGCCTCCTCCATGCTCCCATCAGACATGAGGTCGTCACCTCCCCTCTTCCCCCTTCTCCCTCCCCCACGTCTCAACTGTAACAAGGAGGCAGCCGTGGGAATAGGGGAAGCCCTGTGGATTCACGGAGCTGTATCAATAATGCAGAGCTTCTTGGGGATGAATTAGGACAGAGCTAGAGAAAGAGAGAGAGAAAGTGGGAGAGAGAGAGAGAGGGAGAGAGAGGGAGAGGGAGCAGGCTGTCATCAAAGTCCTCCTGCTGCTAATTCCCTGCACCAGCGTCTGCACTCTGCGCAGCACGGCTCCACTGCTCCACTCCGCACCACAGTCAACACGGTAGATGAGCTCCTGTGTGTTTTCCGACATGAGACGCGCATATGATCACTAATATATGAGTCGACGCCAGCTAATCAGGGAAGTGTTCACAGTCTAATTGGCCCGGGTATCCACTGTCTTTAAAAAGTCAAACACAGCCTTCATTGCTCCTAGTTCAACACTTTCACTCATAAATACCCATGGTTAAATTGCCGCCACCTCAGTCTCGCTGACATGTCAGCTACAGCTATATTACTGCAATAACTAGCTTTTCATATACGGCAGGTCGGGTATAAAAGCATGCAAATAAAGTCTATAAAGTGACCGTATATCAAGTGGTTTGGCATTAGTCCTGATGTATTTATGTCGAAACAGTTCAAAAGTCAGCCCAGAATGTGAATTGTTATCAGGCAAATAACTTTTTACGGTGTAACTGCCACAGCTCTGTGGTGAAAGCGCACGGGGAACATTTAATGATTTAATAATTTGCAGCATGTAGAGGCCAACTAATGCTCCATCTGAGCCGCACCATGTTGTCTCCACTGGAAGTCACCCCAGAGGCCACTTAATAACGTTTCTACTGTAGAGGGCACTTCTTTTTTTTTTTTAAATCTCATTCACATTTTTTTTCCCCCCATCATAAGGACATCCAAGAGGGTACATTTGCTGAGCTTGCTGAGTTTGCGGAGTTTCGTGGAACGTGGGAGATATGCTTCGAAAGTACGGAGAGTGAAGGAGGTTACTCTGTCGAAATAAATAATGGATGGTAAAAGCTTTTCTCTGTCTCACAGCACGGAGACAGAAACAAAAGAGCACCGAATTGTGACAGATGAATTAATCCTTACAGTCAGACTCATTAGTCGTGCTAGGATGATACGTGTAACATTCATAAAACATGCTGACATGACACCACACACTACTTTAATGGCTATTGAGCTGAAAATGATTTGATTGGCTGGTTTTCATTTGAACGACCTCTATTTTTCTTACCTCAACTACCTCAACGATGAATGATACTAATTTGAGTCTAAGTTATGTTTATAGCTAAAATTATACAAAATACATTTGGACTGTGGAAGTTGAACCACAGTCTCCTGTGTCAACAGTGTATCCACTAAAAAAACGTGCTGCCATGGTGGTGTTTTCTTTTTTTAACTCTCTAATTTCTGAAATCTGCTATTAGTCTGGCACTACAGTGATAGTGTATATTGTTCTTTGTTGATTTAGTATGTAATCTGATTACATTTGACTTGACATGCATCTCAGCTTCGGGATGCCTTGAGCTGGTTCTGCTGGATCGGCCTGCTCTCCCAGCTCCCATCCCACACGCCGGACTGCGCCCGAGAGACCTACCATCCTCCACACAGTCTGTCTTTCCTCATCCTCCTCTTCTCTCCAAACCCTCTCTGTCTGTCTGTCTGTCTGTCTGTCTGTCTGTCTGTCTGTCTGTCTGTCTCACTCCAGCCGATCTGCCTGTTCATCTCACAGCCCAAATGCCACCAGGCAAAAAACAATGTTCGGATGCATCAGACATTTTTTTTCGTTGTTGTCAAAGCTTTTCGCCACGTCTGGCTCTGAGCGAGGGATTAATCTCTCGAAAGATCCCAGGGACTGAGGGCAAGAGGTTGAGCTCTGACCTTTGGGGAGTAGCATCAACCTGAGCGTGAGGCGGCAGACCAACATGGGTGCACGTACAAAACTGTAACGCCAGCAATCCCCACAACAAAAAGCCTCTGGCCTGCAGTGAAGACACACTTCCCTCAGTCAAGGCAAAGTCAGAGGGATGCTAAAATCCCTAAAATAGCAGTGGAGAGGACAGCCACTCGGCTAGGACTTACTATAATCCTCCAATTTCAAATTTCAACCGGGTGTGATAACGGGGGCCAGTGTATCTGCCACACACTGCTGCCACTGTCAAAAAAACAAAGGCGAGCGGTCAAAAGATCACTCCGTCGCAATTAGGATTTTCCTTCAGGGGTCAGATGTAATATGTGTGAGCGAGCGTGTGAGTGTGTGCTGTGTGCAAGGTGCCCGCACAGCGCTGTGTTTTTCTGGCTCGGCTTGGAACGAGAGATCACAGCTCCCCCATGAGGGAAGACGCTGGTATAAAAATGGCATAAAAGTAAAAGAAAGTGCAGAGGAACAAAGAAAGCCCGGAAGCCTGTCCATGCATTATGGATGAACTTTACAAACATTGTCAAAGTGTGACAAAATCTGGGATCCATTTCGGATGTCTTTGCGCCGAGCCCCCTCCCAGTGTGCTCGTCAAAACACAGCAGAACTATCTAAATGGGAAAAGGGACAGTTGAGTGGCGGTGCATGTGTAAATCGTTGAGGGGAGGACAAAATGGGAGCGGCTGAGGGAGAAGAAATGGGAGATAAGATGAGAAGCAGGAGAGGTCCCGGTTAAGTGCAACCATTTGGAAATGGGTTTTGGCCCTGGCACATTACTGGAGTATCGCACAGTGAAAGCTGTTGTTCTTTTTTTATTTCTACCAGAAGAAACAGATCTACAGCACCTCGCCAGGCAGTTGTTCTTCCTTTTCTTCCCAAAAGCCCACGCAGCTAAGCCAGCACTTTTCATCCCCTGTCTCCCTCCTCCTGCTCCTCCTCATCCTCCTCCTCCTCTCTGGGCCTCTGGCCAGCGTGGATGGATGAATGGCAGCTACGGTTGTCTGTGGCATCCTCGTGCCCCCCATCCCCCCACACACCCACCTCCCCCACCCTCTCCCTCCACCTGCACGGAGGCTTGTTCCATTACAAAAACTGGCCCAAGATGATGAGTGAGTGTCTGTGTTTGCAAACTATTGTTTCCTGGAATAACCTCCCACACCTCAGCAGTTTCGCCAAATTCCTCCACACTGCAACACAACACCTGATTGGTGCGACGAGATAAGCCTTCGGGATTAAATCGGAATGCATCCGTGTTTCTCTTATCAGGGAGAAGACAAAATGAATTTCTTCTCTTTTTTTTTATTTTGCCTCGGGTATACCCGAGGAGAGAAGCCCGTGCAGTCTGCAGGCGCTCAATAAGCTTTGAGGCATCCTCGCCCCTTTTCAGCCGGGATATCCCCAGCCCCAGAGCCCGGGTGTGAGACGGCTTATTAATAATTAACGTATTTAAATGGTCTTTCATCGATATATGCTGACTCGGGTCACTTCCTCGCTCAGCTTGATGGTAATAAAGGGTGCCCCGACAATGATTAATTGCCTCCATTTTGCAAGTGGTCCAGGCACGCCAGCACTGAAAACCGTAAATGTGTGGTCAAAACACGATGAATAATAAATACAGCCACTGTGAATACCGTGTAGGAAAACTCATCTTTATTAGGGATGCAGCATAGAGGGCTGTGGACCTGGACGACTGCTCATAGTGTGCCTGAGAGAAGATTACGGCCCTTTGAGAAGTTAAAGCGCACACTTAAACCCCACCACAAGCAGGCCTGTGCCAGAGTGAAATCCTGCCCACCTGCCACCTCTCCTGCCCTGTCTGAATCATCCCTCTGACCCGTCACCCTGAACCGGCAGCCAGTTTAAATCCCGCCTCCTGCTCCGCTGGTGTTGACCTCGCAGCATTTAGGCAGGCTGAGAAAGCCTCTCCAAGCAGCCTCCTGCGTGTGCACAGGCATGCCAGGCCAGGGGCTGGGGGTGCTGAGCCGATGCGTTGTGATGGCGCACAGATTGAATGCTTCACAGGTCCCCGTCCGGCCCGGTCGGCCCGTACCCCAATGCCGATTCCTCCACCGGTGCTCCGCGCCGCAACACAGTGATGTAAATCTATTGCAAAGGGCCGCAGCCGCAGATCCAGCCTCTGAGCCGTGCAGGCTGGAGATAAGCTGAGTCACGGTGCGCGATAGGTGAATGCTAAGCAGCGTAGGTGAATCTTATTACGGGTCTGGAGATGGAGCAAAAAAGGGGGTAAAGGAGGTTTCTCAGAGCTGCAGTTTTCCCTCGCCCTTGCGGAGTCTTTCACTGGTGGTGACGGCACAGCCGGCCGCATCGGACGCACAAGTCATGAAGTTCAGAGCCTCGATCGACATTACTGAATATGAGCTGGAGGTTAGTGGCGTTATGTGCACCATTTGTTGTAGCTTGATGTGTTCTCGTCTACCAATTTAGGCACACAGCACCATCTCATGGACTGCCTTAGAAATTCATCTCTCATCAATGAAACCACGGAGTGGTGCAAAGTGCACTCTGGCAGAGACAAAAAGGAGGACTGCATGCTCTGCCACTCTGAAATTACACCATTCCCCAATCCTAACTGGCATTTTCAGCCACAAGCTTTACTTTGATGTACTGTAAGTCAAAACCCAGTAAAGTCTTCCATCCATCCCATTATCTTACCCACTTTGTACCTTAATGGCATTGCAGGGCTCTGCTTGAGCCTCTGCTAATGCACATAGGATGAAGGCAGGGAGTGCATCCTGGACAGGTCGCTAGATCAGCACCATCAGGACACACATGCACATACCATTCCCTCACACATTCAAACCTAGGGCCATTTTACAAGTCTCCAGTTGTCTCTGAAAAAATGGTCCTTGGTCTAATCCGGGACCTGAATCCAGGTTCCGAATCCAGTGAGCCAGTGTTGCTACCTTTCCTGACCAAAATCAACAGGTCTCTACCCTCAAACCTTTTCAATCGTATTCTAGTTTCTAGTAGCTATGTATTTCCCCTATGCACCAATGGCAATTCACACACTCACACACACACACAGACAGAACTGGGAGCCATTTCTAGGAAGCTGTGTGATCCTCCTGAGGCATCATGAGTCATTTTTTAATACAGATGCAACACATCCACCGCTAAACAGCTGAGCAGGGTTTCATAGCCCGCTTCTAACGCCGGACCGGGGCGACGTTTTCACACACAGGCCTATCGGTATTGAACTGACTGCTGTATATTCTGCAACCATCCGGAACGCTTTGAAGCGCTATCAAAGGAGACTGTGCAGGCGCTGGGCATGAGACAGCCCAAGACACACACGGTACAGACACAAGCAACGCGACCAGAGGATGTTTTTCAGCTGAGGCAAGGCTGCACAGTCGATGAAAAGAGAGCGGTCTGAAATCACCGTGCAACTTGAAATAATCTGAAAGACAGGCTGGAAATGGACACGACGTCGCCTTCGGATGAAAGGAGGCTGAAGTTGAACTGGCAGTGCAGTAATGTACAGTATGGGTCGGCGGTGCAGCAAATGAAATCAAATGTGGATGCAGCTTCATGAGTAGAGAGCAATGCTCGGACCGCAGGATGGGAATATTGTGCCAGACACAAATAGGACCTCGCACACATATAGACATAAAACCTAATTATAAAAGCAGCACTGTTGAAAGGTGATCCTTGCAGAGTGTCTGCCGGTGGGTCTTAACTCGGTGCTCGGCTCGTGATCCATTCTTACGTTCATCCCTCACCTCTCCACCGCCTCCATTTCTCACACCTCAGCTTTTGATCGCGATGACGTCCATATGCCGGGCTGTCGGTCACCTGCGTGCTGCGAACAGGGAGCCATCCATCCCGAGCGCTGGATGTGATGCCCGTCCACGCTGAACACAGTCGACTCTCGGCTCGCTGTGATGCATGAGCCATTTTACCAGCTGCCATTAACGGGGAGGAAGCGTTATTAGCGTCCTCGACGCCGATGCTTCCTCGCCATGTCAGCGCGCCACTTGGGCGCGCTGATGTATAAGCCCCACCTGTCAATAATCTTAAATGTATGAGCCGTTCGGGCGTATTACGCTGATTAGTTATGATGCAGCGCAGCAGGCAAACAAAAGCTGTGGATCAGCGCTAATGGATTCTCTCTCTCCGACCCCCAGCACGGTTTGCTGAGGCAGGTGTGCCACGGTGAAACGCCATTACTGCCGTCATAATGAGAGCCCCATGTGAGCACCCCCCCCCCCCACACACACACACACACACCTCCCGCGGTGGTCCCAGCAGGGCCTTATCTGGGCCTGCGCCATCGGACACGCTAGATGGGTGAGATAACCTCCATCTGTCTTCATGACTGTCTGGCCTTTATTGCTTTAGGAGAAGTGCTGTTTTCACAACCTCTTCCTCTGCTTTGCCGGGAAAAACCAATATTTGTTCCAGCGCTCGGGCCGGCGTCATTTGTAACAGGGTGGGTTCGGGCCTCTGCCGGGTAAACAGAGGTGAAGACGCTCCTCTTCACGGAGGGCAGGATGTGAGAAAACGCGCTTGGAAATATAACCTCTCTCAGCGCATTGTGAAGTAACCCATTTCATAGTCCTCGGGAAACATTATGCCATCTCAAAATGCTTTGTGATCTGACTTTGAAGTTACATTTAACACTTTCCCGGGCAAAGTTGTAGCGCTAATGAAATTTTGACTTACTGGTGGTGCAAAGTGAGGAGTCTGTGATTCTGCACGCTGTCACTGTGCTGCTCATTGGGTAGATGTAGGTCAAGGTGGTTGACAGAGCCCTAATCCCTTTTCCAAATGTGCGAAATGGAAATTAGATGAGTTACTCTGCTTGAACCTTCAAATGATTGTTTGTTTCTAACCAGTCTCATTTTCTTTTTCTCTCATTTAACAGCTTTTTGATTTATCATACATACCCCAGTCAAATTCAGTTCTCTATTCTCTAATGTGCAAAGAGGCAATTATAGGGATTCAACAGAGACAGTCAACACTTATGTCTTAGCCTCTCTGAGAAAAAAATGCTGCTCTCCGGCATAAAAGCAAAGTTCTTTAAAAGCCCTTTTCATGACCAAATAAGCATGGCAAAGGCTTCACGATGGCATCTACAGACGAGATGACTGGGATTAGTTCATAAATTTGGGTCCTCTTTGACATTTTTCTGCACATTTGGGCTATTTTAATCCTTCAACTCCCTCTGCCTCCCTCTCCTTGTTCCCTTTCTTCCATTTCTCTTACGCACACCAGACTTTAACCCTGAGCAGTGAATCATCCTGATGAGCTACAGACTGAGGTTGACACTGGTCGCCTGCTATCTCTTGCCCACTTGGGAGCCTGACTCCGGCTGTACGAGGCGTAATCAGGAAGATGGGACGCCACTGCTGAAGCAGAGGGAGAGACGCTGGTCAGTACTATGGCCTGGACTCTAGAGAGATGGGGGACATGGTCCTACGTAACTGTGCATGTCACAGCATCTTTCACACTTGTCCCTATATCACCTGGCAAGTGTTTTGACATCTGTTATCAGTCAGTCTGATTGAAATATGTTGGTACTAATCCATGGACACACAGCTATCTGTACCTCATTTCCTGTACATTTCCTCTCCCAAAAGACTGTGATGAATGAAGATGTGGCGTCACTCCAATATCTCGAGCAGCACACAACAACAAAGACAGAGAGGCACTCATTTCTACTAGAATTTTGCAGCATATTATATTTAGGACAACTAGTCTGGATAGTGGAGTCAACATTGTGAGCTAATTGTTTACCTGAGTCCACTGCTTTGCAGGATTTCATTATGCGTTCTCCTGAAAAGGCCAAAACAGAAACTTCAGCTTATTCTCATATTCTGCGTATGGGGATGGATTTGAGCACCTCACCATGAAGGTGAAGAATATTACCACTCCATACTGTGCATGTGCAATACATTACAGTCAGATCTGCTGGCATGATAAAGCCGACCTCTGTTCACAATACGCCAGGCATCCAGGAAATTTCAGCGATTTATCATCTTCACGCTGAAAGTACACAGTTTATATTAAATATCAAAGGACGCAACCTGCCTGGTCCACCTGCACACAGATCAAACAGTAAATCAAAGAGAAACATCTTGAACGCACATTAACAAATGGCTTGGCACCGGCGGCGGCCCACCCCAACCGCAGGACGGGCCGGTGGAGGATTTTAGAAGAGGAAGCAAAAACGCCAATTTGCGAGTGGCAACGTGACAAAAGGAGCACACAGAAGGGGGGCAGGTCAGTCCCGAAACAACCATCCACCCTGACAAAGAGAAGCACCTGATGACACATCAAAAAGAAGGTGAGGAACTGCGTGAAAAGCGCTCACCATAATAAAAGCCTGAGTCAGTCGTAACTTCAAAGACGGCAGCAGCTGATGTCTTACTCCCCGCGTCCGTGAAAGGAAGCGCTTGGCAAAAGTATCGGTGCGTGCATGTTTCTCATCGGTGCTCTGTCACCGTCAGCCAAGGGAATGTTAATAAACAGTGTGAGGGATGATTTCCATGCTGTTTTTCTGATTATTATTTTGAAGGATGAGCAGCGCAGGGACGGCCTCGATCTGCCCCGGACCCTCCGGGCGCAAAGACATTCAATTACATTCAACAAATAGTGTTTTGGCCGGACATGAGAGCGGTGAGAAAACACATGGTTTGGCTGCCTGGTGGAGACCGGTGCTGTGATGCACGAACCCAAAAGAAAACCTTCTGGTCCAAGAGCTCAGGAAGGCAAGAGGAGCACCGGAGAGTGGCAAGTGCAGATGGTGGAGCAGAAGATGATCCAGAGCACTCGGAAAGGTCAAAGACAGAAAGAAGACAAAGGAGAGGAAGTTTATCCCACCCAGAGTGTATTCATCTCGTGATCTTGTGTTTGAAAACCAACAGGTTTCGCAACGTGCCTCATTGATGAACAATTACAGCTCCTCGGAATAAAAGCTGCTAGTTGCAGCACTGACATTTCATTCTCGCACTTCTCCTCCTCCAAACACCCCAAACAAGAGAGAATCCGTCAAAACAGAGCAGCTTGTTGGTATTCGACCTCCTGCCTTTTGCCTATTTGTTGTGGCTGTGATCCTCGCTAATCAAATCACTGCGCCTCTCTCCAGACAGCCAGTCGTGGTCCCGCCGGCTACAGCCCCGCCACAGATAATGTCACTTCCTCTGAAAACAAGCTGATTCTGTTACCAGACGTGGCCACTGTGATCTGTCACAGCACGGCGGGGAAAAAAAAGAAAGAAAGACCCGCGGCAAACGCTAAAAAGAAAACAATGGTGGCTGACAGCTAAAGAAAATGTTTCTTTCAGTGAGAAGTGATGCTGTGAGTTATCACCGCCCTCTAAGTACCTGAGCGTCTGACGGTGCAAACGGCATGACGGATGTTTTGAGTTTCATTAATTTGCGTACACAAACAGAGGCGGACGCGTCTGGATGTGTGCGTGTGTCAGCAGAGATGACGCGTGGTGATGAATGTGAAGGGACGGGACAAGTAAGCGGTGAGGCGGCGGAACAACTGGCGGCCTGCAGCACGTTCAGACGCACAGGTGGAGCTCAGTCGGAGTCTCCTTGCCGGAGGTGTCGGAGAGCTCCGGGCTGCCAAATGAGAGCCATCTATTCAGCATCGCAGCGGTGCTATTAATGAGGGGCCCAAATGAATGGTGTCACTTTAACTGTAATTGCTGCAGTGGGAGAAACATGTCCAGGACGTCGGGTACAGCCGGTGGGGGGGGCCGACAAGGATACTAAATGTATGCCGTTTTTGCCGTCCTCTCATACAACCTGCATAGATGCAGTACACCCAGTTGCCTCTGACAAGTAATTTTTCAGCGAACAACAAGCAGCCCCAACCTCAGAAACCATTTCTAATATGTACGATTGTATTGGATGACACGACGCAAGAGACAAAGTGCGAAACAAAGTCTGCGGCGGGTTTCAACAGAAGTCTGACACTTGAGACCATTAGAGCGTAGCAGACAGCTCGCTATCTCTCACCATCACCTTCCAGCGCGCACACACACACACACACACACAAGCTCACACACAAGTACCGGCCCACTCTGTTTGGACAATCTAGCCGGTCAACCACTCTACAGATTTCAGATGAGCTTTTACAATCACCCTTCTCTGTCACCTTGCAACCCCAATTTTTATCTTGCTATTCCACTGAGGCAACAGGCATTTACATGCAGGGCGCGGGCTGCAGCTTTCCCCCCAGCTTCCTCAAGGAAAAGAGTATATGTCTGTTGTGTAAATTAACCGAGCAAAGTTTGAAGCAAAGAGAACATGTTGGAGAGAAAGGTAAGTAGATGTTCATATTTTCAAGTCTTCTTCTCTGATAAATAAACGTTTCGACATTGCCTGTTGTTCCTCATTCTCCTTCCAAGCTACGCCCCTGACAGTGAGAGATATTTTACAGAGCAACGCCTGAAAAAACACATCTCCACTGTTCTGCAGTGGCGATGTGTCAACGCTGGGTGAGCAAGAACACGGTAAAAGAGAGAGAGAGAGAGAGAGAGAGAGAGAGAGAGAGAGAGATGCTCTGTTTCAACAGCCAGAGTTTATAGAAATGACTGCATTTATGGAGGAGAGTCAGTCTTCTGTTGCAGAACAGGGAAGTGAAATGGACACTGGGTGTGTTGATAAGAAAACCATGCTTTTTTTTAGATGGCAAGAGTCTAAGTAGAAAAATGCTTAGAAGACAGAAATGTCTTCTAAGACATTCTAAGATATTTCGCTGAGCTAAAAGTAATCTGCATTTCCATCAAAAGATTGAAACTTAATTAAAATCAGGTGCCAAAAGTAACGCAGCGAGGGAATGAAGTGAATGAAGTGAACCATCCACGTCTGCCATTAGTAGGGATGTTTGGGCTGTGAACAGATTGCCCGCTCTGCTGATGAAGAGAGGAGAGGAGGAGGAGGAGGAGGAGGAGGAGGAGGGGAAAGGAACAGGAAGTAAAAAAAAGTGGGAAACACAGCAGCAAAAAACACGACCACCTCCTCCTCCTCCTCCTTCTTCTTCTTCCTCTTGGTTTGCTTCCTGCCAACGTCATCCATCCATTAATGAGCAGCCGGCGATGGAGTGACTCAGCGTTTAATCAAAGCTCGCTCCCAGCTCGCTCATTATGTCGGGGACAGGCTGAGACAGGCCGTCCACCGAGAGCAGCTGTCCTCCAATCACACACTGCGGAGCTCAATGACAGGAGGCCCCGCTGAGAGATGGAGCACACGCGCTCACGTTCATGGGCAGGTAGATGTGGAGCACACACACTGTGTTTGAGAGGACACTGCACACAAGACGTTTTCGCCAGTGTTCACAGATATCAACACATGGAGTTGCTTGTTTGAGAGTTATGGTGGAGCCAGTTTTAACATTACGTGACGTTTTTGCCTTTTGTGGATCAGTGATGAATCTACGATTCCTCTGACAGCTCATTAACAACGCCCTTTGACCCTTCTCAGGTAGGTGTAATGAGAAGGCAGAGAATGCTCAGTAGGTTGATTCATTATGATGATCGCTTATGATGATCAGTGATATCTTCAGCAAGCTGCGAGCACAAAACTGCTCAGAGGGGGGGGGTGGAATACAAAATTCCCATTTCCAGCACAAACAGAAGACAAAAGCAATGAGGGACCCAAAGACTCCCATTTTCTCCCCGCACTTTCATCTGCTCTCCATGAACAAAACAGTGCCTAACGTCTCAGATAATGCGACCCACATAATCCACGCGCAAAACGCCATCTCCTTTGCTCTCTGCTCATTTGTGCATTCCATGCTGTGAGGGTGCAGTGAGTCTGTTTGCAGCCTTTTGAATTAAAATTGTACCCCTTTTCTTCAAAACTGCCACCAAGGCAGCACCTACCACCGCTGTTTGTTTGACTCTCCGTTGTTGAGTCAGGCTCGAAACACTGAACCAGTCTAAACAGGATGTTCTGGTGCCGCAAAACAGACCCCAGTCTTGACCTGCACCCACTACAGTCTGGTCAGGTTATCCCATTACTTGATAATGAGAGGTGTAAAATCTTGTGATACTTTGATATTCCATTGAAATATCGAGGTATTATTCAGGTATTGAAGAAAAAAAGAAGAAAAACTGGGCTGAATAACTGTCCAGTGTCGTTAAGCTTTCTAGTAACAAGGGGGGAAAAAGCTCTTCCAGGAATGCAACTCTTAGGGTGGAAATTAGCTTACTGGCTAGCGTACTGGCTAATCTAAGATTCTCATATTTTCAGTGGTGCCTGAATGCCCCTCGAATTTCCTATGATACCTTTCACACCTTTGTGTTTCTCCATTTTGCTTGCTGTCCTTTGTGGGAGCCTCCATGATTTCAATGTTGTCGTATAACTTATTCATCGATGTATTCCATGTATTCCTGATGTTTTTTTCGCGGCGCAAGCTCTGCAGACGGGAGCTCTGCAGACGGGAGCTCTGCAAAAGCATCATGTTCTTTGTAGTTCTTATTCCCCAGCTTTTGCCTAGAGCTCTATCAATCCGTATCATTACATGTCCATGGTAATACCGAGGCACTCCACTCCGCTCCTTTTATTATCGCAATATTTCAGTATTACCGATGCCATTACATCCCTGCTGCTAATGATAGACAACCCCCGACACGCTACACAAACTTCCTCAGCTGCCTCATCCTGCAAAGCAACAAGCAGCATTGGCACTGCGGGAACTTTCCCCAGGGACAGGGGAAACCTTCGGGGGATTCAGTGCGGCGACCAGCGTCCAAATGGAGTCCCAGAACATAATTTTACCCCAGGAGGGCGCACGTCGCAAGATTACAGGATCTGTAGAGTGGGGAGCGTGCGGGGCTAAACGCTTCTGACAGCGCTCGCAGCCTTTTCCAGGCCGGTCACAGACTGCCCTCAACTGTGGCTGCCTGGCAGCAATGATGGCCTTGTTGGGAGCGGAGGAGATTGAGCACTGATGACCAATCAATTGAAAGTTAATCATACAGCCCACATGACGCTTGTTTAACGTGTTGTGCTCATGCTTAACCGCTAATACCGGCAGCAGGCTTGTTCATTAAGAGCGGCTAAATTGATTACGTGGAATGATATTGCGTTAGGATCGTCACAGGGAGACAAAATCTAGTTGAATGTGTTATTCAAATGAATTGAGCACAATAATTGGCAAGCTGACGAGTATGTTTATCAGCGCTACAATCAAGAGCCCCTGTTGCATCCACCCAGCACGATGCTCTCAGTTTCTGTTATGCTATGCATTTTCACTCTGTAATTTCACCATTAGAACAAGTGAGTATAGGATAAAATCAGTGTCCTAAAGTTGAATTGCATATAGCATGTCTTATAGTGGCAGTAGTGCCTGTAATTATGACTATAATGACGTAATGTTTATCCTAGACAAAGAAGTAACATTTACTTGGGGAAACAAGGTCCCTTTCTTTGATTCATTAGGCTCGCCTGTCTTATTTGTTTGCCATCTTGGATCTCCCTGGTTTTTTTTTCTTGTTTTTTTTTTTTTGCTGCTGCAGTCCAGTTGCAGAGAGCCAGAGGCCTGGAGGAGGAGGAAGAAGCCATGTTTCAGAGCTCTCCCACTCTTGTAACAGTTCACTGAGTACGCCTTGGCAGGGCTGGAGAGTGTCGGGGGGGAGAGATTGCAGGGGGAGGGGGGGGGGTGTGAGGGGGGTAACTTTCGAGGGTACAGAGTAACAGGAGAAAGTAGAGAAGGCTGAGGAGGAGAGATAGAGCAGGACTCATTATCAACTACAGCAGTGGAGAGTTTAGCAGACATGAGGAGAGCTCCTGAGGGCCTGCAGCACACACACACACACACACACACACACACACACACACACACACACACACACACACACACACACACACACACACACACACACACACAGACACTCCACTACCTCTCTTTGTTCAGTCAGCTTTCACTCATCCTCTCCTTCTTCTGATTTGTTTTTCATCATCATGGTATAGGTTTGCTGTGTTGCACATGCAAACCATAAATCATACAGTTTGTACCCGTTTTTGGGGGACAAAGCCTCTCAGTTCTTTGCAGGGTGTACGGACAGCAGACACAGAGTTGGCATCTATATCCTCTGAGAAATATCCTAGGGAGACAGGCTCTCCCTGGTTGTCTCACTCTAGATTGATATCAAGTGTGCGTCTGTGTGTCAGGCGTGCATGCACTCATATTAAATATGTCCGTGAATGTGCGAGGAGTGTACGGATGCAGCCACAAAAGCGGGCCGGACACACTCGGAGGGAAAGTGACAGCTTGTCTGTTAATTACTGAAGTTAATAGAGCAGCTGCAGATTCACTCCCATGTCAATGAGATCCGTGGCTCGGCCAGGACATGTGAAGCATTAAGACGGACGTGCTGTGACTCTGGACGGAGGCCAAGCGAGGTAAAGAGTGGAGCCATTAGGCTGATGTAGTTCAGGGACTTCAGCTGTCTCTGGCTGAGGACACTTTTCAGACAGCGTACACAGGCAGTATTGGGTTTAGAAAACTTGCCCGGCTCCAAATGTTATGAGCTTCTTTAGAGGTCTTTAAAGTGCAGTTCCCCAATATTGGGTGATGATTTTCATCTCTCAGAAAGTTGCTTTCCAGCCAATGCGTCCTCCATAGTCCCCGAGTCCCCCCTGGCCAACTTGTTTCCATGGCAACGTGTCCTTGGACCAACCCTTCCTCTTTAAGTTGATACAAAACACACGGCAGGGGTGGAGAGTTTGGTAATTAAGTGCAATACTTCAGCCAGAGCGGATGAAAAATTACTGCACTCAAGCCGATAAGTAATAATGCAACCTGTTCATGATATGTTTCTTGACATTTAAGAAACATATTCAGCGGATATTTACTTCATTATTGAGATCTGTGATATTTAAATGTCAATATGACAGATATCGGCTTTAATCAACATTTTTCCTTAGTACCATTAAATCCTTTGAGAATCCTGATCACACCAATAAAACATAATCCTTAATATTTCTGTACATCCTTCATATTAAAGTATGGATGTTTCCATTACTTCAGTCCTGTATGTAGCAGTTTAGTTGTTTTTCCCCTACTACATTAATAGTCATTTTGTTTGCATCTGAACAGCATCTATTCATTAGTTTCTTCCTGCCACACTGTCCAGCGAAGCCAAAGTATCCAATCTTATACCGTAATGGAAAATCTCTTCATCTCATTTCATTTTGTTGTGCAGTGCACGGCAACTGTAGATATACTTGACGATTCACAAATCATGCTCGCCGAAAGAAAATACGAGTGTGTGCGTGCATTAGTGTGTGTGTGTGTGTAGGTGGTTTGTAAGAAACGTAATCTATCGGGGCACAAGTCAATGAAAGCACAGTGTCCAAAACACTACATCAGAGTTTCCCAGAATTGATCATCGCTGCAGAAATAACAAATGTAGCTGTGGTACCAGCATCGACAGACATTATGAATCGGCACGGAATGACCCTGCTGTCATTCGGCAGACATGAATGCGTACTTTTTATCATGCAAACAGATCTTCTAAGAGCCAGACTTTAGGTTTACACGAGTGGAAATGACGAGTTACATTTAGGAGATAATGGGATGCCGGGAATCTGGCGTGGACGGGAAAGGAGGCTGACTGAATGGGGAAATATTCACACGTTAATTAGTGTCTATAAATAGAAACGGTCGGTGAATATTGTGGCTTAGAAATGCTGAGTGCTCGTCGACACAAAGGGCTGCACTCGAGGAGTGCATTAGCGGCCACTGATAACAGAGGGAGTGTAACGTCATGATAAGCCTCATCCATACAGTTTCTGTGCACAAGACTTTCAATCAGAGCAACACGGGCAGGGAGCAGATGAGGTAACCGTTTGCGAGGAGGAGACGGAGGAGCTGTGAGAGAGCTGGGTGACAGTCCAGGAGAGGGCGCCGCTGGCGCGATGGACCGCAGCAGAGCGGCCTCCTCAATGCGGGCTTTTGATTCACACTCGGCAGCTGCAGAGAGCGTTCCTTTCATTGCCATTTATTTCAAAGTCTCCCCTAATCTCGCTCGCTCTTCGTCACTTCTCCAAATCTTTTACCCCGTGCCTCGCTCTCTGTTGACTCAGTCCCGCAACTGAAACGTTCATCTCACGTCCCATCTCCCAGGCCAGATCTGGATATGACTCAACGCGATACCGCACTCACTAATGAGCGCCCTCCACCAGTCCAATCATAGCGTTTGTTTAGCATGTGCATGTACAACAGCCCCGTACCAATCAGCACAGGGAAGTAATGCTTCATAGAAATGGACACTGTGCAGGTTCTGCATGCACTGACACCTCAAAATGAGTTGCCATGGAGACGGGATGCCAAGGTAGCCATTATGAATACAGAAAACTGCTGGGGGCACTGAGGTTGTTAGCAGCCGTGCCTTCCTGAGGTTGCTCGGTGAAAGCTTGGAGCTGTGTCTCTGAACAGGGCCTGCGTGTTGATCTATGAACTTTGGCGGAGGAGGTGCGTCTATACACCACACATTCTGTGGACGGCGTCTCCTTGACAGCAAAAAGTAAAGTGGGAAGATGCCCCAGGCATGAATGTTCGGGTTCTGTTCGAACCACACATTCATATGCGCACAATATATCCTCCACACTAATGTGTACACACGCACGCAACATCTTGAGATGAGAGCCCTTCATTTCCAGACCAGTGTTTGCTTAAAATATCCCTGGAAAAGTTTCTCAGCATCACGCATCCATATTCATAAGGTTATCACAAGGTTATTTAATAAGTGTCCAGTCTGCCAGAACACCTTGTTCTACGACCAGCCGAGAGATGCACCCATGGGTCCTCCATATTCATGCTGTGATCGCCAGCCAGATTTACCAAACACACTGCAACTGATCCTGCGGGGAAAATTAAATCGTGCAAAATATTCCAGGAAAACCTCAGCTAACATTTGTAAATCTCTTCTCCTCATGCACCTTTTCTCTTTGCTGGCACAAAAGTAAGATAGTTCCCTTACAGCGAGCTCCACCCCTCTGGCAGCCTCTTAATAGAGAGATGAACAAAGTGGATTGGATGGGAACTTTGGCCTGCGACTGGCTTTCAGAACTTTTATACCCAAAATACAAGTAAAGCTAGTGATTTACTGGTTTTGTAAAGTTTCTTATCTGTTTAAGAGCAGATAATCTGGCCTACATGCCCCATCAAACATTAATTTCACGCTGGGAGATGCCTCGCAGCTATCAGTTACAACTCAGAGTTTCCAACCCTTGAAACTCATAATAACTTTCCTGGTCCCCCCCCCAACCCCCCTCGACAAGGTTGCTGCGCCCTTGTTCCACTCTTCAGCATGTGTCTCACACCTGGGAAGGGTGCACTGTTAGCTTTCCAGTCAGGAGCACGAGAAACACCAGACTCTGTGCTAGACACCTCCTTGACGGCTGTAGATAAAAGTGGACAGGAGAGGACGGAGGCTCGCTGCGGGGTGCAGCTACCGCTAAGATGACAAAAATGGCCATGAGCCTGACAGAAGGAGTGCGGGGCCGAGGCACGCGCAGGCAGCATTAGTGAGGTTTTGTTAGTGGGATGGATGGGGTGGGAGCCCATGTGCATGCAGTCTCCTTGCTGTCGGGAGGTTACAGAGGCTGAGCCGCCCCCAGAGTGAACGCACAGGGAGACAGAGGTAAGTATAGTGAGGACTGCGGCCAGGTACCTGAGTATATCTCCCTGCTCTTCAATTTCATCAGCAACCTCTTCACACCTGCAACGATGTGAAGAAGCCTGTCATCATCACAAGTTCGCAGTGACCGCCCCCCCACACTGGCTTGCCCCCTCCCACTCACACAGAAGAACTGTAGCAAAGGATTAAGGTCAGAAAGACACACGATATTTGGTCATTTTACATTACACAGAGAGCTAACACAGTGACGTGAAACTGTATCAGTGAGAGTTGCAGGATGGTTTTGTGGTCCAGTAGTAAGGAGTGGAGACACACTGTAACAAAACCATCAGTCAGGAAGAATGCAGGCAGCCAGTGGAGAAGCTGGGAGCTTACAGATGTTCACGGCGCACATAAAAACAGGTAGACAGACAAATGTGGCCCACCCGCTGAGCACCCATTCACCAGCATCACCAACCCCCCCCCCCCCCCCCCCCCCCCCCCCCCCCCCCCACACACACACACACACATACACTCATTACTCTCACTGACTGGCTCTCACCTTCCATCTCAGCACTGTGTATGTATGTGTGTGTGTGTGTGTGTGTGTGTGTGTCTGTTTATGTGAGAGAGAGAGAGAGAGAGAGAGAGAGAGAGAGAGAGAGAGAGACTGCTGTATTGACTGCAAGGAGAGGGGACATCTGTTTTGGCCCTTACCTGTGTTCCTGTCTGGTATGATACAGCAATGCTTCTGCAGTATACCTGGCAACACCTTCCGAGAAACAACACAAGAGGGGACGGCGGGGGAAGGAAGGGGGGGACAGAGACAGAGAGGGGGATAAGATGTTAATACGGCAGCAGCTCAAAGCAGATAAACAAGGTGGAGCCTGGAGACGAGGCGCTGAGCCATGCCGTGACCCGCGACTACAGACGCCCGCCGTATTTATCGGAGCTCTTTCCTCTGCGCCGTGATGCAAGCGGCGGAGCAGTAAACGATGGCCCCACTGAGGATACGTGTGCAGGAGGATGGTTCATTTTCATCGGTGTCTGTCTAATTGAAACCACAAACAGTCAAAGGTGCGTTAAATGGGGTGTGAAGATGTGACGTGCTAAGACAGAGAGAGAGAGAGAGAGAGAGAGAGAGAGAGAGAGAGAGAGAGAGAGAGAGAGAGAGAGAGGTTTTGTCCCGGACAAGGCGATTGGGACGATGGGAACGACGGTGGGAAGGAGCGTGGCGTTGGCAGTGTTATCAGTCAATCTGGTGCGGTCACGTCGACGGGGCCAATTTTAGAAGCCTTCTCTGCTTCATCAGCAGCTTCGCCCTGCCAGAGAGTTGTAGCAGCAAATACAACGGCCAATTATTGCAGTGTTCACAAGCCCGGGGAGGTCGCACTGATCAATAATGCATGCCTACAATCTCCTCGTTGAAGAGTCCTCTAAAAATTTTAGTAATCCAGTGTTGCCTCTTTCTGTGAATGCTGATATTGTACTACTGTCACTACTGCCTTTTTTGAGTGAGTAGAAGACAGATGATGACACGGACAAATTAGGCATCCCATTTTATGGTGGGATTGTTCGGCTTTGTGCTATGAAGCTGAATACGGACACCACGAGACACAAATATGGAAAATTTCTACAACAAAGATGTGAAGGGAACAAGAAGAAAGGCGCAGATGTGGAGGCGGCTCAGCAGGTGCCATTGATGCCTCATTGTCCTTGTATCTGACAGACGGGCCCATTGTTGTTTAAAATGACTTTGGTAATGTAGACAGAGCTCCTCTTCTTTCACCCGGCTCATGATAGTGTTAACATTCCCTTACATTTCCAGTCGGCGGTTATCTCCGGCTCCTCTGTCTCTGAGTTATTCTACTTTCCTCTGGGAGTGAGCGGGACCGATCAGATAAGTGTCCCTTTTAATTAAAGAGAGGAGCGTACATAAAAAGGTACCTCTTGAAAAGGGAGAGAGGAAAAAAGCCCAGAAATAGAGAATAGGAATAAACCTGAATGGCTCGTCCCTGGGGCCAATACAGTGATACATCAACCTGCTACATCATTCATGCAGGAGGATGGCCTCAAGCGCAGACACTCTTGTCACATCCAGACTCATTTCCTACTTTACCCGCAGTATATCAAGAGGTAATCCTGCCATAATACTGATCCCTCATGGATTGCCCTTAGAATTTAGTCGACCCAGATCGTGCCTGGCTCCAAATGCAGTTTCAGTGGACATGTATGAACCCCGCTGTAGAGTTTACACTCTGAGGTTTCCACTCCTGCCTGAGGGGAAACAAATTGCCCTGTAGCCTGGCGGCACTGGCTGTGGTTACATCTGTATCACTTCCCAGGGAGCAGCAGGGTGAGCGGAGAGGTGCTGCTTTAGGGACTGTGCGCCTCACCTGCACACCTGCACAGTCACAGTCTGCCTCAACAGGCTCTTCAACGCACGCGGCGTGAAGGGAAATCGTATGCAAGGTAGAAAAAAGAAGACCTCCCTGCCAAGATAAGAGAGACAGTGATTGGTTTGTAATGACTCAAACAGCTGCGTGATGTACAGTTATAATTGATGCTGGCTCGATGGCTGGCTGGCAGGCAGGCACAGGCTTTTTACTGGAGGAGTGTGGAGAACAAACTGCCGGGGACACTCGTCAGTGTTTCAGACACACGGATCTGTCATTTGTCTCTCATTTACGCTTTAAAAGGATTTGAGTCCGGAGGCAAGGCATCTAATTTCGCATGAGGAAATGTGTTAGGCATCCATTTGTTTGTCTTTTTAAGCTTAAGTATCTTGGGATACGAACGAGGGAGGATTTATGTCACCATGTTTTAACAAGACAGATTTACGAGACAGCAAACAGACGATTCCCACTGACAAATTAAATTGGGACATGTGGAAATATAAAAACAGTCGAGAATCTCACTTCTTATTTTAGATAAATGCACACATTAGTTTTGTTGTATTATTCATAGATGTGACACATCTGAGACTACACATCTTCTCTCAAGGCCATGCAAATGTATGAAACAATCAAGCTCACATCAGAATTATGATCACTATTGATTAACTGAACAGTTTGAAAGCTGAGAAAGATTAAAGATTAATTTCAAGAATAAACCTTTGAAGAATAAATACTGCCCTTAGTCTAAGACTAGAGGCCCAATATTCTGAATTTCAATTTTAATGAGCTGGTGAGTTAATATAAAGCAGCATTTGGCAATATTGCAGCAATTTGCCATGATGTAATTCCAGTAGGATGAGTGCCATTCCACGGACGCCTAAGGCTTGAAGAAAAAGGATTCAGCGGAGAGCTCATTAAGAGCCACTGGAAGTTTGCACTAACTATCCATTCTATTATACTGTCATATCTACAGTGCCCATCAACCGTTACTGCGAGAACCTCAATGTTATGAAATAAGATATACAGCATAGGTGAATAGCACCTCAGACTCACAGCCAAAAGGTCCCCAGATCAATTCCTGGACGGACTCAGTGCATGATGATTTTCCCTCCCCCTGCCCCCCCCCCATCATAACTGAGGCTAGGTCAGGTGGTTGTGGAGACCAGGGTGTGTGACACAACTCAGATCATGCTGCATTATTATGATGGTGAGAAATTACAAATAGTGTCACCAGTAAAGCTTCACGCCATCACACCTCCTCCAGAAACGTCTGATTCGCACCGTCTCTGGATCTTTAACACTGGGTAATTGAAAACCCTCAGAGACGTTTGATATTGAAAGCATTGTGTACCAGCAGTGTGCAATCCCGATTGCTATTTTAAAAAAAAAACAGATTATTTCATTCTTTGCTTTGTTTGCTTCTCCTCATTTTCACAGCATCCACTGTTAAGTGTCGTATACAAATGACTGGAGTCCACATCTATTTAAGTTCTTAAGGTTTTTTTCTTATTTTTGAGGACATAAACAAGACTTATGGGTGTTTTTGACAGTGGAAATATAATACTAGATTTCTCTCTCGGACTAAGTAGGTCTTCAGCAACGTGCCTCTTTCGAAAGATAACCCGGGAGGGACGAACACAAAGACCGAGGCAGAAGAGGAAGACGAGAGAATCAAGCAAATGCATGCTCATTAACTGCGGTGAACAATGAGACGGGCAGACTCCGGTGAGTCACACACCATTCAAGTATATGAAAAAACTTTTCTCTCCGATATGAGCTCAAATATGAGAAAATGATCCCTAGCGCAGTGATGCCTCGTGAAAATTTTGTCGGGGATGGGGGGGGGCAATTTTTTCCATTATGTCCAAGGCGACCGATAATAACTCAAAAATCCCGCAAAACGTAATCACACGCGTGATTAAGCAGATGTAGAATACGCTGGTTCTTGCTCACCTCGTCGTTGTCGAATGCCAGTTGCGTGGCAATGTTCACTCTCCCAAATGCTGGCAATTTTCGACAGCTGAGCATGGGGCTCTTGGAAAGTTTGTGGTTTGCCTGTAACTCCGGCTCTGGTCCGGCAGGAGTTGCTATTATGGCCGCCCCGCGTTATTGTCGTTATGTATGACACAAACGCATAACATCCCGTAGAGCGCGCACTGGGGGCCTGTTTGCGACACACGCGAGCCAGCGCCCTCCTCGTCCCTGTCAGACGTGCGCTGGTCAACCACGTTTGTACGCTTCTTCTTTTCATCACTGAATGGATGTCAGGAGGCAGCACGGGTGTGAGAGAGAGAGACAGAGCGGGCTGACAATAGGGTGTGTGGTAGTCTGTGTGTGTGTGTGTGTGTGTGTGTTCATCTCTCTCGCGCTCTTTTGTCGTCCTGTCCAGGGCGTCTGGGGGGATTTTCTAAATTCCTGAAAATGTCTGGGTGTTCAACTGGCTTGGACACGGAAACTTCAACACAGGACGAGCCGCATCTGGAGGCACAAAGCACACACAAGGGGCGGGATTTGGCAGATGAAATGGTCTACACCATGGACAGTATATCTACTATCCAATATGACCTCATAAAAGTAAATGTTACAGTGAAAACAGAGATGAATGAGACCTTTCTTTACTGCCAAATTGGTCTCAGAGTGGTAACCACAAGATCTGTTTGAACACTATCAACCTAGTTGCACTTGAACAAGTTGGACCATGAAGAGACTCGCCACCTGGACTATCTTCACACACTGTTCCAGCAGAGGGACAGGCAATTAACACTCGTGTAACGTATAATAGGATATCTTGGCACTGCTGCTGAAGACTAGAGTGCAACTGTTGGTAAGCTAATGGAGATCTGAGAGGAAGGACAGAAAGTCCAATTCACTTCCACGCTCTTCCTGTTTGCCTTAAGCACTCTCTGCCCCTCTCTTATCCGGGCAGGCTATCTAATGAATGGTGCACTGATTGGGCAGAAGATAAGGTTTGCTCTGTGACCACTCAGCCTAGTAATTGCTAAAGGAGATCTGACACACAGGGACGGACAAAACTATATATATACATATATATGTGTGTGTGTGTGTGGTGTGTGTGTATATAAATATATACACACACAATATAATCCATTTGAGCAAAACCACAAAAAGGGCCTCAGAAATTACCAGAGAGTATGGCTGGCACCTTCCTAGGAGTGTCAGCAAGTTTACCAAAGCTCTGTGTGCCAATTTACAGCATGTCTCTAAAATATGTAGCTTTCATCACATCCAGCATCCCAGCAGCCTCCGCCGTCATTGTGCAAAATGTGAACTTCACAGCAAACTCATTGAGAGGTGCACATCTGTTTGCAGACATCTGTGCTTTAGCAGCAACTACACCATTTGAATTCTGAGGATTCAGATGAATGCTGGTGTAGGATGTGAGGAGGTAGCAACCTGCACTTGACTTGTTTGGAAGTCACAAGAGACCCGGGCATGCGAGTAGATGAAAACGAGAGTGTGCAGCTGAGGTCTCCTCCAGATGCTCTGTGTGAAGGTACTAAGTGGTTGATCTGAAAATGCTGTTTGCAGGGTTGAAAGGAGGTCAAAGCCTCTTTATAACCCAGAATAATGTTGCAGGGAGGCAGTGATAATCATCCATGGGAAGATATGGAAAGGTAGAGCCCAAGATGCACTGTCATCACTGCAACAGCAGCATGCAGCATTTCCATATAACAGCTTGGAGACATTAGTGCGATTAAAGCGCTAAGTAATTCTCTGGAGCTCAATCAAATCTCTTAGACCTGTCCCAATCAAAAAAATTTGCTGCCTTGATGTCCTTCACTGGAGTGGGCTATTTTATTACCCTGATATATTCAAGTTCACTGCTCGGTTTAAAGGGTCTGGTAAAGACTGGGTTGTAAAAAGAGCTGGGCCCCTCGCCAACAGCAATGGTATCAGGACTTTTACTCCACAAGGGAGACCTCGGGAACTCGTGGAGTGGTTCGGGGTCTTACCCTTACATAAGTGGCAAATTTCGCAGCGTGACAGGGCTGTTAACACGCTGGGCCTTAAGGGACAAAGTCATAATTCCTGATGATTTACCTTCGTCTCCTGTCAGACAGACGCAAAGACACACGGATGAGCAGTCCCTTTGCCGTGCAAACATTTAAAAGACATCTGCTGTTATGATGAAGATGCTCCAGCCTTGATTGACATATTGCAGGCTTCCTGGTAACATCACCATAGATGACGGTGGTTCAGACTGTCCAGATTTAAGACTGTCCAATCTGAGTGAGGAGGGAATGAGTTACTCAGCTCTGGGGCAGCTGTGAAAGTTGTTACCGGGAGCTACTAAGAAAGAACTACCACACACCCATCAAGTTTGAAGATCTATGCCTTTGTGGACGCAAAGTGCACAGGTACTGTACAGCCTGCTCCATACAGTGCATATATGTACAGTACAGACGCTGGGCCCTCATGCATTATTAGAGTCATAAAGTCCTTTCTCAGCCACCCCCTCGCTTACCTCTGCACAGCTCTACTGAAGGCAACGACAGACACGGAGGGGAATTCATAAAATGCAGATATGAAAAGAGAGGAAATACAGAGGGAAGGGGGAAAGAAAAAACTCGGAGGTACATAATAAGGTAAGTGAAAGCATCAAAGGGCTGCAAGAGAAAGACGAAAGATCAGAAGAATGGGACACGGGGACCGAAGCAGAAACATCTGCCATGGTGAGAGGATGAATAAGGAAAGAGGCTCCTGAATGTTTCAGCATTACCTTTTAGTCACACTAGTCTACATTCCACGCTGTTCCTCTCTCCCTGCAGACCCAAATTACATCACTGCACGCAGAAATGTTGCATTTCAAGTTTTTCTATGCATCTTCAAACAGATTATGAGAGCGTTATCGTGTCACTGCCAAGTAGGCAAAGACCTCACAACGTTCCCATTGACAGTGTGTGCGTGTGTCTGTGTGTGTGTGTGTGCGTGTACACTTATGAAAGCAAGCATTTTGACGGCAGCGTTGGAAAGTATCCTGACACAAGTTACCTTTAATTCAAAAGTGCCTGTGAGGGAAATGGTGTCAGACTCAAATTAGTTTCTCAGTCCTTAATTCTTTTTGCTCTTCTCATCTCTTTCAGTCAATACAGCGTAGGAACGGATGGGTAAAGGATTTCTACATCTCGCACAAATCATCTGGCCCTCAGATACATGGTTTAAAGCGGGGATGTGGATGAGGTGAGAGGTGGCCCTCCCCCTAAAAAGCTGGCAGGTGACAAGTAATTTATTTTCCAGCCGCATCGGGACTTTAAGAGGGGCGTGAATTTCTCACCTGCCACCTGTCCGCCCACAGGTGCCCTCTTTTTAAGATATACACGGGCTACAAAAGCATACATACTGCACAGGCACACCCAGGCACACCCACATACACTGCGCACTGGCTCGATGAAATCCTCCCAATTGATTCTCGATTACTTCTCCTGACTGCCTCCTGCCACGACCACTGCTCTGTGGCACTTCTGAAAAATGAATGAACATTGGAAACTTTTCAAGATCCTGCCTCCTCAAAAAAGAAAAAGAAAAAAACATGCTTGTTACTAGGGCAGAGAATGCAGCCTCCACGTACGAAATGCTGTGCAGTGCGCCCTTGGCTTCAGAGACTAGAGAGTGAAAGAGACCAGCCCCTACACATCACAGTCTCACCCCAGCAGCCGCGTGTCACTGTGGAAAAGGCTGTCTGACCACTGCTGTCTAAAAATAAAGACTTTTTGTATTATTGAGCGAGGTGGGAGTTCGGCATCGAGCACTGGCTCGGTATAACTTCTGGCCACGAGGGAGAACGGCATTAACTCCATTTAGCTTCCTAAGCAATGCAAAGAATACGGTCCCCTATTTTTAGCACCTCTGTGATTATGATGTCTGACTATGGCAGTGCTGGCAGCCAGCATTTTGTCACTCACAATGTGTGACTGAGTGCTGTGTGTTTGCTGTGGATTCGGCAGCAGAGCTGAAGCACACTTCCTATGCAACTTATCTGTTTTTTGGGGGGGGGTTTGCCACCCAGTGTTGGAGCCTAGGCGCTAATGCTTGCGACAGCGCTGAATTTTAAACAATATGACGTGTCAGTGTACAACAGAGATGACAGGCTTTTCAGCCAAACAGGCACTTAAGGATTGCTAATCTAGCAGCTTCCCAACTAACAAAATAGCCATGATTCATACACCCCGAATCGCCCATTCACAGGGTAGGAGTCTCACTACTTGATTAGTCAGAGAGCTCATGGGATTTGCACATGTGCAAATCTTAAATCATCGCAAGGTGTTATGCAACATGTTTACACGGCTGTGTGTAATTCCTTGATTCTTACAAAACGTAAAACTCCGCCAATGCCTTCTTTTGTGATGCTGGGGTGGGCTCTGTCAGGCACAGTCAGTGGAGCTCATCCGCCCACTGAGACTACAGTCGGCATGGCACATACAATATTACATGACAGTGCACAACAGGAGCAGAGAAACCTGACATAACATCAATTTGGTAAGTTAACCTTGCATCAAAAGGGCCTTTTTTCTGCCTGAAATGCTCCTCATCCAAGCCTCCCCCTCAGGGATACAGCTCAACCTCCGTGAGGAAAATCAGAGGAGCGGTGAATACGATTCATGCATGTGGAAGATAAGGCAAAAACACCAGATTACATTTTAATTCTTGATATATCTGACTGGAGTTAAAGTGCAAAATTTGGCACTTGGCACTATTTTAATGCTTCCTGAAGATTTTGCAATTTTGTCATTCAAAAAGAAACCCAACAGTGCAAAAGTCCAATTCCCTCCCAAAACTCATGTAACCCTGCAAAACATTTGCCCGAATACTGTTGAGGGGGACTAAACACCCCCAGATTTCCCCCTCTGCATACATATTCTCATTTACGTTAGGGAGACAAAATAAATGCATGTTTGCATCATGCACATGTCACATCCAAGGAGTTAAATATGTGCTCAAAGATGAGATGAGACAGAGAGAAGGAGGGGAAATTACCTTCTTCAGAGCTGACATTCTAGGTGGATCCTCCTCCTCCTGCAGCGCCTGTTCACATGCTGAGGTCCCAAGCCAAGTTTGGAGGGTGCGCAAATCCTAACTCAGCCCGGTGCTGATGCTGAGCCATGAGGTGCCTGCTTGGTATTCTCATCTCGCCTCCAGCCCGTCCTACCGCTGGCTGCTGTGCGCACGCCCAACATCGATGCTATTGCACGCTCCGTCCACGGGGGGCGCTATAGCCTGACGCATACACTACACTCAGTGAGAGAAAGTTAATACTACTAATAAAAAATACCCCCAAAATGAATCGCGCTGAATTATAATGACGAAAAAAAGTAAGTCTTTAAGCATGCTTATGAACTAAAACTGGTCTTGTTTCGGCAGTAATTTGTCTTACTGTGTATTTTTAATCACATACACACAAAATAAACTAAAATATTTTACCTAATTACTTGAGCAAAGCTGTCATATATGCCGATTTAAAGTACTCGATCATATCAATCTAATTTGGTGTTTATGTTTGATGTAAAGGGTACATTTCTGTATTAGAATTTAAGATCTGTTAAATCTATCTTACTTTGAATTGACTCTGGTGTGCCCGGAGCCGCTGGGTACTTTCTGAGCAGGCGGGGCTGTCTGTGAGCTGTCAGGGCTGGAGACGGTGCACGCAGGTGTAGGGGTCTCAGCATTACCGTGTATTAACCAGTCAACAGTCTGAAGTTTCCTGAGTATCTTTCATCAACCTCACTTCGCTACATCGAACATGTGCCGTGGTCGCACGGTGTGGCAGTGTGGAAGCTAGCATGCTAGGTGGCTAACAACTCCCAGATTCAGAGGCATGTTAGTTGCAGGTGTGCGTCTTCTCCATCTCCACCGTCAGCCACACACGTCGCTATGGCTCGGAGGAAAGAAGGTGAGCATCCTCGGCGTCGTGGAGAACGTTATCATTACGTAATTCAGCTAATAAAAAAGATGGTGATTGCTAACACAGTTAGCAGGCTAAGTTGTAAACAAAAGCACGTTTCGGTTTCTTATTATGAGAGGCTTCTTGGGCTACAACAAGCCTCTCATGTTGTTGTTTTTGAGTCGCATTGCTGTAAATAGCAATGGGCACCTCAGACTGGCAATTCCTTTGATTATGTTGTGCATCCCCTGCTCTGTCTTTTTATCATTGTAGTATTTGAATCAAAAGTGCTCCAGAAGCTCTACCCTGCAGCCCCCAAATCTGAGAAGGAGAAGAGCTCATCATGTATTGTGGAGACCTTGGCCAAAAAAACCTGCGTGAAAAGAAAACCCACTCAAAGCGATGCTGGTAAGGTGTGCATACTGTGCATGCACTTAACTGTACTTTCTATGAAAACATTAACTTTATGACATCTCCCATTGGTCCTGATTCATCACATCAAAAAAAAGATAGAATCTTTATTGATCCCTTTGGATTATTAAGGTCCATTCACAATATGGTAATGTAGCATACAAACACACATCAGTCTCTGTATTTCACCATTTGTTTCAGGAGATGTGGTAAAGGCACAGAGTGGAGTGGGTGCCAGCAGACGGATGTACACGGTCCTGCCTCCTCCTGAGGACTACAAAGCAGAGCCAGAGAAGTTAGTCCCCCTCCCCGAGCCAGACGGCGTAAAAGATGGCGAGGACACAGCTGGTAAGACGACCACAATCTTCCATTTATGTACTCTGGATGTGCGCCGTAGAACTGGGAGAGATTTACTGCGTGGAGTCTGTCCAGGCTGACACTGTGTATTATTAAAAGTTACTCCTCGAGATTGCCTCTGCCCTGGCAGCAGCTCGGAGAAACAAATGATGATAATCAGTTGCGTTTACGAAAAGAGGAGTTGAATGCAACATGGAAGGTGCACCAGCCTTGGGTCATTTTCATCATCATTGGAGGTGTTGCTCTCATTGATGCCCTCTTCTGAGGCTGAATTGTCGGCTGACATTAATAGCAAGCTGGCAGCCTCTCGGAGGTGGTTCTGGGGGATGCGCATCGTTGAGGGATTGTTTATTTTGTCTGCATTTCTCTCGTCGTCGTGCGGTAGAATGATCAGACTGTAATTACAGTGATGGCTCATTACACAAATCTCCGTGCTCATCGTGCCCCTTATTGCGCAGTGCCATCCACCTGTCAGGCTCCTGCCCTACCTTAATGAAATAGAAGCCATTTGTCGGCTTAGACAGTGCGGCGCCTAAAGGTGCCCACTACATTGAATGATGAGGTTAAGTTTGATTAATTGCACTCGTCAGCTGAACGGTGCTGTAATTGAATCACTTTTTTGAGTTAGTGGCCAATGAGCCTTGATGGAAATTGCAATCTAAAGTTCTGTTTAGTGTCAGCCCGGATTGGGCTTTATAAAGGTCTTGGGTTAATAAATCCATCAATGTAGCGTTATAGAAACAAACTGGCGTGACTTTGTAATGTAGATAGAATGGATGAGGTAACCTCTGTTGTTGTCTTCAATCAGCAGATCTGTGTTTACATGGTTGCAGTGCTGTCTGAGGTCATGTTCATAGGTACAGTAGCTATGTGGAAAGCTGCCTAAAAGTCTCCTCTGGCTGTTGTAAACTGTAGTTGGGACAGGAATGGGCCTTTCTTTAGGAGAGTTTTGTTTCTGTGAATTGCTGTGACAGCTTCTAGTGGCAGAGTAAACATATTTTCTGGACTCAAGAGTGCACCCCTTCTCCTGCGATATCATGCCGAAGCGGGATATTGGCTCGCTGCTTTTAGTGTTTTTTCTCAGTTCCGACATATCCGCCGTGTGACAGATGCGGCTTTCAGAGAAATGCATTTAGCCTCTTTGCCTCGATGCCGAGAAACACACTGGTGGTGGTGATGCTTTGGCTCATTTTTAATTGACCAAGGACGGAACAAATAAAAGCCGTGGCCTCACATGACTGCAGAAAATGGCTCCGTGCTGGTCAGACGGTCTTTCAGACGGCTGAACAAAGAGCGTTGACGACAAGAACAGAGACCAGAGTCCATTTTCACTCCTCGCCTGATCGATGCTCCTGTACTCAGGTCCTGTAAGTGACTTCAGTTTGTCATCGCCGCAGTCCGTGCTCGACCCAAAGCGAGCAGTGGCTGCTCTCGGATTGCTTTGTAGTCTTGGCCGTTGTTGCTCTGCCACTTTCTCGAGCTGCATTATGTTCTGGCTGCCGGCCAGTTCTCTGTTCACCACTGTGAACGGGTCAGTAAGAATTCGATGGGAGCTGGCTTTCTTTGACCTCCCAGTGCCTCTGGAGTTGTTAGGGAGAGGAGAGGTGCAACGAGGTGGAGAGGAGACTCACTCACTCAGCCTGAGCGCTCTTATTGCGACGGCCCTCGGATGTTATCGTAGCCAGACTCCAACAGCAGAATCTAACTGTGGAGCTGAGACGAAATCGCAGGCCCTCTGTTCGTGATTTCCATAAGGTAGGTGGTAAAGTTTTGTCCGTGGGTATGAAAAAGCTAATGCACAATGTCAGCAATGGGACTAAAAAAAGACCTTGTTTATTCTGAATGGGGGCAGCACTTAACAACATGTCCATTACGGTGTACTGAGTCGACTGTACTCAAACGAGCCACCTGTGGTAACGAGGAAGGCCAAACTTGAGCGAGCAAACTTCTCCTCAATCAGTGCCCACGGCAGCTGGTTTTGCTGATTAGAAGGCAATCAGCTGAAGTATCTAATTAGTGGAATCAGCTGCTGCAGTGATTGGCCACAGGGAAACCTGCAATCTTTTAGCCCTCGGCGGTACATTATTGGACATTACTGGGAATCAAAGCCTTCTCAGAAGCCATATCCTCCCCCTTCCCATCCAGACTGCAGGTGAATCCCACGCACATCCAGTCTGCGCCACGAAATGTACTTTTTGATATATATTTTTTTTCATGTGAACACATCTTGTCGCCCACAGAGGAGAGCGACCGTGACAGCAGCGAGGAATCGGAGCAAGATAAAGAGGGGGAAGTGGCAGAGAAGAGGAGAAGGAAGAGACGGAAAAAGAAAGCGGCGCTCCGTCAAGGCTGTGGGGAAGGTGCGGGTCCGGGCAGTGAGTCCGGTCCAGGCACGGGTCAGAGACAGGCACCTGTGGATGGGGCGGGAGAACGCCTCAGCAAGAACAAGAAGAGGAAGCTGAAGAAGAAGCGGCACAAAGAGAAGCTACTGTCCATGGGCCTGATGCCCCGGGCCGCAGCCCTCGAGTTCACGTACAAAAAAGCTGGGGAGGAGGAAGAGGAGGATGACGAGAGGAGAGCTGCTGAGGTGTCAGACTTCCTCAAGACCACAATGGAAATCTATAAGTCGGATTGTAAGTATCGAGCAGAGGGGGAGGTCACTTTCATGGGTCGGCTGCTTCAGCTGTTCCCTCTGCAAAAGTTTTGGCTAAATCTAAAGCTGGGCCTTGATTAATATTCATATTTGGAAAATGAATCCCCTGCCAAGCAAGGTCTGACATTGATTTATGCTGTGATGCACAAAGCTGGTGGCTCTCTGTAATGAAGTTTGCAAACACATGATTATATTGTGCCAAATACTGAAAATATGCTAATGAAAAGAGATAGATGGCTTTATAGATAGATATTTTATTCATCCCAAGGGAAATTAAGACCTGAAACTGGACATAGCACGTCTGTGCTTTTTTGAGACATGGCATGAAATAACTCTTATTAAATTTCACACAGTTGAATGTAAGAATAAATCCGTTATTTGATATATTACGAAGGAAACAAAATCAGATGACCCCACTAGAACTACATTTAATGAGGACTATTTGCGGCAGATGGATACAAAATCCAACAACTCTACTCTTTAGTCACTGAGTCTTTTAATCAGTGCTTCCAACTCGCCCAGAGAGACAAGTTCATTAAGCTGCAGATTAGGCCATGACCCGGCGTTCACAACGAGAGAAACATTTCTGTGGACCTGGTAGGAGCAGCCAGCCAAGTCAGTGAGACTGCTAACAGATGGGCCTCACAGATATGCGACACACCTAGTCGGCTTTGTAAATTACAAAATAAGAACGACGGCGTTTTCTCCCTGCGGATGGCGCCGTCTAGACAACGGCAGCAGAGTCGGCCAGTGGAGACGTGTGTTCTTTTCTTTCATATCAAAGTCACTTCTGATCCTGATGGATTTTGCTTAATGCTCCATTCTAATTCCTGATGATATAATTCCTTTAATGAACCCTCCTCCCCTCCCCTCCCCGCCCCTCTCCTCTCCTCCCCTCCCCTCCCTCTCGCTGTGCCGCTCCAGCCTCTCTACGTGACAGCGATGAGCTTACCGCCCTGTCTGCGACACTGGGTGACCTCCTGCGCAGGCCCGCCTCCGTCCTGCAGCGGCTCCACTGTCTGAAAACCTGCGTCCAGCGGAAGCAGGCGCGGCGATTGGACGAGGGGCTGGGGGAGCTCCGCCGCGCCTCTCCCCTGTCGCCAGGTCGGTGCAGGCCGCGGCTCGGTTGACAGCAGCTTGGTTCACGCCCGTGCCTGTGCACATTGGGCTTTTCCCTGCCTGGATCTGCCCCCGCATCCTCCTGACCTGTCCCTGCAGGTTAACACACGCCTCTGTCTGCCCCTACTTGTGTCTGCCTTACATACCCGTACCCTGGTTGCTGCGGTTCACCTGTGTATACCTGCCCTTGCTTGCCTTCACCGGCCCTCTGCCTGCACACACTTGCCCTCAATTTGCATTTACCAGACCTGGCCAGGTTTACATCGCATGTCACAAACACGCACACGCACACGGGCGACGTCTTCTATGAGTTTGCGAACATGTTTCGACTCGTTCATCTGCGTCAAGACGGCTCAGCGGTCCCCGGGCGCTCTCTCACCCGTGCATGATCGGTGCCGGTGCGTTTGCACGGCTGGGCGGTTTGCCGCGTAATAGGATCTGCGGGGACTTTGCTGCCGGCACACGCGCCGGGGGGTGTGTGTGTGTGTGTGCGCGTGTGAGAGCCAGAGCGAGAGGGAGCAGCCAGGAGATCCGGGCCGCTGCCGTCAACGCTGGCCACAGAGTCTCAGGCTGTGCGTGTCGCCAAGACAACGCTGTGTCAAAAGCGGCTTGCCGGAGCCCAAAATGGCTGTGCCCTTGCTCTTCACACACACCTGCTCCACAGCTGGCTGAAAGGTTTTCTAGCCTCCCTCCCCCTCCGTACCCACCTCTTACCGTATGAGTCATACCTCGACTTCCTTTTTTTTCCTTTCTTTTTTTTATGAATGCAACCCGACTAGCGGGTCGCCGCCAGAAGAATCGGAGCGATTTGAAAGACTTTTTTCATCTCATCTGGTGCTCGGTGCTCTATTTGACTTAGGATTTCTAGCTTTACGCTGGCATGACAATGTGGCGAATCTGAACAGGTGGATATTTTTGATTAACTTGCGCCCCGTGGAAGCACTCCGTCTCTGAGCGCAGCCCACATCCGCCTCACGCAGGAGCTAATCCTCATGCTCGTGGGGAGATGTGCTTTAGAAGTCCCTCACCCTCCATCACCCTGCCCCTGCAGTGGCAATCAATGGAGTGCAGGAGCCGCTCTCAAGCAGATTTCTTTTGAGCACGTTTCACTTCAACCTGAAGCTCCCTCGATGAAATGCATCAGCTTGCACGCGTGTTTTGCACACAACCCTGGTTTCAAAAAATATCTAGTCGCAAAGGGCGTGAAGATAGTATTTGTCATGCTTCACCTCATCAATCTCATTAATTGAGATACATAAGTTGAATATGCAGCGCAGCAGGGAGGGGAGTTGAAGACTGGCTGGAGATCTGCTAAGCTAAAAATACAGCGGCAAGATGTCTCACCGGTGAAACCACAAATTGTTCCTCTGGTGTTGTCTTGTCAGCAGCCACCTCAGCTGTAACTGAAATGTTGCTCTTCTGTGTCTCTGCTTTTTAGAGGAAACCACCGCAGTCGTTTCGCTGTTCCAATACTGGATCACAGACATTCTTCCCATGCAGGGAGACGAGGAGACGGAGCTCTCTGCATCCCACCCATGAAGACTGTCAGTCACACTGAAGCAGACTGAACGATGATTTCTACGATGCTCCATCATCGGAGCCACAAAGTCCCTGATATTTGCAACTCGTGAGCTGGTTTCACAACAATTGACTTCACATGACGGCATAAAAAAACTGTTTTTATAAATAAATATTTTCTATGCCTTTGTCTAAAACATTTTCATGCCTGTCTGTTGTCAAGAGGAAAACAAAGCCAGTAAATCCTGAACAGGTCATATCCTTCCACCCACCATGAACAAGCTGAATGTTGTTATCGACCAAGCTCATGCTTATACTCCTCTTTGAAAGGATTTTACATAGTTCAGATGAATCAAACATGTAACTGGCATTAACATAGTGCCCATCTACTCATCTGATCCTCTAATTGCTGGAGAAGCAAATGTCAGCTCTGCCAGAGCTCCAGTGTTGTTTGCAGATGTTATGACATTTAAACCCAGCCAGTTAACCTAACGGCTGCTCAATTATCTACCCCACACTCCCTACAAATCAATTTCTGACCAAGTTGCTCCACGTGCCTTCTCAAATTTGCCATTTCACCTAACTGCACTAATTAATAGCCTACAGGGAGGTTGTACTGATGTACTGTAATAGTGTGTCTGCAGTTATTCATTATGAGGCTGGATGATAAAGCACTCGTCTCATTGCGTGACCCTGATTTGTTGCCCTTATCTAACTGTCTGCCTGTCTGCTCAGTATAGCAACACAGTATGTTGTCAGTAGACTCTGGGAACCAGTACCTCCCAGGGAGCGAGTGGCTTAACCTCCAACATCCCCATATATGTCCACAGATAATCTATTCTAATACTTTTACTCGAAGTTGAATGCCAGGGGATGAGTTCAGTAGCAGGGCAGGGCATTATCTCTGTTGGACAGTGCCATTTTGAGGACTGCAGGGCGAGGTGTCTGCCACGTAGCCAGAATTGTTGTCTTTGCGGAGCTGGGACGCACCAGTTGAAGCCAGCGAGACATACTGATCCACGCAGCTCTGAATGTGTGCTGTAGTGGCCTGACATTAGCATAAAGGTTGCCATCTGTGGCCCGTACTCATGGGTGGACACACCAGGTGCTGTGTCTGATGGGCTCGTTCTGCAGACATTAGCCAGAGGAGAGGATAAGGGCAAAGAGCATGTTTGCCGACAGGCTTATATAACATAATATAAAGGTGATTATTAGTAATTTTAGCACACATTTGGGAAACGCTAGCAAGCTGAAAAGATTGCTATGACATCTGGAGCATGTATCCAAATTGACTAAATATAATTTTCTGTGCGTACTTAAGATATGACATCACTTCTCAGACCAATGAAATGTTCCAGTGATGGAAGTAAAGGTCAAAACAATGCATCCTAACTGCCGATGTTTTCTTTAGCACTGCCATCAGGGCCACATTAGTGATTTATTGGGGATATGTCTCAGTCAATGATTGTGTATAATTTTTATACGTCTCTCTAATTCAGCTTCATTTATAAATCACTTCAAAACAAATATAGCTTGCTGAAGTGCTGTACACAGCCACAAGGACAAAATACACAGACACTGATACAAACATGTCCCTCACTGGATAAAATTGGAAAATGAAAATACAAGTACTACGAGTACCCCATTGAGTTTTGCTAGCTCTTCTAAGCTAACATGCTAAATGCTAAACCTGGATCACCATGCTCTGTGCTAAATTTAGCACTTTGCTCAAACCGCAGCTTCATGGAGGCAGGATAATTTACACTAACACTAATTTACACTATTCTCATTAACAACTTAAGCAATAAGTGGGTATTTTTTTTCCTTTTCATGTCTGCACTGAAAACGTTATACTATTTTCTTGTGTGCACAAACTCATCAGCAGTTAGTGTGAGATCATGACTGTGAAGCATTAATGCCAGGGTTTGAGATTATTCATGGGTGCATGAGTTGGGAGGCACAATCGGGTCCTATTACGAGAGATGAGACGAAGGTCATTGTTGGCTGCTCACTTGAGAGAATTCCTCTCCAGCCAGAGAGACGTTATCAGCACTGCTACCTCATTATAAGACCTCACTCCGAGTGGAGGACCCCGAGGACAGGAGGGATATTAAAGCATAAAAGAATTTGCTGACGTGGCAGGAGTAGCCAATTCCAACATCAACAGAGGCACATCCAAATCAACCCACCTGGCAGATTCTGTCGGATTCTCATCATTCCAGCTTCAAACAACTTGCATGTCTGCATGAAGCCATTAAAAGGAGCTGCTGAAATAAGAGATCAGTCACACCTGATAGTAATCTGACTAAGATACATTTCCAATCATTTGCATTGATGTCCTATTCCTTGATCTCAGTACATATCAAAATCCTTCTCTGATTCTAGAGTATTTATACAAATGAAAGATTTCTTTAAAGAATTTTTAAAGCAATAACATTGTAATATAATTGAAATTTGCATCAAGTCAAAATCAGTGTGCTGTGATATTTAACTGTGACTCACTCTGTAACTCCACTCAACCTTGTTTGTGTTCGGACAGACTTCTTTGTTCCCCTGTGCCAGCTCCTGTAATCCCCTTAGACACACCACCTGCAGACTGTCTTATGTAAAGGCTGGAGGCAGACGTTATAAGGGCTGACCAGGCTGTCCCTGCATCAGATAGCGGAGCAGAGGCTGTAGTGTCCAAGCACACGCCGGGACAAACCCTCCATCAGTGGGTTCCCCCTCCTGGGACTCCAGGGGAGAGGAGCTTGAGAAAAAGAAAGAGAGAGGGAGAATCAAGCACCACCTGTCCTTTGGCTCCTGATTGAACAGGAAGACGATCACAGAACACTACAAAATGTTTTTCAGACTTCCAAGGCTGACTCCCGGCTACATCAGGCTGCTGCAGGTGAGTGTGAGCAGGTCAATGCTTTTGTCAGTCTTGAAATAAAGTGACACTGCCTTAGATCTTTCCTCCAGATTTCCATCCAAGTGGCCTTGATTCTGTTACCAGCTACATTAGACTTTCATGTGCTGTGATATTTGCTCTCAGGTGCACAGTGACATCAACACTGTCTGCACAGGTACTGTACCAGGGACAGAAAGCGCTGAGTCACTGGAAGTTACTTGCTATGATCTTCACAGAAGTAGACAGTTCTTTATTGCACTTTTCCTGCACAATGCAGCTTGTTTTCAGTTCTTCAAACAGACAGACAGAAAGCCCTTCAAATGTCTTTGATTTAAAATCTAGATTACACAGTGCTTGGCACACTCACTGTCTCCTGGCCCTCGAGGAGTGGAAGAATGTGGCAGATGAAATAACACTGACAGCTCTGAGAGCAGCCACTGATCTAATGGAGTGAGTGCAAGGCACTAGTTTTATGGAACGCACAAAAGTTTATAGGCAGAGGCAGCGCATGCAGCAAGCTTGCCTCACTAAACCTTATGTTGCCATAATGCAGACAGTTTTTCAGTCAGATGTCCCCACAGATGATCCAGTAGCATCATATTATGTACACGCCATCCATAAATTTGAGTTTGCCCCAGTCAGTGCGGGATGCTTTTTGTTTTAGCTCACAAAACACAATCACCTTTTTGGTGAAATTTACTGCAAACAATAGAGAAATCCAAAGCCTGTGACAGTCCATTGCATTGTAAATGGAAATGGGAATTGGGTGAGTAAACAACAGGAATAGCTTCTTAACTGTCTGTGACACAGCATCATTAGAAAGTATGTGGTTTCTATTATTTGCTCCTCTGTGCTCTTTATAATCGTCAAGGGCAGGCTGAGGAAATTGCCCATGTCGCAAACTAGACGAGCGTTTTGTTTGTCAAAGAGACAGACCCCCGATTTTCTAAATGAGCGAAGATGAGTTTTTAATCTCTCTGGGATTTTTGGGGTGTGGTGCATGGGGTGAGGAGGGGGCATATTGTAGCTCACTCATTTGATGCAGCGATGCAGACAAACAGCCTGCATAGCTCCTGGTGCCATAACAGCCCCAAAAATTCAGCTGCCTCCATACATCTGTTTTGAGCATAATAAATCAGGACTATTTGGTCACTGTTTTTGCCAGGCTGTTGTGTTATTTCTGCACTGCTTTGATAGCAACTCATTCAGTACATTTGTCTGTTATAATCAAACAACATCAAGGAAACCGAGCATTCCTTTGATCACGTGTCACTCTCAATTTTGCTCCCCTCTCAGACCCAGGCCTACCACAATGTTTCTGTGACGCCTCCAGCTGAGAATACCATGCCCGGCATGGCCCTCCTGCTGGGGGCTGTGGGGATCGGGATGTGCAGCTACAGCTCCAGGCAGTTGGCCCTGCACCATCGGCCCTCTGCACGTGTGCTGCAGTTGGTCGGCACGCACACCGATGCCAGCACGATGAGCACGGCGGCCCACAGGACCCCTTTCCTGGATGTCGGTCGCCGCGTTGGAGCCAACCAGGAGATCCCACCTCCCTCCTTCGTGGGCCAGAAAGTTCCCTTGAAATAACTGGAGATGCTTGATTGGATTCAAATGGAGGTTGAGCTCCAGTAACTGCACTGGTGCACATCTAAGATTGTAGCTATGCCGGCCCATTGTTCCAGTGAGGCCCATGTGCTCTCACACGATGTGCAGGTGTGGATATTTGAGCCCAACCTGCGTCTTGGCAGGAAGTTGGATGTCTTTTTAGGAATTCTATGCAACACTATACAATTAGTTTAAATGCTCTTGGATTGTATCACTAAGTCACTAATATTAGAGGCTGTAATTCAATGAGAGGGCACTAAGCAATGTGAATGATTACATGAGCACATAATGATGCTGGAACTTCCCAAAGACTGATGCTGAATGTAGCCTGAAGGAACTAACATGTTTAATTTGGACACATTGTGTATCATTTTGAGGCATAGCGTTAAAATGGACTGACGCTTGGCAGTGCCCCTCTGTACACAGATGGTTGGCAACTCTCCCTCTGCGCTCGCCTTCCACTCCCACCAACTCCTCCCCCCCCCCCCAGGCAAACAGCCACGTGAAAGTGCTTTACCAGAGCCCATCCCTGCTCATGACTTCAATTGATTTCCTCTGAGGAGGAGCAGGTGCCATCCATCAACAAGCCTTGGCGTTGGCCGGTGCTGCCTGGCACCAGCTGTCAATCAAGATGCAGGTTGGCTGTGTGATCATAGCTTCCTGTACTCAGAGAAGTTTAACGCACCCACCCCCCATCCAGAGCATGGTGTGAGAGGTGAGAAGCGAGTAGCGTGGCACCTCGCAAAGGAAAGTTAAGTCATGTAAACAGCACAAACACGCTTTGCTGCGTTGTGAATCCAATTTGACCTGGCTGTGGTGGTAGGAGGGTAAGGCAGAAGAGTGATTCCTTGTGGATAAGCCTGTGTCCTCTGTGGGGATTACCCCAGGTGGAAAATCATCCCTGGCACACACAGTCACACACACACACTCAGCTAATCTGGAATTAGACACAAGGACTCGTGAGAGGCAGACAGTGCCTGTGCAACCCAACTTTGTGCCGTTCCCCCTGCAGGGTCCACCACGCGTCCCGCTGCGACTTATAGTTAGTGAGATTGGTGTTTCCGGTTGTGTTTACACCAACAATGTCACAGTTGAAAAGGGACCTGAGGTGTGGCGAGACACTGAGTGTGGTTGAGAACGCGTGCTGTGCCTTATGGGGAGCACAGGTTGTACTGTCTTTACCTGGCTTCATACAAATATTATACCTTACATATATATATATATATATATATGAAAAATAAATGACAGAATTTCATTGGATGTCACGGCAACCAGAGATCATTCTACTTCATCAAACAGGTATTCTGAAAAGTCTAAGGGAAACTGGGGAAAAAGCAGTGTTTCATCACTTAGAGGTCAGCCAGACCTTGGAATCCATTTTTTTTTCATCGCTGAACACAGCCATCCTTGCCTGGCTGCCAAATTGGATCAGCTGCTAGTTGTTGCAGGTTGCAAGTTTTTAGGGCCCCCAATAATGGCCTTCGCGAACACTAGCGCAGTAGGTCACCACCAAAATGCTCATAATCCACTCAGCAGAGGGAGCTAATGGTTCCAACTGGCATCAAACACTGAACAATTGGTCACCTTACTCTCTACAGCGGCTGACACCCATAAACAATTTCATAATGGGGTAGCGATGGCCTCAACGCCACACAGAACTCTGGGTTATATTCGCCTCAGGGGAAAACACAGAATAAATGTGGGTTATCAAACTTAACAACTGATTTAGAAATGTGCTTCAGATGGTCTCCATCTCTCCTAAAATCCAAATTTGAAAGCGTCTGCCACGCTAGCTCTGAATTGCATTTTATAGTCACTTCCACAAGTGTGAAATCAATGTGGTTGGGGGCTGTGGGTTTGTGTAACGCACCTGGCTGGTTTTGATGGATTCTCTCTATGCTGCAGTGGCACACAGTGAGCACAGAGCACTGTGGAAACCTATTGATCTCAATCAGAGTGAGGGAGAGCTCCCCTCCTCACTGCAGCAAACTTCCCCTTTCACTAGGCTCTGCACAGCTCACATGAGGGAGAACTGCCAAGACGGTGCACAGAGGACAGGGGATGTCCAGAAACATGTTAGCCTCTGGTAAAGAAAATAAAAATACAGGGAATATATGTAGCATTCCTCAGCTGGCTTGTTGTGTCTCAGTGCACACTGCTCCTTCATTTCATTGCTCATGAAAGGGTAGATGTGCTCTGTTAGTGATGTGTTAGTGACAGTAATGAAAAGATGTAGGAAGAGTAATGAAATAAAAGTATCTGGCAAACATGCTTCTCTACTGTTGCACTTAGTCACACCTAAAGAGGGTCAGACTTGTTAATGTATGTGTGCAATGAAGTGCTTTTTGTACCAAGAAATAAACGTGTTTTTAGTCAACATGCAACTCATGATGTTTTGCTGAAAGAGTGAAAACAATATTATACAGCTTTGCAGTAGTAAATCGTTGGATTTTACAGGTTTATGGGTTTGATTTAATGGGTCCTTGTTGTTATCAGAGCAAATCATTTCTCATCCTGGAGACGGGAAGTGCAAAGTAAATCAAAATTTGCATTTTCTAATCATGAGGTGCAGAACATTTCAAGCTGTAGAAATGGTTAGACGAACGAGAGGAGATACACATTCACATTACCACAGTGCATTATGATTCAGTGAAAACTTTAAGAAACTCTTGATCCAATACATAACCCATACATATTTTAAGTTTCAAGACCTGAGAAAACGTTATATAACAAGCAGCTCAATCGTACTGGTAAAGACTGGGCATCCTTTTGTTTTCATAGCACTTTTCATACCCTGGGGGTGTCAGGATGTAGTAATAAAATATAAAATGTCATAAATGATACATGCTTACAATAAGAAAAGAAAATGAGGAGGTGATTTTGATTCACCTCTGCTGCACCTCTACCTAACCTGGTTCCTCAAACTTCTGAAAGCTTTATAGATTCTGCTCTGCTGACACATCTCATGCAACACAGCCCCTGGTGAGGAAAATAAAATAAAATATAAGAAAAACAAATGCTCCAATTTGAATTGTTTTAAAAAGGCAGCCGTTGCATTTTTGCACCAGATATATCAAAGACACGAAACAGACAATGTAGACGTATATGTGGCTATACACTTGCATGATCTTCCTTTACTATTATCACTGTTAGTCTCAAACATGAAATTTGGCTGAACACACTTGAACCTGGGAAAGCAGGTGGAAGGAATTTTTCAGCTAATAAAACAGTTTTTGAGCCTGGAGCTGTGTGGTACAACAGGTCAGTGGGTCATTTGCCCATGAGAGAAACCTTCACAGGAAGTCAGAAGATAAGAGGGACCAGCGCCATACCACACTGTGCAGAGGTAACAGGTCCACCCTCTCTCTAGCTCGCTCTTACTCTCTCTCTCTCTCTCACACACACACACACACACACACACACATTCACTCACACTCTTTCTAATAAACTGTCTAATACAGACAGATACTCACGCTCTTGTGCACTCTCAAACACACTCAAACTATCTCAAACACACTCACATTCTCTCACACTCACTCTCATACTCACATAATCACACTCACACATACTCATACTCTCTCACACACACACTTATCACACTCAGTCTCTTGCTCACTCGCTTACCCATCCTCTCACACTATCTCTCTATCACACACTCTCAAGCTCACACTCTCACTCCCTTACCCATGCTCTCACTCTCACACTAACTCACAATATCACACTCACACATACTCATATACTCTCACACACACTTATCACACTCAGTCTCTTGCTCACTCCCTTACCCATCCTCTCACACTATCTCTCTCTATCGCACACTCTCAAGCTCACACTCTCACTCCCTTACCCATACTCTCACTCTCACTCTCACTCTCACACTAACCCACAATCTCAAATTCACTGACTCACACTAACTCGCACACACTCACTCACTCACTAGAGAGTAGACATTCTGGCTTTCCCACTCACTTGCACACACATTCTATTATTCTCACTCACTCTCACATACTCACGCTCACTCTCTCTCTCTCTGTGACACAGACCAACTGCGCCCTCCAGTGGACATGTCTATCTCTCCCGGTTTGAGTGTGTGTGTACGTGTGTGTGCGCGCGCGCTCGTCCAAAGTGTCTCTTTTCTCTCCGTCCCCCTCGCTAAACAAGCCGGGCTTTGTGTGCTCTCCTGGATGTTTGCGGCAGGACCAGAGTGTGGCCGGGCCCGGGCTCGGCTGTGAGGGACATGCGGCGGCCTCCTCCTCCTCCTCCTCCTCCACCACCACCACCCTCCTCCACCCTCCGGCCCCTCCGCAGCGCTCAGCCCTGCACCCGGAGCCCAGCGGACTGCGGCCAGGATTCATCGGTGCACCTACAGAGGTCTGTTCACGCTTTGTGTCGCTCCCTCAGTCACGCGTACTGTACGAGCCGCGACGCACCGAGAGCAAGAGTTAAGTGACTTTTTAGCGACTCTTGGACGCGTGATTTGCGCGTCTTTGTGAAAGTTTCGACTGCGACTTCAAACATGTGACAAGGAACAAAATGATCTGAATGATCTTTTTTTAATCAGCTTTTAGCTGTTTGGTCAGTTTTATAGTGTGTTGTTGAAGTTTGGCTTATTTTGGCCACTTTTTTTGGTTCATTGTCATTCAGATGCTGTTTAACCTCCCTGCAGTTTCTCTCTCCCCCTTACTTCAATCTTCAATCCCTACAGTTCTCCTCTCTATCAAAGTTTCACTGTAGTCACTGAATTATTTGCTAGCTGGTCAAAGGTGCGTGATTTTATTGTCTGTGGGTGTATGTGTTTTACCTCCATAGTGATACGTAATTGGACTGAGAACAAGAGCAACAAGCACCTTCAGGGCCCCTTCAGTGGCCCAGACCCCAACACTGCAGCATGGGAAACTTTGCCAGCAAGGATGGCCACGCTCCCACAGGTAGGTCTGCACACACACTCTCTGACACCACTCTATGGTGCCTTTATTTAAAAAAAAAAATCAATTTCCCTTCAAGTCACTAGTTTTAAATCACATTGTGTTTTGTCTCAGCAATCAAAAGTTGTTTTTGTTCCAGACATTTGGCAGTAGACATAGACGCCCGGTCGGTTCAGGTTAAGTTAGGGTTAAGTAATCCCTGGTCTTGGTTGTCTCCAGAGAGTTAATACACTCAAGGCTCTCCCAGATATAGAAGGAGTGCGGGCGAAGAAGATAAAAAAAAAGAGAAGTACAGGAAGAGGGAAGATGCAAGGGACTGTATGAAAAAGGAGGGTAATCAGGAAATTGAAGGCAACGAAAGGAGAAGCAAGCGGAAAGCCTGTGTGTGTGTGTGTGTGTGTGTGTGTGTGTGTGTGTGTGCTGAACTGCAGCAGGAATCTTGGCAGGCCTCCTGTGTGCTGCTCAGTGAGTGGTCATTCTCCTCTCGTCCCTGTGTGATTCGTTCTGGCCCCGCTGGGCCAGCTGTGATGAATCGGCAGAATTCCCCGGCTCAGCACAAGGGCAACGGATTAATCATAGGAAGCCTAATGCTATCTGACACACACACACGCGCACACACACACACACACACACACACACAGAGCTCAATGTACGTAGACGCTCACACACTCGCTCCCTCCTTCTCCCATTCAGTCAATCTGCCACCCGTGTGCATGGTCGGGCGAGCACATTAAAGTTTACACGGCAGAAATAAAAAGCAAAGAAGGGGGGAGCGGCAGAGTTATTAGACAGTCCTGTCATTCTTTCCCAATGATTTGGCCTTAACGGCAGGTGGTGCATAACTTGTCGAATGTTTTACTCACATCACGTAAGTAAGAAAAACACGCCCGATCTCTGAGCAGCGAGGTTTTTGTCCAAACAAGGCAAGGGAAGAAGGAAGAAAGAGAAAAGAGACATGATGCCCAGTCGCTCCCGCAGTTCCTCAAGTTATTATTGTTCGGGGCAAGCCGAGCCAGAAAGTAAAAGTCGCTTGTGTGACTGTTATTGCATCAGGCTTGGAAATGCATCTGTGTGTGGCTGCAGCCTGTGTGTCTGTGGATGGATTGGGGATGGTTTATCCTCAGCAGTTGTGGATGAGCAGTCTGTCCGGAATGTCAGCATCACAGCGTTCATCTTCAGGGGCACGGCCTGGATGTTTGCCTGCTAATAAGTGCCTCGCTGCTTGGGTCATCTGCGTGAATGGTGTTTTCAGTGTCAACATGCCCGGCTGGTGCCTGCTGCTCTGTCTGTCCCCCTCCATTCTTCTGCCTATAATTCATCAGCGTAGTCATTTCCCTTACTCACTTGTCTCATATCTATGGCACTTATTCATTCATTTAAAGCCTGGGTCGCCCCAAACATGGTTTGTTTGTTGTCCCTCAGTTTGCAGAATGATGAATGTGCAGTGTACTGTTCAGGTCAGCTCTTTTTCTTGGAGAATAATTATACGATCGGAGCCAATTTTTTACCTTATGCAGAGTATTCAGAAGTATATGGCCTTAAGTTTTGAGTTCTGGGCTTCGAACCAAGTGCAAATCAACCCTAAGTGAAGTGCCCTTGAGAACTAACCTCAGGTGCTTTCTCTGTAACAGCCCAATGCCTTTGGTATATTCACATGTGTCTTTCCCTGGATTGTATGTTCACTAAATCAATCATCCGTCCATATTCGTAACCACTGTGTATACAATGGTGTTGCGACTGGTGCCAGTCAAATTCCTTGTAAATGTTGTTTCTACTCTACAATCAGAGCCAAAAAGCCGTTCTGCCAACATGTCTGCCGCCTATCTTATTTACACTGAGTTTTTCTTTCCCCCTCTAGGGGTCCATGGAGATAGTTTCCACACTCCTCCTGCTTCCCCCGTGGGTGACGCCGTCCCCCAGCTCCTTCAGCCTAACTCTCCTCAGCCTTCCTCCGCAGCCCCGACTTCACCTCCACCCCCGGTCCCGGTCCCGCTGCTCACCTCCTCCGCAAAGAAAGCACAGTCCAGCTTCTCCGCCTCCACTCCCTCTCCTAACTGGAGGCTTCCTCCGGGTGCCAGCTCAAACAGCTCCACCGTCACGCCCGGAGTCACCCAAGGCCACAACAAGCCTGGAAGTACTGCGGTTAAAGGACACGTCGGCGTGGGGAGAAATGGGGTCCCTCTCTCCTCCACACATCGAACCCTGGCCTCGCAGGGCAAGACTGTGCCCAGCAGCCCCACAAAGAGCCCCACTCGCCTGGGCAGTGCCTCCCCTGTGGCAGGGGGCTCTGTGGGGCAGAGCTGGCGAGAGAGGGACAGTGGTCTAAGTCAGTCCATAGTGACCACTCATGAAACGGGGGACGGTCAGGACGAGGACCTGGACAAGCTGCTGGAGCAGTGTCGGGCTGCACTGGGTGTCACTGCCAATCAGGACAGGCCCACAAACACAAAAGGCAAGTTGTATTGAACTTTTTTGATGCGCATTTCCCCCCTCAATGCACTTCACATACGACAGATAAATGATATTCACGACTGCTCTTTGTTGTTTGATCATTGAAACCTTCAACTTTCCTGTGGGTCTAACATTTCCCAGAGCTGAGAAAGGGCAAATCCATTTCCTTGACATTCTTTTTTTTTTGTCATTTGATATGCATCTGATGTCTTCTGACATTTCTGTATCCTTCCCTCAGACGTGCTGACGCATCTACTGACAGAAGTGAAGAGTCTGAAGAGCACTCTGCAGGTGAGATTGTGCTCCAAAGGTTGTTTGCTCTTTAAGTCTATTCCAGTCAGTTTCCTCTTCAGCAGCACAATCTCGCTGTAATAGTCTGGGAGTTTTTTGCTAAATCAGCCTTATCTTAGCAGCTGGGGGCCAGAATAGACCTGCACTGCTTGTCCAGGTTTTGGATGTTGACTCTTAGGAGGCAGAGGGGTTTGTAAGGTTATAGATTACATTAAGGAGTTTGAAAATGTATGATCAGAAAAGCCACAGGGTTATACAAAATTAAACGCAGTGGCCGTGTAATTCTAGGCATTTATGAAACGATGGAGCTCCATTTTACCGTATTAATATGCTTTTTCCCTTGAGGGGTGGTTTAGCCTCAGTCTTCTAACCCAGCATGTGCATGACTATTAAGTGCATATTTAAGGCTTCTTATACAAGCAGTCAGCTGGAAGTGTTCAAAGTGAGTCAGAGACAAAGTTTTCAACAAACTGGTGGAGGTAAGCTTGGCGTAATTGGCTCGACGAAGCGACCACTTCCATTTGAGCCAGCGGAACGCAGAGAGGGCTGGAGATGAGTAGTGTGCTTTTGTGGGCGCTGGGCTGAAATGAAGGGGCATTGTTTCACAAATGAGTATGATTGTGAGTGCTTACTGCATGCGTGTGGTGCAAAAGCAGAAGGTTTGACAGATGTGCTAATGGCAGCAGGGACCAGCGAGTGGTCAATTAGGGACCACACTGACAGAGAGAGTGCCTGCGGCCGCTAAAGATGGATGTTTTCATTTCTGTGTTTTTCCATTTCCCACTTTAATGCAGTCTTTTCCCATCTTTCGGGCCCTTTTTACGGTACATGAAAGGGACTCTTTTTGCCAGCATCTTGAAAGCGGATGCCTGTAAACAGGAAGTCACACGGCGCAATTATGCACGAGTCGGAGCGCCATGCTCGTGCCTTTTTTTTTTGTTTTTGTTTCCGTTCAGGAGATAACGGCGAAACGCACCCCGTCACCCTCCGTCCCCTCCTGTCACAGAACGCCGTGGAGCGGCCCCGACGGGAGCTGCAGCTATGCTAATTGAGCTCTTCCTGTCCTCTGCCTCTCCTGAGAGGCCAGAGAGAGGAGAAGCACCGAGAGTCCCCCTCCCTCCACGTCTCTCACAACGCAAACTTGCTCTGTTGGTCAGAGGTATTTGCAGACAGCGGGCATCTCTTTGACTAGAGTACTGCACACCTGCTGCTTTATTTTTCAACCTGTTGCATCACTGCCCACCAGTTGTGTGTGATGTTGCATCTGTTCTTACAAGCGAAAGATGCTTCTCCACCACGTGCTGTGACCAAGCGGCACAAAATGGACATAAAGATTCTGCAAGCATTCCTCCATCCTGTAGCGCAGGCGTTCCGTTATGAGGATGGTGATATGCTGCGGTAATTTCCTGTCATTCCTTTGTTCCAACTTCGTGACCCTCCCAGATGAGGATTGTAGCCCGGGGCTCCCCACTTCCCTCAGATCGGCCTACATCGGATTACAACAGCTGGAATATGACCTGTCGTGTCTCTCCCCCCCCACCCCTTTACTTTTCCAGTAGAAGTAGCAGTAGAAGTGTTTTTCCTTCCATTTTACTCCTATCGAGAGCGAGTCTGGCCTGTAGCTCACCTGCTCCCCGGTTCCCCGCTGTCACCTCTGTCTCTACTTGATATTCAATCCCTGCCCCCCTCCTGCGTTTGCTTCCTGTCTACTCTACTTTCCCACATCCATTTGAGGGACCTGGAAATATAGAGTTAGGGTCTCGTACGAGTCGCAGCCGGGGCAGCTGAGCCTTGGGGAGCCTGTGGTTTAGCACTGAGAGGTAGCTGTGTATTAGAAATCAGGGAGGGCAATCCAACACTGTGTTTACATGGGCCCTCGATGGGGCAGTAGAAATGAGCAGAGCTGGACTTTGTGAACCCGCTCGGTCTGCTCTACCGTCCTGGGAGACTTTATTGTGGCGGGTTGAGAGAAGGGGAGCGCAGTGCGGAGGACGGGGCGGGGGTTGGGGGGGTCACATTCGGCTGTTCCGGAGACAAGACTTGTTTTGTTTTGTGCTGTGAGGTGGGGGCAGTGACTGACGGGCCATGTGTTTTTGTCTGCACGCTGCACGTGAGACCGAGGACTCGGACAGATGCACTGAAAGCCTTGGCTGCTGCCATAGGTTTTCAGCCTCGCAGGAAAGCCTGCCTCCCTCCTCTCTCCCTTGCTGTGCCTCTCTCCCTTTTCTTCATTCCCTCATTCTTTCTCCATCAGAGAGCAGGCCGCTCCTCCCTCCCGCTCAAGAACTCAAAACAATTACCCTCCCGCCTTTATTGCTGTGCTCCTCTCTACCTCATCCCTCCCTTCCTCTCTCATTCTTCTCCTCACCCCTCCTCCTCCTTGCTCCTGGTTTCTCTTCCACGCATCTTTTCATGTGACCCCAAGTCCCACAAGCCATTTTTCTTTAGCCCTGACCTCTTGTTTTTTTGACCTTTCTTCCTCTACGTAGTTTAAGCAGCCATTATTCTTCCAGTCACATTCTGTCAGCTAAGCCTCTCTTCCGCACCTCTTCATCTGTTTTCATCCTCTCTCTCTCTCTCTCTCTCTGGTTGTCCCCCACAGTCAGAGTGCAGTTGAACATTGACAAGAAGCAACGTGATCACACAATGCGCAGTGAACTAAACGGGATCTTATCCGATGTTCCATCTGTCCGTGCTTATGTGTTCAATTGTCTTAACCAGCAAAAATGAAAACACCCCATTCATGTCTGAGTTGTGTGTTTGTGCATGAGTGGGTGGGTGGGTGGCTGGTCAGCTCTGTGTTCCCTCCCTCCTGGAGACTGAGTCGATCACAAAGCCCTGCTTTGGAATCAGTTCCAGGTGAATGATGCTGGAGACTTCCAGGAATGATCTCCAGGTTCCCTCTGCTCCCTTTTCTCCTCGCTGCGCTGCTCCACCAAACCCAGACTCAGGAGTAGCTACGTGCATGGAGGCCGCAGAGACTGTTCACATGTACACTGCAGATGTAGTGTGTCTGGGAGGACTCGTGTAGAAGAGGGGCTTGTTTGCACGCTGTGTCAGAGCAGAGCAAAATAAATGGTGACTCTGGACATATTTCATTGTCTGTGGACAACTTTTAGTTTATGAAACCATTCCCGCATACCAAGCGGGTTCATTCTGTTCTGTATGCATGTATGCGGTGGCAGAAGGGCGAGTGAAATGTGTCTCAACATTTATATGAACATATTCAAACAGTTTTGTTTTAGGACACACCACAGGGTTCGGATAGAGGATTCATTCCAGAGCAGAGATGTTTCCTCAAGCATGCATTAATCAGATTGGGTGTGGAGATGAACTAGGGACAGATGGTTGGAACGCGCTCACACACTGACACAATCGTTTAGTTTACTTGACTTTTTTTCTGGGACTTTTAACAAGCTCAGATGTGCATTGACAAAGGTGTCTGCATGTGGTGGTGTGCAACCACTGGAAGACACATCTGGTCTAGCAGTGGGGCACTAGGTTAACTCATGAGGGAGTATTATCTCTCTGTGTGTGTGTGTGTGTGTGTGTGTGTGTGTGTGTGTGTGTGTGTGTGTGTGTGTGTGTGCTTTTTTAAGCCAGTCCACACCCTTATCTCAGTGTGACTGAGGAGCGCCTCTTCCTGTTTCCTTAAACAGACATGCTCCAGTTGGAGTGTCCACATCCAGATAGCTGTAAGACTCCCTGGAGGCGAGATCCAAGGAGAGGCCTTCAGCATTAGGCAGAATAAACCGCCGGGACGTAGAGTGCGCTCCAGTTTAGCCTCAACGTGTAGACATGTGTGACATAACTTAACAATGTGGTTTTGGTGGTGGGGTAAAAGAATAATGGAGGCGTATGTGTGGGAGAGAAGCGGGGGAATATGATCTGCGTGTGTGTGTGTGTGTGTGTGTGTGTGTGTGTGTGTGTGTGTGTGTGTGTGTGTGTGTGTGTGTGTGTGTGTGTGTGTGTGTGTGTGTGTGTGTGTGTGTGTGTGTGTGTGTGTGTGTGTGTGTGTGTGTGTGTGTGTGTGCGCGCCTGCCTCCAGTGTAATCAGGTCCAGCTGTGGTCTTGAGTCACTGGTCAGAGAAGGGAGCGACTTGGCTCAGATATTGCCTCCTCCTCCACATCTCCATCCATTCTTCATCTGCTGTAATTACCAACCGCCCCGGCCCCTCCGTTCCCTCACATCCCTCTGGCTTACTTTGCCTCACAGGCAGATCTGAATCTGAGCATGTCTCTCTTCCCTCTTGTTCCTTCCCTCTCTCTCATTCCATCTCGACTTTTATGGTTAAGATTTCTGTATTTTTCTAACTTCTCACATCGGGTATTATTTACCCTCTTGCTTCACTGCTTGTCTGGGCCAGTGTTTGCACATGTCTGAAGCAATAATATTCCTTTCTCTTCTGCATCAATCACCTTGAAAGATATGGAGTTGTCAGTGACACGGGACGCGGTTTCCCAATGCTCCCTAAATATTGCTCAGATCAGTAGTTTCTGAGTCCAGACTTGTCAGGGTTCCCGATTTCTAAAGAACAGGAATACGTGTTCTTGATGATTTGATTTCAAACCACATGAGTGAAACAGTCGGTTTAGAGTTTGGCTCACACACTCAGTTATGCCTCATTAGAGTCGACTCCACTCATATGCTTGCTGAGGCTTGCTATTCATTTTAGTTCAACCTGTAATCTCCTGACAAATAAAGTCCAATGAATGTTTATCAGAGTCCCAGGAAACCTTCTCTGTTCATACTATTACTAAAACTCAAGCTGTTTGTGTCGTTAACCTGGATCAGAGTAAGGATTGAGTAGCATTTGTTGTTGCAGATTTTGTCAGACACATCAGGGGTTCCAGAAGAATTGTGATGTTTGTTAGTTTTCAGACCTGAAACAGCTTCAGTTTAACAAAGAAATGTCATTGGTGTTGGTATTAAGGAAACCAGTTTCCTCAGAAATGCCTCGGATGCTTTAAAAAGCCCCTTTAAAATTCCATTTCTACTGTGGGGTTGTTGTACTATATTTCTACATGGATCTGGCACCCTTTCATGCTTATCTGTCAACCATATGCAGGTGACTATTTTACCTGCATCCCACATTGATGGTTATGTGACTTTATGTGATCAAAAACTGAAAACTATACCTTAGCCACTTTTACCCAAACTGGAGTGACGCATCTATGAGCATGCAATGTACACATGCAGCCTTATAATGTATGTTTGAGCCAGAATTGGAAGAAGAGTCAGTTATTGTGGAAGAACTAGGAGCGGGAACTCTGTCTAGTATTTTATGTCACATTATGCCTCTATTCAGATTTGCCTGTTTTTATTTTCCATTTTAATTCAATTATTTTCAATTTCCTTTGGACCGTCAGTACATCTTTGGCCAGGAATAGACTCCTGTCTTCTAACAAAGTAAAGGTTAAAGTGTTTTTTCCATTCCAGATATTCTTTAAAGTCAAAATTATCAGAAGAGACAAGCTTCCAGAATATGATTTGAGTTGACGTTGAAGGTGGAGTGTGCCCTGCCATCTACGTTTTCTTCAAAGAAGCCAGAAGCAGAAACTGGAATAGCAGTTTTCTTCCTGTTAACACCTGTGCTGTTTCTCCTTCAGACGGAGCGAGGGGAATGGCTCCAGTTCCAGGCTGACCTGCAGGTGGCGGTGGCGGTGGCCGATCGGCTGAGGGCCGAGGCGGAGGAAGAGCTGACGGCACTACGAACGGCACACAAGGACGTGGAGCGGGAGCTTGCAGCCGCCCAGCAGAGGCAGAAGGAGGCGGACATGCAGCTGGTGACCCTGAGAGCAGAGTTGCAGGAGAGCAGGCAGAAGCTGAGCGCCCTCAGCCAGACTCCGGCTCCAGAGGCCGAGCGGCCCAACGGAGAGCCGGCCAATGACTGTGGAGGCAGCCAGAGGGGCAGAGAGAGGGGCGTGTACAGGCTAGGGCGAGACGGCATGGAGAGCAGGGCTCAGAACGAGTCGATAAAGAGCGTGGCAGGAGAGGAAGCCAGAACGGACTGCAGAGGTGTGGCCAAGCGCTACCTGAGAAACGTGACCAATGAGGACAGGGGAGGAGAGGAGGGGCGACCCGGCGAGGCACGGCGAACCACAACCACAGAGAGGTCGAGGTGAGACAAACTGTTTGGAAAGCTGCTTTTATTATACAACAGTAAAGCTTTGTTTTGCGTAGGTGGCACTTAAATAGGTCCAGGAGGATATTTCTTAACAAAGCCTCTTTTTGGGTCTTCTACATATTTTATGTGTGTGACTTGGCAGTCACAGGGGGATAAATCACCGAACTTGGTCAGGACTGTGATTGTGGTTTCTTTTTTTTTTGCACTCAACCCACATGCCTTCACAGGGCCACTAGAGGACAATAAGAGTCACTGAATATCTCTCTGTAGCTAAGGAAAACACACAAGAATGCCATCAAAAGTTAGATCATTAGTTGGTTAACAGTTTGATCATATCTGTTCTGCTGACTACATGTGGTAATGCCACAGAAGCCTGTCCAGATTACCTGCCTCCTCAGCCTCCCCCGCCATACAGAATGGAACGTCCCAGTCCAACACTGCCTCAACGTTAGGATCCACAAACAAAGTGAGAGGCTTCATCTGTTGGAGGACTTGCTCATACACTTAATTAATGCTTTGCCGTTCATGTAATAAGTTAATTCTAATGGATCTTCTCTGTTTTTACAGAACTCGGGACAACTAAGGGGCCAAAGAAGTCTGGATTGGCAAGATGGCAAGTCAAGCACAGATACAAGTGAGGGTGTGTCAGTAAAATGTACAGATTGATTGTATCCTAAATGGCAGCTAGGACCACTAGCTACTATGTAGAGCAAAGTTTTCATCACAGGAAGCAGCACCATCCTGCCTCCATCCATCTCTCAGTGCCCTACCAAAGGCAGTGAGGAAGTAGCATGTGTAAACACTGCAGGGGTGAAAATGTTACAGAAATCATCACTACGGGTTGTACACAAGGAAATGTCTCCAACATGTTCGTCAGACCTCAGGCATTCAGACGGCGCGTTTGGGAAAGACACTGAATGTTAACATAGCTTGTGTTTGTTTACTGGAGGACTTCACAGGGCGCCACTTAGAGCTGCACCGATCAACGTTTTGATGTAAACGGGCTCAGATGATTGTGAGTAATGTGACAGGGAAGATCATAAACAAACTTGCAGGTAATTGTTACCCAGCCCTGCAGTCAAGGGTGTAGGTTTAAGTGACGCTTTGGTGGAGTCATTTTTTTGTGTAACCTGCAGTGTGTGTGTGCGTGTGTGTGCGTGTGCGTGCGTGCGTGCGTGCGTGTGTGTGTGTGTGTGTGTGTGTGTGTGTGTGTGTGTGTGTATGTGTATGTGTGCAAAGATGTGTGTACACATCTTTGCACACACAATTGACTCGACTCAGCACCCCTTTTACTTCATTCAATCTGTATTTGCTCATAGCGCTTGAACCTTGCACCCTAGGAAACATGTACAATGGTATGACTGTGATGATGAGCATGTGCTAGCTCACTTTAGGACTGGTACTCACTGTGTACACAGACAAAGTATGATAGTGAACCCTCATGTTACGACTTCTTCTGCTGCCCCCAAGTGGCCAAAAATCCATTCACGCTTAGCACAGTGCATAGAGGTTCATCTTTGCATCCCTAAGGACCCCACTGCTGTGCATCCGTAATGACGGCGAGGTGCTGATTAATGATGCATGGCTGCTTGTGTTTGCAGGTAAACGTGAGGAGTCTTTAAACAAGTACAACTCTGCCCTCACTGAGCTGCCTCCTATCAAGTGAGTCACACACACACACACACACACACAAAACACTGTCCGAGAAAGCAGCCGGATTGCCCCAATACATCCAGTGTAAATCTAATTACCCGTTTTGACCTAAGAGTATTTCTCTGGCAAACTCATAAAGCTCGATACTGTAGCCAGAGCACCTCGCGCTTGGATCGATGCGAAAATTAGTCATCCTCTTCAATAACGCACCTTGTGTTCAGTTCTCTTGCTTTCTTTCTTTCTTTTTTTTTTTAATCTCCACTGAAGTCCCACCGATCACAGCGGCTCCTGCGGCACTGAAGTGAAAGCGGTTTGTGTTTTGTTGTTTTTGTTGTCGTCAGGTCCCAGGATGGTTTCAACCTGCTGCTGCGCCGCCACGGAGGCTCCAAGAGGAACACACTGCTGCGCTGGTGTCAGAGCCGAACACAGGGCTACAAGGTGATCCTGGATATGTGCTGTCATTTCAGACTGCTCTGAAAAGGCGAAATCACAGCGTTATAGGATTAATTAAGAAGCCTTTTCCTAAGCATCAGCTCCTGTTGTATTATAGATAACATTGGACAGCCTCAGCTTAGTCAAGGTGGACTAGTTGAAAGACGGGACTTAAGGAGTTGCTGAATAATGAATTTAGTTGTGTGTACATATGGAGGCACTGTGACAGATTAGTGTTTGCTATTCTTTCATAGAGACAGTCACAACAGGAGCTGTGCTGATACCTCCAACTTTTTCCACGTGCTTCATCTGTATAGACATGGATCTGTGTCTGTGTGATCCTTGACCCGGCTCGACTCACATTTGCATTACGAAAGTGCTGCTGCTCGGACATGTTTCACTGATGACGCGATCGTCTTGCGTCATTGACATTTGAAATCCCCTTCTGCAGTGTGAAGCCCTTGTTGACCACTCAGCCCAGATTTTCCAGCTGCTAGTACAATTTTGCTTTGCATTTGCTGCCTTTGTTACAGGGTGATCGAGACCAATGGAGCATGTGCTATGAATTAGGGTTTGGGATAACACTAACCTAGACCTTTTGAATATACTGGAATGTCAGTCCCCGATGATGAATAAAATGATGATCATAGTGTGTGCTCCCACACTTATCTGATTCTGAGAGCCTCATAAAAAGTCTCAGATGTCCTCCTGACTGGAAAAGGTGACTCCACACCTTTGATGTTCTTCCCGTTAAGCCAAAACTCTAGTTTTCCATCTCTTAAATGCATTGTGATGTTTGGATTATGCTCCTCCAGAGGCTTCTTTCACTGCTGATAGTCCAAGTTGTCATAGTAGGAAAGGCTCCAGCTGTGCTCTGTTCAAGTGTCCCAGTAAGCTGCAGTATAGACAGCAGTGGGGCCTATTGAAGCAGCTAAATGGATTTCAGCTGTTTCACCAAGCAGTGATCCTGCTGAAGTTCCTGTTGACTATTGCATCTAAAGCAACAGATTTTCCGATAAGCTTTGATCTTTTGTGTCCTCGTGCAGAATATTGACATCACTAACTTCAGCAGCAGCTGGGCCGACGGCCTGGCCTTCTGTGCCGTTTACCACACCTACCTCCCGTCGCACATTCCTTACAGCACCCTCACTCCCGAGAACAAGGTGGGAACTCCAAGTAATTTATGGCATTTGCCTCTGTGATTTGTGCTCATCTTTTTTTTTCCTTTTCCTTAGAGGGAGAATCTCAGCCTGGCATTCAAGACAGGAGAAAGTGTTGGGATCGCACAAACTCTGGTGAGCCCGAGGTCTTTTACAAATCATTTCCCAAAAAAAGCACAATTTCCATGCTTGTGGTTTTTGTTCCGCAGACAGTGGAGGAGATGCTACGAGCTGGAGGTCCTGACTGGCAGAGGGTCCTGAGCTACATGGAGAGTATCTACCGTCACTTTGAGATGTGACCAATGGAGGTCCTGGCAGTATCACCATAGTATTTCCCTGAGGCCTCTTCCCAGAACGCATTATTATTATAAATAAAGAAAAAGACATTCTTAGCTGCAGTTTGCAACTTTTCCTCATCACCATAATGTTTCTGCCCGCGTTCCAGTGCAGGATTTTATAGAAACAAGGATATGACAAAAAGGGGCAGTTTCCATTTAGATTTAATGTGATCTTCCAGATGCTGGTGAAGGCGGGGGAGTGTGGTAGTTGTTAGTGCACTGCACATATGTAAAGTGTTTACTGAAGAATCCTGCATACAATCCTGTATGATGAATGAAGCGTGTGTTGCATTTACATGCCAACACATTTTCACAGCCAAGCAGATGTGTTTGTAACACTGGAGGAAACTTTCCTGCCTATCAAAGGATGTTTATCCTAACACCTGAAACATACAAAAACACGTAAACTAGCTGCTGTGGATTTAAGTACCATATGCCTGACCTGGTGCAAAGTGTTTTCCTTTAAATGTTTGTTACCATTGATTCTGTTTTTGGCATTAGTCTTTGATTTATTCAGCGAGTTAGGTCTTTCACACATCGGTATCACAAAGATTCAGACACAAGTTATGAGACTGACGAAAAAGCAGAAATGAGATCATGAGGACATAGGGCAGCATCATTTGGATAAGAACAAGAATGTTGCAGTCATAATATTTAATCATTGAATGTGGCTTTTGAATATCTGGGCCTGGTTTATTGCTTCCTTTTGAAGAAGAAACGTGTACAGGTGGAATTGCTGTATATGTCCCCACACTGGTACTTCGCTGACAGAAAGCCCTGTATTGCATCATGTCCTTCATTCAATCTGTAATGAGTCTGTAATCTGTCTTTTGCTTTTTAACCTTTTCTGTCACACTCTGCAAAGATTCTCCTAACTCTTTCAGCACTCTGTAAATATGCACTTTGATCAGCACTTTGTTGGTGTAAGAATGTAAGAGTGTGCAGTACAGATGTTACACAGCTGCAAGCAAAGCTGCAGCACAGGCGAGAGTGGTCCAATTCTTTTTTTGACAAAACAAAAAACAAATTGAGTGTGTGGGAAAAGCTCAGAATTTAAGACGTGCCTTCTATTTCTTTCATCATGAGAGTCAGTGCTAATCTGAGGGATGCACATCACAATAAAGACATTAAACAAAAGCAAATTCATGGCTGCACGGGTTCACACATCAAATTGTAAGATCTTATCACATCACACCTGCATCCATAGCACCTGCATCCACCACGCCATCCGTCATGCCACCAGCTCTGAGACACTTTTCAGGTTGTTCTGTCTGGACAAGTTTGAGATTTTTTTTTTGCCAAAGTCGAATGTGCCAAATGTTGGAAAGAAATAACCCTGTTTTGTAGAAAAGACTGTTGTAAACCATGTTTATATGTAACTAGTGTGAAAAGTAAACATATACCAAAGAAATAAATTCCCAGTATGAAGCAAGTCATATTGTGTGGGTGTTGTGTAACCTGTAGTGACTTATTAAGTAAACATACAACACTTAAGAAACCACGTCAAGAATTTAAAGCTTCAGTTTTTATCCGTAGGTGTTGTTACGATTCTGCTGTAGAGTTATGCTAGGCTATATTGCCCCCTGGCGGTCGGAGTCTAGTAATACAGGTCTTAGGCGCTATAGTTTTCCTCCGAGACCTTTCCTTTGAGTCTCGTGGTCAATAGATTCCCAGAATCGCTTCTTTGTGTGCCCTTGTACTTTTGTGCCACACAAAGATATTGTAACAACATATTTCACCCCTGTTCCACTTCAAAACCGAGAGGACTCACTTGTTCCTCTGGATGGTGACCACTTTATCAAATTAAAAGCTACATTTCAGTGACTGATTACCATTGTCTCCAAACAGCCTCACTGACATCCCACCGCTGTGCTCTCCTTTGTTAGCAGGAAGTAATTAAAATGTCAATCCTGTTTAGCACACAGCTGAATTGAATGCTGCGGTGTTTTCCGAAGAATACCCAAGGAAAATGTTGAAATGTTGACAAAAACACTGCTGCAGCCTCTATTTTCAGATAACATGCCAAGGATTTAACTCCCAGGTGGGTTTGTGTCAGGAGTTGTGTTCCTGCTGACATTTAAGACCTATTTTCTTCTCAGTATGGATACAGTAACTCTAGCATTTCTCCCTGCGCTCTGGACAGCACTGGGAATTGTCAAACCCTGAATAGACAGACGAGACTCATCCCCCTGGGCAAAGGCGTGAGGAGTGTGTGAACAGCCCCTACTCCGCTTCCTTCTTTGTGCATGACAAAGACAACGTATGATGATATGCGATTATGTTGTGAGTGTGGCCTCATGGGCTGGTGGTGCGGGGACAGGAGGAGTGGTTTTGTAACACCTACCGTAGACCAGGTCATCGGTGCTTCCCAAAAGTCAGTTTGGCTTCTGAAGCAAAAGCCAAGAGCGTGGCCAAGCGAGAAACAGAGACATGGACGGTATCTGGACTCTGGTTGTGTGTTTTGGAGTTGTGTGTTCTGCTGTTCCTGGTTTCACTCAGGATTCACCCAGGTAAGAGAAATAACACGCAAATAAAACCATAATCCACTGAATTTCCATCGTCAGTAATCAGCCATTTTTGCTCTCTCCGCCAGGCCGTTGTTTCTGATCTGGAGTCCGGAGGTGTTGCATGCTGGGACGCCCACTCCACTGGCAGTCACCACTCTTTCTGACTTTGTGGGCAGGGTATCGGCAGTAGTGACACATGGCAACAGTAAAGTCGCCCAAGCACAGACCGAAGGAGGTAGAAACTGGCTGGTTACTTTGCATAATGAATTTGAGATTTTTAGAGGCTTATCTATCATTCTGCTTTTTAAGGTTTGACCAGGATCCTTATGCTCCCTCCGGTGAGTATAAATTTCCTCTTCTTAAGATAAGATAAAACTGCAATCAGTGATCGATCATCCATCACTCGTCTTTTTTTGTTTCTAATGTCTAGAAAAATTTGAAACAATAAGGCAGTATGTGTGCGTGCACTAAAAAAAAATTTCAAATCACATAAAAACTCAAAATTTCTAATTTAACTCTTTTGTATGGAATGAAGTTATAACTGCAGAGGAATAGAGAAAAAAATAAATATCTAAGGAGCTGGAACGTGAAAATGCTCCTTTGAGTGCTGTGTCCATTCATATCTGAGCTTTTCTCACTCGCAGATGAGAAATAATACTTGGAGGTGATTACTTGAAGTGTTGAAGCAGTGTTTATGTTTTTGAACTTGTCTGTGCGATGGCTCCAGATTCTTGGGCCTCTGAGCCAGGACTCCCTCCTAAACCTGACGGTGAGCGGCTCCACGGTGGACGGGCTCACCTTCACCAACACCACCAGCCTGAGCTTCAGCCTCAGAAACGTCTCCACCTTTATTCAAACCGACAAATCCAACTACCAGCCAGACGACACCATCAGAGTCCGGGCCGTGTCTGTCCAGTGGGATAACCAGCCATACAAAGGCAGGGTGGAGCTCTCCGTGCAGGTATGTCCTCTCAACAAAGCCGAAGGAGCTGAATAGATTTCGTACCATTTTTTTTTCTTTGCTTGCTATTGTGAAGCGATGGGAGATTTGACTGGCATTCCTTTGTCATCCACAGGATCCCGGTGGGAATGTCGTGGACAGGTGGGAGTCCACAGGGAATCTGGGGATCGTGTTGCGGGAAATCACTTTATCCCATATGGCACCTCTCGGACAGTGGGCAATCACAGCCACAGTGAATGTAAGACTGATAATTTTTTGGCATTCTGTTGTAAAGACAGACATTTTCAGCTGAACATGAAAAACAGTTTACCTCCCACTCTTCTCTTATAGGGTGTGACAAACGTGAGAAGATTCACTGTGGAATATTACGGTAATTCACTCAATAGCCCAGCAGCTTTCAAGTACGGCTGATTGGTTTTGCTGGTCATTTCATCTAGTCACAATGGAAAGCTTTTTTAAAAAGACACAGTTAGATTTCATTAAAAATAATGTTGCCCCACCTGCTGGATTATTTCAACAACAGAAGAAACTTTTTTGGGGGGTATTTTAGTCTATTCAAAATGATTGATCTGACTGAGATTTCTCAGTTGTTGGATAGATTTCCGTGAATTGTTGTTCTTAACTTTGCTAGAAAGTTACTTAATTTACTTAACTTTATACTTAACTTTCCTAGAAAGTAGATTATTTACTTCATTAATCTATGAGCAACAATAGTGTCTAATATGTATACTGAATTTTTAATAATAACAATGTAACATTGATAGTGCATCAGTTGTCATGTGAAGCTCCATGTGTCTCAGTAATGAGATGCATTTGTCTGTTGAAGGAGCAGATGGGTTTTAATCATTATCCTCCATGCCCCCCCACTCCTCTCTGGTGCTGTGCTCGCCCTGAGTACCTGTCGTCCTCACTGCCACCGACCCTCTGTTGCAGATCATCCTCACTTTGAAGTGCTGTTGAAGACGTCTTTGCGGGTCCTCATCGGGGACGACATCTCTGGCTCGGTGCGAGCTCTGTGAGTCCACTCGGCTCGTGCAGATCTGCATCCCGCTCACGATCCTTGCTGAGCAAGTGCTTTGTTTGTCTCCCCTGCAGTTACCCCAGTGGACAGCCTGTGCTGGGAGCTCTGTCTGTCTCAGTCACTGCAGCATCTGTGCACAGTGCGGCCTCCCCACACACACAGACGCAAACGAAAGAGGCGAGCTTTTATTGTTCCCGCAGCTCATTTACATAAAAACACTACAAGTGGACTCAGTGTGCTTCCAGCCAGCCCTTGAGTCTCTGTGGAGTAAATGACCCTGGCTCATGTTATTTCAGATCTATGGCTCCACACGATTTTTCTTCAGCAAAGATCTGCTTCAGGCCCTTTACACCTCTTCAGGAATCAGCAGCGAGGGTCGTGTGCGTGTTGTTGCCAGTATATTTGACAACTCCACAGGTGAGATCTGGTCAGGAACTGTTAATTTAAGCAAAGTCTGCGGCATCCTCACACAGCTCTGACAAACCATCCCTCGTTGTTCAAGGAGTCAAAGTGAACAAAACGAGTGAAGTCCACCTGATGACGAGTACATTCCAGCTTACCTTCCATGATATTCCACCTACTCTTAAACCATCTTTACACTTCTCTTCCAAAGTGAGTAAACTGCCACTTTTTTCTGTTGTTTTGACACCTACATTTAATTTCAATGTCCATGATACAACATCCCTCCCTGCTTATGTAAAACAGCTGAGGATCTCAAGATTTGACCAAAACCCCCTGAGCTCCATGGATCTGTTGCACTTTGCTGTGATCGAAGTCACTCAGACAACGTCCACAGAGACTTCTGAACCTACAACCCTGACGCTCCCCGTGCCGGAGGACGGGAACGTCCCCATCAAGTTTGAATTGCAGGAGCAAGTCGAGATGCTCTCTATCCGGGTGGGTGTTTTGATTTACAGTCTCTGGAGAAAGCAGTTTCGTAGTATGTAAGATGAGGAGCTGCGGCACAGTAGGATCACATGCCACCGAGTGAGGCGCGAATGATCAGCACAAAGACACCACAGAGATTTATGGGAGCTGCTCTGTGTCTTGTGTGTCCCAGGGGGTTACAGTCGTCCTCGGGCTGATGTTTTCTGTGTGTTTATATTCAGGCAAGATTTCAGTCTAATGAGGAGACTCTGAGGGTCTACAACAACTACTCCTCTCCTAGTGGCTCTTATATACAGATCTCCACAATCGACTCCTTACCTGCACAGGTACAGTAACTCAAACGATTGTAGTATAGTTTTATGGCTAATCAGCAAACATGCCAAACGGATGTTGACCAGTTATGTAACGTTTTGAACTTACAGATTGGATTACCTATTCAGATGAACATAGAGAGCACCTTTCAACCAACTGAGCTTCACTTTGTGGTACGGTCAACACACAAACACATACAATGTCTTCAGGAGTCACTTGTCTCTCCCAATATATGATAATATTTTGACATTGCCCAGCTATGTGGAAATGCTAAGTGATTGTGTGGCCACACAGGTTCCACCACTGCTATTGAGTACTGTATGGAGTTCATTATTCCTATTGTGTGCAAACTCAATTTTCCTACCAAACTCGGCCCATTTCCTGAGGTTTTGTAAATGTGTGCTGTGTTACCCAGATCCTGCTCTGATATATCTGCTCTTGGCTCTGCTTCCCATTAACTTTGATGTATAGAGAGTTATAATCTCCTCAGATCTGTACCACCCCTTCCCCTTTTTCTGTTTCCTCATTTTCTCCAACCACTAACCCCTCTGGTCCTGAAGTCAGCAGTATTTACCCTGGAACAGGGATGATGGTTTCATCTGGCATCACCTTGTGAAGCCTGTGATTCTGCTTTATCCTTTCCTTCCCTCCAGGTGAGCTCTAGAGGTCAGGTTGTGGCCGCGGGGACAAAGACATCCTCTTCTTTTTCTCTGACGCCAACACTGTCCTGGTCCCCTGAGGCCTGCATCACTGTGTACTGCATCCTGTCTGACGGAGAGGTCGCCAGTGACACAGCGCACATAGCCATCAACCAACACAACTATGTACTTTACTGGTTTTTCCTCCTCCAGTATTACATCATATTATTCAAATAGGGGCATGTTTCTCCAAAGACAGTACTGTATGTGCATGTACTTCCCTCAGGTGTCTCTAAACTGGAGCAGTGACAAAGCCCAGCCAGGCGAGCAGGTATCGCTCACTGTGACTGCTCTTGAACCCCGGGCCCAGGTCGGAGTCTTGGTAATGGGGACTCATAGTGATACCCCACGGGATGTCCCTGATGCAAAAGTGGAGAAGGTACAGACAACCATTTGATTTGCCAAACACTTAAAGGTTGAAAAGTTTAGATTTTCAGACAAAGGGATAAAACACAATCCCTGTATGCTTATTCTCAAAGTCTTTTCTCCTCTGTCTACTTCCCGGGTTTAATAACAGGACACTGGTGTTCCAAGTTGTTTTAACCTATTACGCTGTTCCTAGAAACTGTGTGGGTATTCAGTGTGATCCGACTAAACCGGCTAGTCAGGCTGTAACTTATCTGTCTGCTTTGTTGCGAATTGACTCTAGTGTCTCTAAGAGCTGGTAACTTTAGCGTGCTGTGTCCAGGACCTGAGGGTTTTTGATGGATGGTGATTGAGGAAACAAAGCACTGCCGCTCTGGTCTGTCTCCTGATGACCTATCCTCATCTCCACAGATCTGGCGCCGTGTATTGTGTTCAATAGAACGGATCATTTTAGCGTAGAGATCTCCTCAGGCATTGACAGACTGTGTTACGTTTTACATCTCCTGACCCATATTTCACCGTCTGTCACACCGATGCAACACACATTACATCCCAAAACACTGTCTATCACTAAATTTTAACCTGTTCTTATGCATGTCCTTCCACAGCAGTGCAATCTTAAGATGCTGAGTAATGCCAAACTTCATCAGAAAAAGCAGCCTGATGGACCTGAACATGGTATAACAATCCACATCACACTGATTATTTACAAGGATTAACTTTCTTTCATGGGTCCCTCTTGTGGCCGTCTAGCATATTGCCCCATATCTTTCCATACTAATGAGTTAATCTTCTGTGGGATTTTTCAGGAGATGATGTTCCACTATTAGAGAAGTACTGGAGCCACTGGATGGATTCCTCTGAATCCCTGCTGTGGTTAGACACTGATATTAGGTAAGTGCTAAACGGGGAATATGAAAGAGATATTGTCAAAATATGTGAGTGCCATGGATTGCATATGCATATTTGTTACAGATAATAAATTCTTTGTTTCTGTCCTCACTGCCAGTGAGGGAACCTGGACGATTGGCGAGATAATGGTGCCAGATGGCGTTACCTCTCTGAGGGCTGTTGCACTGGTGATGTCTGACAACCTTGGTCTGGGCTTCACTCCTGTGCCACGAAAGGTGAAAACAGTCAATATGTCTACCAGTATAACAGTTAGGTTGCTTCACATTGCCTGATTTATTAGCATTTTACCATTATAAATGACGCCGGTAATGCAAACAAAGTATCGGACATAGATAGATTTAATAAGTAAATGTCACAGTCATTGATAAAGATTTTGGGCCAATCCAGATGATTAAGTTTGGATCTAGGGGAATGGAAAGTAAAATAACCATGCGTATGAATGTAAATTTCTCTTTTCAGGAAATATCATGTAAACTCACATAACCCCAACAGGAGAACCGCTCTCAAATTTTCAATAGATGCTGCTAGCAATGTGAGCCAGAATTGCTCTTGAATTAGTTAACGATGTGCCATTGATTCGCAGCTGAGCGTGTCCAAAGACTTTTCCATGTCTCTGGACGTCCCGTCACACCTCATCAGGGGAGAGGAGATTGTGCTGCAGGTGAACATCATCAACCATTTAGAGGACGACACAGAGGTATGAATTACTGAGTTATTGGGCTGTTCCGGCTGAAACAGGACTGTGAAATGATCTGACCGGTTGCACTATTCTCTTGAGGACTCCCAGACTAATGACCAGGCCGTTTCCTCTGATAACAAACCCCTGCCACCGAGGCCTTGAGCGTTTTAAAGGCCCGTGTGCTCCTGTGTCTGCAGGTCATCCTGCTGCTGGCAAAGAGTGAGGCCTTCGAGTTTGTGTTGGCGGACACCGGGGACTTCTCAGTGGTGAATGCCCTCAAGCTCAACTTACGGAGTCACGCATCTGCCTCAGCGCTGTTCCCCATAAGGCCCGTGGCCCTGGGTGTGATGGAAATAACTGTAGATGCTGTATCTGCCCAGGCCTCGGACAGCCTGGTTTGGAGCGTGCTGGTGAAGGTGTGTTTGATGGAAAACATCCACTGATGTGGTAAAAACAAAAGTTGTCAGAGTTGTTTTGTCAGGTTTCATGATAGAATGTATTCAGAGCTACGTGGCGTTCAGTTAATCCCATGATAACTGTGAATCACTTCCATGTTCCTGAAGCCTGAGGGAGTCGAACAGTCCTACACAGAGACTTTGTTGCTGGAGCTGACATCAGTGAATCACAACAATGCCGCATCCATCTCCTTCTCCTTTCCACCAGATGTGGTCCCGGGCAGCCAGAGGGCCCATGTGGCACTGGTTGGTACGTCTACCATTTGTCCACTCTGTTGTCGAGCTGGAATCTGCTTCATCTGAGCGCTCTTTGTTTTACTTCTAGTTAATTACAAATGTGTAATAAGTGCTTGGATTATTCACTCCATGTTTGGACGATGCGCACGCATAAGTGTGCATTGAGCTCGGGGCGTTCCTGAAAACATTTGGGTGCTGAGCATTGAAAAATGGAAAGGACGGACATCAAACAGGAATGTTTATGACGGACAGATTCCCAACAGCTGCCGGGCTGTTTGGCCTCTCTTCTTCCAGGTGGAGGGATGTTGGGCATTTGTCATGGTGGAGAGACAAGCATCAGCTTTTTCCTCAGTCAGGACCAAATTTGCGGTTCATGTTTTTGTTCTCTAAGTGAACATAAAAAAGAAGTGTACGATGGAGCTGTTGTCTCCGCTGGAGCTCTCTGAATGGGAATAGTGTGTTGCAGTCACCGCTGTCACTTTTTAAAACTTGGCTTTCTTGTGCAACACTTTCAGCCGGGAGACAAAACTTATGTTTATTTTTTTATTTCTAAAACAGAAAAATACACAACTTTCACCTTCTGGATTCAAGAATTTGTCCGCTTTCCCTGATTTAAAACAAGTTCAATCATCTTGGTGATTTTTCAGACAAGCTCGCAGTCATGAGTAACC